>BPLQ01005815.1:0-30761 GCA_021605075.1 Caerostris darwini | reverse complement strand
AATGACTTTCTAAACACAAACAAATCTTCATTAATTATTTCTACATTTAATAAATTTTATCGTTAATTAGAATTTCATTTTTGATGTTAAATACTGAAAATATAAATTAAAATTAATACTCAACTTGCATTCTGTACTACTAATACTGATAATATATTCATTCAATTATATATTTTTCCTTTAAATTATTATTAATATTTTAAAGTCTTGGAAAATAATAATTCTTGTAAATATTATTTCAAGCAATTATTTATTCAACAAGTTAAATTTCAACAAGTTAAAATTAACTTGGAAATTAAAACAAGTTAAGTTTCAGTGAACAATAAAATTAAAATAATTATAATCCCAGAAAAAAAAGATTTTAAGATAAACTATAAAACGCATCAGTGAAAAGATAATCTTCTAAAAAATGTTTTTTCACTTTACACAATTATTTATGTAATGAAAAATATTTTTATCAATTTCTTTGAATTTGAAATTACGAAATCAGTGATTTTTATATAAAATATAAAAGCATCTAAATACCATCCACTACTAAAATAAAGCAAATTAATTTTATGCAAAAAGAAATTCTAAATTTTATTTACATTTTAAATACATCTTAATATATAATTTTTCTTGTATTTTTAATAATTAAATATTTTACAGCAGTAAAATTAAATACTTACAAAGAAAATTACATATTTAGTCATTAAATATCTGAAGTTTCTAATAACAATATGAAGTTTCAATATTAATATTCTGTTTTAGAACTACATAAATTTTCAACAGACGATGTTTAACGCCGTTTAGAATTTTTTTCGAACAAAAAAATTGATAAATAAATTATTAAATATTATTAATATTTTTTTGTAATTCATAAATAAAACTTTTTTTCAATTCTTAAAAAATCTTTTAAACTTTTAAAACAAAATTTAATAATTTTTACTCACCAATTTCCAAAATTCAGAACACAAGAAGATTTCAGCAACCAGCTTTTACATAATTTTTTTATGAAGCAAACGATTTTTTAATTTCCTATCAGTTCATTTCAATTGGAATAAAATAAATATTAAGCAGATGCAAAATAAATCAGCTGACGATAAATAAAATAGTTCCACGATCTTTGACTTGTTTTCTTGTTGCAAGAATCGATTACATCAGAGAGCATCGGAATCGTGTGACTACTGACCTAAAGAGCGTTCACGCGTTCTAGTTTAGTTTCGCAAGTCGGTCTTGCTTTTAGGGGGATGATTCCTTCTGAGCACATGCGTACCTGAGACCACGAGGGCAGTGAAAAGGGGATGGTAGGGGGGGAGAGGGAGGCATACCTCGAAGTCTGCGCGGATTCGCAATTTTGTCAATAGAGAGATTGAATCTCCGTGGGGAAAGTCACTTCTTCAGGTGTCAGTGATATCATCTTAGTAGTTTTATTGATCGTTTCAGATATTCGAAAATTCTATGAAGGTTTTGATAGAAACCATTTTCTTTTCCTTTTTTTAACTACGAGGACCTTTCTTTTTTCTATATTTAGAGGTATCTTTATTATTATGCAAACTTTTCCACTTTACACTCCGTATCACACAATATATTTCATTGGTTGATGGGTAAAAAATCTTGAGGCTGGAGCATCCAACAATATAAATTGTTGTACTTATATTGTAGAATCGATATGAATTGAAACACATAGAATAATTCTTCCATTTGATTTAAGAGCTGAATAATGTAAATCTCTGATAAGTCTAGTGATTATAACATTATAGGATTGGAAGAAAATATGCTATAAATAATTTTTTTTCAGTCTAATTCATTTTAATTCCTCATAAATTCATTTCAGTTGGAGAAAATTGAATCAAAATACAATATGTTCTAGTTTGATTTGACCTCCACATTAAATACTAGTTACATAGGAATATTTTTTTACCCATAAAATATATGAGTATTATTTTCGGGAGCTGAGATTTTTGCAATTGGTTATTTTTTTTTTTAATTTCTTTCTTATGAATGAAATTTGTAAACTTTTTAAAAAAATTTTAATAGTTTAAAATTTTTTTAAATTCATTTTTAAAAAAAAAATTCAGAAGATTTTTTTTATGCATAATATTTATTACTCAAGAATTATGGGTATTGTTTTGGGGAGTTCGTGTCCCTGACCACTTTCAATTGTTTTTTTAAATTCCTTTCACGATCTTTTTTTTATTTCTTTCACAAGATATTTTATACAAAATATTTATTTAAATTTCTTTCAAGATCTAATAATTATATAATTAAATATTATAAAATTGTTCTACAAGATCGTTTGGTAAAAGCAAAGACAATTTTATTTCAAAATGAAAATCAGATTTTTCAAGAAAAAAAAATCGTTTGGTTCGTAATCTTTCTGTAGTTTTAATAGTTCGTAATTATCGATAGTAATAATCAATCGTAATCGTTCTATAGTTTTCTATTTTTAATGATTGCTGTTATGCGTTTTGTTCTTGGAATAAATTCTAGTATTTAAGAATAATCTATATATTGGACCAGCCCATTATTATTTTCTGTTTCTTTTCTATAATTATTATTTTTTTTTATTGTTAGTTATCTTTTTAACCTTTTTTTTTTTAGCCTTATTTATGTTTCTTGAGTTTAAACGAATTGATAAAAAATTAAAAATTGTTTGACTGAGAAAAAAAAAATTCTGTTAGAATGATTCCATTAATACTTAATATGATATCGAACAGAAATTTGATATACTTGAAATGATAATCAACTCTTTTTTTTTATTGTTTTGTTCGTATTTATAACTAATTTTTTTTTTTAATTTCTTATTTGTTTCATGGCCTCTTTATGAGAAACGTTCCATCATAACTGCCGTAAAACTTCTACAATGATCTAGTAAAATTATATTTTCTCACCAAAATATTATTCTGAAGAAAAAAAAAGTATTTAATTAAAAATTGTGTGATTTTCAATCACTTTAAATTGCTTTGAATTTTCATCAGTTAACCATTTAATTTTCGTTGATGTGCATGAAAGATGTGTTATTGTGTTAAATATTTAAAACAAGAAGAGTAAATGGCAATAATAATAATAATAATAAAAAATAAAAAATAAAAAAAAAAAAACCTCAAAATTTTTTTCTTTTATCATCATTAACAACTAACTTATTTAATTTTTTTTCTTTCTTTTCATAAGTGCTCTGTTTCTAATCACCTTTAAAAAAAAATTGTTTTTCTTTTTTTAAGTAATGCATCTTTTCTCTGCACATTTCTTTTTGAAATATGATTTTTAATTTGTATTTTTAATCCTGTTACTTTAAAGATTCCTCTTTCAATTAAAAAGGTATTAATAGATAAGAGCATGATAGCTTTCAAATATAGAGTGGAACAATGCGATTGATTGCATAAGCGATTTAGATACTCTACTATAGTTCTCACTGTCTTTTATATTAATTCCAAAAGAAATAGTTAAGTTACGTCACAATAAGAGGATAAATATCTAGATATTATATGCTATGAGGTTAAAGCAAAACAGTTCTGTAAAAAAGATTAGAAGAAAGTTTTTTTAAAAAGAAGAAAGTTTTTTTTCCTAATGCGTCGAGTAGGTTTTCATAGACATGAATTAATTTTTCTTCGAAATTAAATTTTAAGTAATTGAATTAAATTAAATTTTTCTTACAAAATTAGAATCCATAATTTCAAAATACATTCAAAATTATTTTGATGTATAAAGAAATCAGAAACGACCAGCATAATTTAAATTAATTTTTTTTTTCATTTTATCAATACTATTATATTACAATAAGATGTGGGCCGGATTGCTGAGTGACTGGATCTTGTTGCCACAGACTTTTTATTCGAGTCCTTGATGTGTCATGGATGTTTGTAGTGGTTTGGAATCTGCTATAAATAGTAGGTCCCTGTTTAATATGAGAGTTGGGCGTAGGTCTGACAACATTGCAGAAAGGGTTCGAATCCTGGATGTGTCATGGATGTTTGTAGTGGTTCGGAATCTGCTTAAAATAGTAGGCCCCAGTCTAATATGAGCGTTGGGCGTAGGGCTGACAAGCCTAACCCAGTAAAAAGAAAACATCTTCTGTCTAGAAATCTTCGAGTAAGCAGACGGCCTAAGTCCACCATGAGGCTATTGCGCCAAGGAAAAAGAAGAAGAAAATAATATGTGTTTTAGTAACAAAAAGTTAACATATCGTACTCGAATATGGAACTTGTTACTTAAGTATGTTCTACTTGCTATATTCATCAATTTGAAGCTGCCATTACCTGAACAATAGCATGCCTTTTAGGCTTTTGAACTATTTGACATTCAAAATGAATATGAATGCCAAATCGGCAGCTTCCGATTTTCTGCCGAGTAGAAAGGTCTTCCCTCGATCTCAAGGAAATGTATACAAACATCTAATTACTTAACCAAATTTCGGAAACAACTGTGGTGAATCCTGCATAATGCCGAATATTCTAACCATCCAGTGAATGGCGAAGGACAATATGTCGACAGATCTGGATTTAGGAAACAAAGTGCCTACCAGTTTTATTTGTATAATATTTGATATGCAGACGCATATCTATATTTATCAATACTATCTCTACATGCAGGCCTATATATATATACAGGATGATTATAATTTAAACTTCCACTTTAAAAATAATGTAATAAAAGAACCAGTCGTCACAATGAGTTCAAATTGGAAATGAAGATACAGAACGGTACGGCAAACGATACAGCGATAGAAAAAGGTTTCATATTGAATTAATAGATGGCGCTGTAAGCGGCATAAAGAAAGTGAATTTGGCTGCTAGTGTTATTTTGAATCGAAATGACAACGTATTTGGCATGAGTTGCGCATTAAACCAACTGTAGTGTTCAATGTGTTTGATTGTTTCATTTTTTTTCGCTGAAAAAATGACTTCCAAGTCATTCAACAGTTGTGACACTGTTAATAGAAAGCCCATCCACCACGGTAACGTCATACCAAAATGAATGAAAAAAATCGGTGGAACTTTTTTTGGAACAGTTTTCGATACCATACCGTTTTTCCCTTCCTTCAGTATCTTCAGTTCAAATTTGAACTCACTGGGACGAGTGTTTCTTTTTTTTACAGCATTTTGAAAGTGGGACTTTTATTACAATCACCCTGTATATATATATATATAAATATTCTTCTTCATTGGCGCAACAGCCCCGTGGTGGCCAAGGCCGTCTACTTACTGAAGACCTATACCTATTTCGAGACATATATATATATATATACATATATAATGGCTTGTCAGAATATCTGATGCTTATTATAGTTCCATATGTCTGTAAAAATTGCAAGATAGACTTTATTCTCTGAGCCACGAATGTGCCCATATTGAGACACTGAATCTTCCAAACTAACACCGAACAGTCTAGACAAAACTTGAGAAACTCTATTTTGAAACACTAAAAACTCTATACCATTAATGAGTTGTCTTTAACTCATGCTCCTTAACATGCAATTCTGAAGACTTGACTAAGGGTTTGTTTATAACTGGAAAGCCATTATTTGCTCAGACTGATTTGGATTTGAGAGATTGTGCAATGTTTTCGGAGACAGACTGTGCATTGGCGAAAGTTTGTTGAATATTTAAGTCGAAGTTTTGTTAAGATTCGAAATGAGTAAAAGTTCTTAAGAAAAGAGATATAAAAGTTCTGAGTGTATAAAAAATACATAGAGCGTGTATTTTAAAGTCATTTATATCAAAAGAATCAGACAACTTCAACTTTATGATAGATGACATAGTTGCAATAGAAGAAACAAATAAAAATGAGTGTTTTGGGTATTAGGTAAAATAGTAGATATGTTGCAGGGTTAAGATGGTAAAATCCATCCTTTAAAACTTCTTTGAAAAAATATCATACTAATTTGACGTGTGGAAAGCATCTTTCTTTCAAATGAAAGAGTTCCTAGTGAATGGACCTAATGTTCTTGGAAAAGAGACAATTGCCTAGCAGTGTGAACCTGTCGATAAATCTTCTGATACTTTTCCTGAAGTAACAGCGTCTTCCCTTTTAGAATAACTGAGCGGCTAGACTTGTGGCTCAACGGCAAAGTGCGCCGCTGGTGAACATTAGGGCTGATGTTCAATCAGCCAGCGGCTTTGTTGTTGACTCTGTTTCAAAAAACGAGAAAATTCGATGGCTTTTTTAGATCTTCAGCATCTTGTCTCATTAGTCGGACTACTACTACACCAAACCCCATCACTGTGCCTAGTGTTGCCCTTTTACAGTTTTGGAATAATGTGGGAGAGAAGTTCGATTGGCCTCTGGGATGCTCTATGGTTATGCGAGACCGGGATCTAAGGCTTAAAGTGGATTCCGAAGTACTACAAACATCCATGGCACCACCGGGGAATCCAACCCGAAACTTGTGGCACCGAGCACAGGAACGCTAGCCGCCAGGCACCATCGTTTATCGGACTACATGGTGGAAGTTTTCCGGGTTTTCTCCCATACGATTTTAAAATGCAGAGTAGTTTCCAATAAATGTCTCCCCGGAAGGCACTACTCTCCTACTTGAGCGACACGGATCCAAGTCAGATTTCTACCTACGTGTACTACAACAGAAGCTGCCCCTTTTCTCTCCATCTATGAGTAGATTACTTACGGAATGTCCGTCCCGCATTGTAGGACACTGAAGATTAGACACAACAAAACAATATCTGTAGCAAAAAGGTTATTTGAAAATGATAGAAATATTTTCTATAATAAAAAAAGTACTTTTTTGTGCTCTTTAATCAAACAAAAATAAAATATCGCGATTAGTTTTTTTTCTCTTTTTTTCAATTTATTTGTTTCTGTATACTGTTCTTATAGAACTCCAAACAAACGATTTATTTTTTATTTTTCATGCTGATGCTTAGTATTATAAAATGGCTGTATTGAAACTAAAACAAGTAATATAAAAAAAAAAAATTTTTAAGTCAAATCCTACTTTTTTCCCACTATATCGCAGAAGTCCTTTATAAATAATTTTCATTCATTTTTTCGAGTTTATCTAGCGCCATCTATTGGCAGATACATGCAACTTAAATCTAAGAAAAAACTAAAATTAATTAATAAAATTTGAAGAAAACTGTATTAACATCCAGTGTCCACTACAAGTTTAAAAAAATGCGTTTGAACTTGAGTAGTTGAATAAAAAGTATTTTATGAACGATTGAAAATTTGAACAAGATATATATATAGGGAGAGTGTGAGCTAATAGAAGGAATTGAATAATTTCAGGCAAGATAAAATGACATTCGTCTTTTTTTCTTATACCATTGAGAATATCAGTTGAAAATTTAAGAATAAATTTTTCATCTTAAGAAACAACAACATCCAGTTAAATTCATGGCAAAAGTTGATCCTTCTTTGAAAAAATTCTTTTAGATTTATTATCTATGTTTAAAACTTGGATTGCGCGCCTCTAAGGTAATTTCGTTTTTAAAATATTAAATGAGTTTAGCCCTGAAACCATATTTTACAGAGCACAACAATATGAATTTTGCAAACAAAAGATCCAAATAATTAATGCCAGTGGACGCAATAGTAAAATTATCATAGGAAAAAAATATGAAAAAAGCACTTAAAGGGAAATAATGGTGCTATTCATTTGAATGCAAATATAAATTTAAAATATAAAATTTATCAGTAGAGAGATATATTCCAATAAAACAAAATGAATTATTTTAAGAATTAGACTGAAAAAGAATTGTTGGGAAAGGAGATGAAAATGCACTGAAAAATGCAAAATTTGCAGCTGGTGAACATTAGGGCGGAGGTTCAATCAAGTGGCGTTGTAAGCATTACTTCAAAAACGAGAAGAATCAATGGTGTTTGGGATGCTCAGCATCTTGCCTCGTGAATCGGACTACCTGGTGGGAGTTTTCAGATTTTTCGTCCATACGATACACAAATGCGGAGTATTGTCCCTCCTTCTTCAGCGACGTGGAGGCAAGTCAAATTTCTACCTACGGGTGCTCTATCACAGCAGAAACTGACCTACCCTTTCCGAGTAGACAACTCATGAGGTATCTGTCCTGCACTGCAGGACACTGAAGATTAGACACAACAAAACAGCATCTGTAGCTAAATGTTTGTTTGAAAATGATAGAAATATTTTCTGTAATAAAAAAAGTACTTTTTGTGCCCTTTAATAAAACAAAGATCAAATAATACTATTAGTTTGGTTTTTTTTCATTTTATTTGTCTCTGAATTACGTTCTTATAGAATTCGAAACAAACAATCTTTTGTTGTTCGTACTGATTCTTATTATTATAAAATGGTTGTTTTGAAACTAAAATATTTTCAGGCAAGATATAATCACATTAAACATTTTTTTTTTCTTTTGCAGCTCAGCGTAACAGTTGAAAATATGAGAATAAATGTTTCATCTTTAAAAAAGAAACATCCAGTTAAATTCATGGAGGAATTCGATCCTTTTTTTTTTTAAATTCTTTTAGATTTATTATCAATGTTTAATACGTGCATTGTGCACCTCTAAGGTAATTTCGTTTTTAAAATCTCAAATCAGTTTAGTCCTGAAGCCATAGTTTACAGAAATCTGCAATGTGCATTTTGCAAACAAAAGAATAAAATAAATAATACCATCGAAACAATAATAAAATTATCATAGGAAACAAGTAATATAAAAAAAAAAATTAAAGTCAATTCCTTCTTTTTTTTCTGACTATATTGCAAGAAGTCCTTTATAAATGATATTTATTCATTTTTTAAGTTTATCTGGCGCCATCTATTGGTTCATATATGCAATTTAAATCTAAAAAAAACTAAAATTAATTAATTAAATTTAATTAATGAATTAATATTTGAAAAAACTGTGTTAACATCAAGTGTCATCCACTACAAGTTAAAAAAAAATGTATTTGAACTTGAGAGGATGGATAAAAAGTGTTTTATTAACGATTGAAAAATTTGAACAAGATATATATAGGGAGACTGTGAGCTAATAGAAAGAATTTAACAAATCTAACATGAAAAAAAACATTCAAAAGGAAATACCATAATTTCCAAAATACATACTATTAGAAATACCATTGTTATTTATTTGAATACAAATATAAATTAAAAATATAATGTAAAAAATTTATCAATAGAGAAATACACTATGTGGAAGAAAGTGACGGGACACGACACTATAATGACATATACCCATATTTATTAAAATTAATAGAAGGTAGGGCCTCCCTTGGCTTGATCACAGCTGCAATCCTTCTGAGCATGCTTTCCACTAAATTAGCCATAGTGGCAAGAGGAATTTCCTTCCAAATGTTTAACAGGAAGTTCCATAGTTCAGGCTTGCTTTTGGGGAGTGGGGTGCAGGCCCTCAACCGACGGTCCAATTCGTCCCAGAGATGTTCAATTGGGTTAAGATCAGGGCTCTGCGCCGGCCACTCCATGCGTTTAACGTTGTTGTTCACATACCAATCAAGAGTCCTCCTTGCAACATGGCATGTTGCGTTGTCGTCTTGATAACAGCAATCATCCATACCGTACGTTGCCCACAAGGTAGAAACGACATGATTGTCGAGAATATCACAGTATCTATCGGCATTCATCGCACCATCAACCTTCACCAGTGGGCCAGCCCCATACCAGGAGAAACAGGCCCATACCATCAATCCTCCTCCACCAAACTTTACAGTTGGGACGACACACTCGGGCAAAAGGCGTTCTCCTGGTAAACGCCATACCCAAACACGTCCATCGGAACGGAAAAGGGTAAATCGTGACTCGTCACTCCAAAGGACGCTTTTCCAGTCATCCAGAGTCCAAGTACGGTGGTCTTTGGCCCATCGAAGGCGCGCTTTCTAGTTGGTTTTCGTAATCAAAGGCTTATGGGCCGCCGAACGTCCAGTGTAACCTAACTTATGGGCCTCGATATGAAGAGTCTTGGTCGAAACGGCCGCACCCGTGGCTTGTCTAAACTCATTAGCGATGTTATCCATGGATGTTTGACGGTTACTTGGAATCTCCCTGCCGAGCACCTGCCGGTCCCTGCTGGTGAGAACTGTAGGTCGTCCACTTCGAGGTTTGTTCTGACAGTGTCCCTCAGTCTTGTAGCGACACACAACACGTGTTACAGTTGAATTTGAGCAATTACGGAGATGGGATATCTCCCTAATTGACACGTTGGCAAGATACAATCCAACCAACACACCTTACTCGATCTCAGACAACTCTTCCCGTGGCGGCATCTTGACAAAAAACAACTCTAGTCGACTCCACAGAGTATTTATAGGATATGGCTGACACGTGATACCTATTATTACGCATGTGTCAGCTGTATTGTCGACTTTTCTACTTTTCGAGGGGTGTCTCGTCACTTTCTTCCAGATAGTGTATAATCAAATATCACAAATTGAATTATTTTAAGAATCAGACTATAAAAAAAGTTTTTGAAGAAGTGTGTCTGGTTCAATAAAGAATTCAAAATTTTTTTGATAATTAGTTATGAATTATGAGCTGTAACAATTTATTACTCTGCTATCAGGCTAGTTGTCTTACCAATTTTTCATTTGTAACATAATGCATTTCGATAAATCCCCCCAAAAAACTATATTAACTTTTTTTTAATCTAGTGCCTCCCACTACATTCCATTCTAATCTGAATAACAAGGAATCAATGAATATCAAATGAGTGTCTTGCATAGATATCATATAAGTGAAAAATGACTGGTTTAACACCAGTCATTTGCCTGGTATTAAAAAAATTATATCGGATAAATTAGAAATAATGACTATTATAGTTATTTATAACTATAGTAAGTGTAGAAACTTGATAATTCATACGCTTATTTCAAATTTGTGACTTCGTAGCAATTTTATACTTTTATCTCGTTAAATTCAGTGACGGATTTAGGCTTAGGCCGGCAAATTTTTTAGGGGTCACAAAATTTTCGAGGCGAGAAAAATCGTTTTCCACCCTGAAAAGAGTGAAAAATTATTTACATGCAGTTATTAAGCAAGATAGGCTCAATGCACTTACATTATTAAGCATTGAATCACAATTAGTTCAAGAAGTTAAGTATGAGGATGTCATTAATACTTTGGCACGGATGAAAGCAAGAAACAAATATATTATATGGGTAATGTGAAAGATAAGATTTATTTCTTAATTAAAAGCTATTTATTCTAAATTGTATGTTTAGTTGTTATACCAAAATATATATATATATATATAATTCATGCCTAAATTCAATACCTAAATCTAATTCAAATTATTGTTATATATGTAACCTAAATTTAATTCAAATGTACCTAAATCTAATTCAAACTATTGTATTATATATGAGGGCGTCAAATTAACTTGGGCCTAAATCCGTCAATGATTAAATTAAAAATAAATATTACCATAAAAGTAAGCAAACTAACAAATAAGAATTAACCGGTCATCCATGGAGCTTTGTTTGTGTCAAGCACATAATGCAAATAAATAAAATTGCAACACGTTTGAGTGCTTTGTAAATAGCGAGCATTCGTATGCATCCACCCTATTCCGTAAATAATTAGCGTTAAATGAACAGTACAGATTTATTTGCTGCAAAGTCAATTTTTATCATCATAATGCATTCTCTCTACCGTAAAACCAATTATAGTAGTTATACGGAATGTAACGTCTCGGCCTATATTAAACCCATAGCGGCTGCAAGAAGAGGGCCACTTTCAGGTTCATAGGAGCATTTTAATTTTTATATATAAGCACTATACAAATACAGAACTCTGGATTATTATAATTTATTATTTACAGAAAATGAAATTTAAAGATTTAAATTTGATTCACAAATGCATGATTAATCATAAGTACAGTGCACTCCCAGATCAGAGATATTTCAGAGTTCTCGAGTTTACGTCGAATCTAAAAATACGTTTCTGCAGCAGAACTGAATTATCACATGACGTGATACACGAAACTCATGTGATACACGCTCATTTTGTAAACAGGCGGAATTTCAAGCCTATTTAGGCACTCTAGAGGAAAAGAAACACTTCTGGTTGCTCGTCTCACACTCTCGTTGCACTGACTCGTCACTGAACTCTCTCTCTTCTTCACCAAGAACCTCTTTTTAACACAATTCGTCAAGAGGTGGTTAGCTTTCCTCACTTCTCATTGGAGTAGACATTTTTATGCTCGTGGTCTGTCACCAATCCCGATGGAACAACTCATGGTGTAGTTCATATTCAATCTGTAGTTGTTTCGATCTATGAAGGTAGCACAGATATTCGTTAATTTCCTGGGTCTTATTATACATGATACCAAATATTGCTATCAGATTTGAGTAGCAGGCTGTTCTCATTAGTACAAAACACTAATTATATGTAATATAACTGCCCACCATACAGCTTTTTGAAAGTGTAGTAAAGATACTTTTATGCATTTTTGATAAAACCAGAAATTTGGTGTAGCAATTAATTTGCAGCTAGCACCAAATTAGTAGCAAGTATCTACGGTATCAGATGCAGCTGACATTTAGCCAACTAATTAAGCAGTATTAAGAAAAAAAAATTTCAATTATTACTTATATCAAAAATAGTTATATTTCCGGTACTAGTTCATTTTTTAGAAACATTATCTTACTCTACATTCTGATGATAACTAAATATTAACTGACACGTACTAAAATAATTTGTGTTAGTTTGAATACTATATTCCGTACGAAATTTGATAATTTTTCAACAGATTTTTTAAATTGTCAAATAAATTATTCTATAATTAAATTGAAAGTTAGGCTTAAACGATGCTAAAAACTTTTTTATCCTTTGTAAAATGTTTTAAAGAATTAAAAGTATGAGATATAATTAGATTGAGGAATACGTAATAGTCAAAACATATTATTTTAACTTATTTCGTAATTACCGACTCCATAGGTGTAAATTGTATTGAAACGTATTTTAAATATTTGTCATTTTTATTTCTAAACAATTTAATCCGTTTATTAAAACTAATGATCAAGTCAGACATTACTTCTAAATTAGTATATATTTAAGATAATTCAATAAATATGTCTCATAAAATCATTTTGCAACTAGTTAATAATTCACTTAAAGAAATTTTTAAAGTAAAATTATGTTATTTAAATATCGTTTTTAATTAACTTTTGATAATTTTACAAACAACTTTATAAAAGATGTAGGGAAAATACAGATTTCGAAATTATCTTCTATGATTTACTCATTTACTTTCGCTTATTTTATATTTAAATTAATTAATTTTTTTATTTATTTTATTCTTGTAGAACAAGCAAAACTATTTCTTCTACTTCTACTAAACTACTAAAACTACTAAAAGAACTTCTTTTGATTGGTTTTATTTTATCTCCTTCAAAACTCCGCCTCATATTAAAATTATAAATATTATTATTGTTACGTTTTGTAACCAAATTCCATCTACTCACTGGCAAGAGCGTCCTCTATGGCGTTCAGGAGTAATGGTCAGTAGGCCTCGAGACTCTCGCCCTAGAGGAAGTACAACGCAATCTTGCTGCCCGCTGAGAAACGTTTAGTTTATAGTCTTTCATCCCGATAGGAAATCTATTTGACCCAACCCAAAGTAATAGTTGTCCTGCAGACTCTCACTCGGAGATGAAATATATTTTGAGCACCCTGCGCGTACTTGAGTATCGGGTTTCAGATTAGAAGTGGGGTCCTTCCACGAATCTATAATTATATATTTTTAAACGTGTTAAATATTGTATGTGTGTCGTGTTAGTGCGTGTGGAAATAAAACTGTGAGTTCTCCAACCTGTGTCTGAAGTCTCAACTCAACCACACACAGTTTCAATCCAGTTGCCCAACCTGCACACTACAGTATTTATTATCTTAGTTCAACACATTATCTTGAATTGAAATTATAAATGTATAATTTGTTTGTGTAATTAGAATTATATAAAAATTAAAAAGAAAAAGAATTGTATTATGTTGCACAAATGAAATTTTAATCAATTTATTGAAATCTGTTTTGAAATACAAATACAAAGAGTTATAAAAGCTGATTTAATTTTATTAATTTAAACTATAAAGTTTGATTCAAGCTGTAAAAGAAGTATAACTCTACAAAGCAACTCTATAAAATATCGAAGCGACTTTAAAAAAAGTATTTAGTTTTAAACTTAAACTTGTTTCGTGCTTTTATTACAGAAAAAAGTTAACCACTCTGATTTGCATGCCTTATTTATGGCAAGAAACCACTAACTTCTTAAAAGATCGTCTCTTTTTCATATCGATAAAAAGAATCACAAAATATCGGACTCGCTTAACTACTGGGATATTTCTTTCATTCTATTAGGTATTTCACTAAAGTATCTCATTAATATAGTAAAAACAAAGCAATGATGACTTTTGAGTTTTTACAATGAGAAAATGAAAATACTTTAAAAACCAACAATTTTATGTTTGGATTAAAAGGAAAAAAAAAGTTAAAAAAGAATGTTTATGCTGTGCTAAAGAATCGAATCTCTCCAAAGAATGTTCTTTGTAAGTAATGAAGTTGAATTTAGTTAAAAAAATCTACTCAATATCCAATAATTAAAAGTTCAGCCTTTCAGTTATATTTTTCAACTGCTATTACAAATTTGCTTCTTATGCTACAGTATAAATAAAATTTCACTAACGCAAATAATAGAACACTATAGAATTCGTTATAAAAATATAATTCAAAAATTTCTTTTAATAATTACTCAATTCACGAGTAATCTAAAGTACTCTATCCACGATTACTTAAATACTTTCAATTTTTTTACTGTCCAAAAGTAATAATTATGAAAAGTTATTATTGTGCGTATTAAATTTATAAATATCAAAATCAATTGCTTTATTTTTTAAATTTAAATGGAAATGCTGTATATTTTGATAGAAGGCAAATAAATTGATATATTTTTTTAATCAAATTATATAAATATATATATTTTTTAAATATACTCGATTTGTTTAAAAATATTAATTATCCGAAGAAAGTTTTATATCAGAAAGATATGGGTTAAGTTTAGTTATTGAAAAATTGCTTAAACATTTACAAAAAAGTGCATTTTTGAATTGAATTGTTATTACAAGAAATTAAAATGCATTTACTTCCGTAGTAGTGCTTAAAGAACTGAAAATTATCTTCATCAACAATATTATTGTTAAATATTAATCAAAAAAATCAATGTGGGAAAATTTATTTAATTAAAGATCCATGTATGTTGAAACTAATGAACAAGTGTAATCTGTTATTAAATTTTTTTGACGTTAAAATTGCTTTAACATTAATTTTATTTAATTAAAATATATGTACAAAAAATAACTCATAAACATCATAAACATATAATAACAACATAAACTATAACTTATAAATAACTTATAATAACAACATCAACTCTCACTGTTTGTCAAACATATTAAAAATTAATTAAATTAGCATTGCGTTTATGAATGTAGAATTTTTTTTAAAAATTTGTAAGAATTTTAGTTACAATTTTATTCATTACACCAGATTATTCTTGCCAAATCTGCAAAACAACTCTATGACATACCGAAACTCCTTTAAAAAATTATTTAGTTTTAACTTTTTTCGGGCTTTTATTACAGAGAAAAAGGTAAACCACTTTGATTTGTATGCCTCATTTATGGTACGAAACCACTAACTTCTTAAAAGATGGTCTCTTTTTCATATCGATCAAAAGAATTACAAAATATCGGACTAGGATATGTTATTAGCTATTTTGCTTAAGTATCTCATTAATATGGCGAAAAAAATGCAACGGTGACTTTTGAGGTTTTACAATAAGAAAATGAAAATACTTTACAAGCCAACATTTTTATGTTTAAGTTAAAAGAAAAAAAATATTAAAAAAGAATGTTTATGCTATGTTAAAGAATCTCTTCAAAGAATGTTCTGTGTAAGTAAATAAGTTTGGTTTTAATTAAAGAAATATGCTGAATATTCAATAGTTAAAAAGTCAGTCTATTACACTGCGTGAAAAAAGTAGAAGGACATTAGATTATTTTTGATAAATGAATAATGACGCATTTTTTAAACAATTAATTTATTCACAACGTTTTTACATGCAGATACCTGTATCTAGACAAAACAAAAAAATACACAATTAAAAAAAAAGTATACTTAATAAAAAAAATTGGTTTTGACGATCTCATGATCAGTGAAAAAAGTAGAAGGACACTTCTAAAAAAGAGGTGTACTATATAAATTAATATGGAATTCTTTTCCCGTTGGCTCGAATTACTTCGAAGATCCTATTTGGCATCGAACTGTATAAAGATTGAATTTTTGTTTGGCAAAAATTGTCCCATACAAAGTTTAATGATTTCTGCAGCTCAGCTACAGATTCAAACTACTTTCCACCCTCGTAAACACAACGTACAATCATTGCCCATGTGTTCTCTACAATGTTGAGATCAGGACTTTTAGCAGGCCAATGTAAAAGTCGAACTCTGTTTGCTGCAAACCAATCCTTAACACCATTTGCAGTGTGAATTGATGCTCCATCTTGCTGAAAAATCCAGTCATCGCCTCCTAACTCAGTGCCATACGGGAGAAGATTTGAGTTTAGAGTCTGGATGTAGTCTGTATGGTTCTGTCTACCATTTAGAAAGACTAAACTTGTCCTGCCTCCATAGCCAACTATCAAACTATAACTATAAACTCCAAACTTGTCCTGCTAACCATACCATTAAACCACCTCCTACCATCTGTCGAGTAGAATAAGTTTCTTCTTCATTACCAAGACAGTGCCAATAGTACTGATAACCATCCAAATTGAATTTTTTCTCATCGGAAAATATAACTGAGGTCCATTCTGAGCTCCAGGACATGTGGTCTTTAGCCCACTGCAGTCGGTTCTTCATGTGTCCTTCATTCCACTTCGGATGGTACATCCGTTTTTTGAAGACGAACTTTTTTGAGCATTTTATGTAGTTATAGACAGTTCTTTTGGTTACATGTGTAATTCCTGATTGAAATTGCGCCTTGCCGACACTTCCACCAGTCTTTTTGAGTTCACGAATGATTTTTCGTTGATCACGTTTCGTTGGGTGAGTTTTTTTGGTTTTCCTGTCTTCTTTTTTCTTTTGTCACTTTCAGGGTTTCTTATGAACTTCGAAACAGTATTTGGACTGATTCGTAGCTGCCGTGCAATCTCTCTCACACCTTTGCCTTCATTTTTATAGGCAACTATTTGGCCCTTCTGAAACTTACTTAAGGGTATTCCTCTGGGCATCCTAAAACCAACAAAAACTATGAATTTCTAGCTAAGTATTTTATTCTTGTTAAAAAGGAATTAAAAGAGAAAAAAAACACCTATCTATAAACTTTCCAACAGCTTCTAAATAGATTTTTTGGACGTGTCCTCCTCACACACCCAAAGTTATTAAGTGTTGCCTTCCTAAGTTAAAATAGCGGTAAGTAAAAAAATCTTATTTAACTTTCACTTAACGTAAATTAAAACTCGAACAAAACAACTCTTTATAAAAATCAGGTCAAAAGCAGTAAAATAAAAGCATATTGTACAAAAAAAATGACTGTCCTTCTAATTTTCACACAGTGTAGATGAATTTTTCAGCTGCTATCAGAAGTTTGCTTCTTATGCTACAGTATAAATAAAATTTCACTAATGCAGCTAATGAAAAAGTATAGAATTCGTTATAAAAATTTAATAAAAAATTTCTTTGGAAAATTAATCAATATCTACAATTACTTAAATGCTTTCATTAATTATATAATAGGGAACTAATAATTATGAAAAGTTATTGTTGTACATATTAAATTTATAACTATCAAAGTCATTTGCTTAATTTTTTAATTGAAATGGCTATGCAGTATATTTTGATCTTAGGAAAATAAATTTATATTTTTTAATCAAATTACGTAAATATATTTTTTTAAATAAACTCAATTTGTTTAAAATATTAATCATCTAATATTTATCTCGCAGTAAGGCGTGGGTTAAGTTTAATTACTGAAAAATTGCTTGTAATTTATCAAAGGCACATTTTTGAATAATATTGTTATTAAGAGAAATCAAAATGTTCTTATTTTCATCAAGAACTGGAAGCTATCTTGATCAACAATATTATTGTGGAGTATTAATCAAAAAAATCGAAGTGGAAAATTTATTTGATTAAAGATCCATATATTGTTGAAACTTACAAAGAGTGTAATCTGCTATTAAATTGCTTTAATATTAAAATTGTTTTACCAGTATTTTTCTTTAATGAAAATATCTGTATAATAAATATAACTCCCAATGGATATTTTGTCAGACATATTAATATTTAATTACAATAAAATTGCGTTTATGAGTAGAATTCCTTTTAATTGATAATTTTAATTAAAATTTTATTCGTTTCGGCAACTTGTTTTTGCCAAAACTCCAAAACAACACTATGAAATACTGAAAGTTCTTTAAAAAAATTATTTAGCTTTAAACTTAAATTTGCTTCTTGTTTATATTATAGAGAAAAAAAAAGATTTACCACTTTTCATTTTTATGTCTCCTTTATGGCACGAAACCACTAACTTCTTAAAAAATGGCCTGTTTTCCATATCAAAAAAAGAATCATAAAATATCTGACTCGCTTAACAACTGTGATATTTGTTCTTTCTATTAGCTATTTAGCTGAACTATCTCATTAATATGGTAAAAAAAA
This sequence comes from Caerostris darwini, assembly GCA_021605075.1. Lineage (NCBI taxonomy): Eukaryota > Metazoa > Arthropoda > Arachnida > Araneae > Araneidae > Caerostris > Caerostris darwini. The sequence continues at coordinate 12,115 of BPLQ01005815.1, read as the reverse complement.
AGGTAGTGACGTCTTTTGAGTTTTTACAACGAGAAAATGAAAATACTTAGCAAACGAAGAACTTTATGTTTACGTTAAAAGAAAAGACTTTTTATGCTATGCTAAAGAAGAGAATCTATCCAAAGAATGTTCTGTGTAAGTAATGAAGTTCGGATTGAGTGAAAAAAATCTACTGAATATTCAATAGTAAGAATGAAGTCTTTCAGATAAATTTTTCGACTGCTATTACAAGTTTGCTTCTTATGCTACAGTCTAAATAAAATTTCACTAACGCAGCTAAAAGAAGAGTATAAAGTTCGTTATAAAAATATAATGCAAGAATTCATTTAAAAAAATTACCCAATATACACGATTACATAAATACTTTCAATAATTTTACAATCGAAATCTAATAATTATGAAAAGTTATTATTATACTTATTAAAGTTATAATTATCACGGTACTTACGTATTAACGCTACCTTGGCTACAGTTGCGCCAATAAAGAGCAATCTTGTTGTTTGCACGCGCACGCAGTTATTTTTTGAACGCCAACCGCAGGTACAGATTTGGCGGTTTTTAAGTGGCGCCAATCTACACTTCATTGTAACTGTTTGATTGACGCCACCTAAAAACCGCCAAATCTGTAGCTGTTTGATTGGCGCCACTTAAAAACCGCCAAATCTGTAGCTAAGGTGGCGTTAATACGTAAGTACCATTATCACTATCAGTTGCTTAATTTTTTAATTGAAATGAAAATGCAATCTATTTTGATCATAATAAAATATTTTTTTTTTATTTTAAAAAAAATCAGATTACATAAATATATATTTTTTTAAATATCCTCAATTTGTTTTAATATGCAGATGTTACTATTATTTATTTATTTTATTTTTGTTTATTTTATATTTATATTTTTTTAATTTATTTTATTCTTGTAGGAGCAAAACTATTTCCTTGCGTTAATCTTTTGATTGGTGTTCTCTTCTTCAAAACACGCTGTCTTAAATTAAAATTATAAATATTATTATTTTTAAGTATTGCAGCCATGTTTCTTCCTACGCACTGACAAGAGCGCCCCCTACGCTGTTGAAGGTAAATGGTCAGTAGGTCTCGAGACTCTCCCCCTAGAGAAAGTACCACGCAACCTGCTCTCCCACCGAGAAATGTTCAGTTTGTAATCTCTCATGTGAAGAAAATATATTTAACGCAACCCTGCGTAATAGTTGGCGTACAGTCTCATACTCGGAGAGATAGTATCTTTCGCGCACCCTGCGCATACCTGAGTATCGGATTTTCGGTTTAGAAGTGAAATCCTTCCACGAATCTATAATTATCTGTCTTTAAATATGTTAAATATTGTGTCTGATTGTATGAGTATGGTGTTTGTGGGTGTGTAAATAAAACTGTGAGGAGTTCTCCAACCTTAACCTCAAGTATCTTAACCCAACCACACCCATATCAATCCAGTGGCAGTTCCAGTTGTTCCAATCCCCCAGTTGCAATCCGGTTATCCAACCTGCATACTGCAGTATTTATTATCTTCCTTCAAAACACTACCTTGAATTGAAGTTATAAATGCATAATTTGTTTATGTAATTAGAATTATATGGAAATTGGATTGGGTTGCATAAATGAAGTTTTATTCATTTTATTGAATCTGTTTTAAAATTCAAATCAGTTATAAAAGCTGATTTAATTTCATTAATTTATACTAAAAAGTTTTATTGAAGCTATAAAAGAAGTACAACTCTACAAAACTATTCTATGAAATACCTAAAAAACTTTAAAAAAGTATTTGGTTTTAAACATAAACTTGTATTTAAGTACTAAGACCGTTGTATTTAAGTACTAAACTTGTATTTATGTACTAAGATAAATAGTATTTATTATCTTAGTCCAACACATTATCTTGAATTGAAATTATAAATGTATAATTTGTTTGTGTAATTAGAATTATATAAAAATTAAAAAGAAAAAGAATTGTATTATGTTGCACAAATGAAATTTTAATCAATTTATTGAAATCTGTTTTGAAATTCAAATACAAAGAGTTATAAAAGCTGATTTAATTTTATTAATTTATGCTAAAAGGTTTGATTCAAGCTATAAAAGAAGTACAACTCTGCAAAACAACTCTATGAAATACCTAAAAGACTTAAAAAAAAAAGCATTTGGTTTTAAACTTAAACTTGCTTAGTGCTTTTATTACGGAAAAAAAGTTAACCACTCTGATTTTTATGCCTCATTTATGGCACGAAACCACTAACTTCTTAAAAGATGGTCTCTTTTTCATATCGATAAAAAGAATCACAAAATATCGGGCTCGCTTAACAACTCAGATATTTTTTCTTTCCATTAGCTATTTCTCTGAAGTATCGCATTAATATGAAAAAAAAAAAGACAATGATGATTTTTGAGTTTTACAATGAGAAAATGAAAATACTTAGGAGACGAACAACTTTATGTTTATGTTAAAAGAAAAAATGTTTAAAAAAAGAATGATTATGTTATGCTAAAGAAAGAATCTATCCAAAGAATGTTCTATGTAAGTAATGAAGTTTATATTTAGTGCAAAAAAGGTACATAATATTCAATAGTTAAAAGTTCAGTCTTTCAAATAAATTTTTCAACTGCTATTTCAAATTTGCTTCTTATGTTACAAAAATAAAAAATAAAAAATAAATAAAATTAATTAAATAAATTTAATTAATTTAAAAAATAAAATTTCACTAATGCAACTAAAGGAAGAGTATATAATTGTTAGTAAGTAATAAAGAATTCGTTATAAAAATATAATACAAAAAAATTACTCAACATCCACGATTACATAAATACTGTCAATAATTTATGTAACTAATAATTATAAAAAATTAGTCGAATACTACTGTAGAACTGTAACTACAGTCGAAAACTAATAATTATGGAAAGTTAATTTTGTACTTATTAAAGTTATAATTATCAACTCATTTGCTTCATTTTTAATTGAAATGGAAATGCAGTATATTTTGATTGGTGGAAAAAAAATTGTTGAATATTTTTTAAATTATATAAATATATATTTCCTAAATTATATTAATGTATATTTTTTTAAATATACTCAATTTGTTTTTGAATATTTATTATCTCAAAATTGTTTTCTCTCAGAAAGACATGGAGGTGCATGTAGTTATTGAAAAATTGATTATAATTTAACTAAAGTACATTTTTGAATAGAATTGTTATTACAAGAATTCAAAATGCATTTATTTTTATAGAAGTAGTTTTAAAGAACTGGAAGCTATCTTAAACGACAATATTATAAGTATAAATAAAAAAAACAGAGGCCGAAAATTTATTTAATTAATGATTAATATATTGTTTAAACTTACAAGAAATTAAAATACACTTATTTTCGTAAAAATAGTTTTTAAGGAACTAGGAGCTGTCTTCATCAACAATATTATTGTTAAGTATTAAAGTATTAATCAAAACAATTTAATGTAGGAAAATTTATTTAATTAACGATCCATATATTGTTGAAACTAACGACGAATGTAATCTGCTGTTAAATTGCTTTAACATTAAAACTGTTTTACCAGTATTTTTCTTTAATGAAATATCTGTATAATTAAAATAACTGCCGATGATTATTTTATCAGAAATGTTAAAAATTAATTAATTTAAAATTGCGTTTATAAATGCAGAATTTTTTTAATTGATATAAATTTTAGTTAAAATTTTATTCATTAGTTATTAAAATCTTCTTCATAATGAACTATCTATAATAAATGATGATAAAGGTTTGACTCCTGCAGTGGCAGCTCTAATAAATGTTTTAAAAACACAGTCTATTGAGACTGCGCGTCTCCTAAAACTGGTCTAAAGTAAACTTCCATATTGGAAAAGGCCAAAATCTTTCCAAAGTTTCATAATGATACAATGGAAATTATCCTTAAATATCATCACAAATGGTATTAATACTTTTTCCAGTTTTCCAAAGTTTACTCGAAGTAGCGTTACGTATTATAAAAAAGTCAAAAAGACTATCTCGAATATGATCACTATGAAAATACTAGGATTGCAACTGAATTTTCAATAAATCAATTAATTAAAATTATATATTTTCCCTAAATCTGTTAGGATATTTTTTGAGACTATTGTTATATTATTCTTTAAATATTATACGAAATATTATATTTTTGGGACTGTTGTTACACTATTCTTTAAATATTACATAAAATATTTTTTGGACTATTGCTATACTATTCTTTAAATATTACAAAAATATTTTTTGGAACTATTGTTATACTACTTTTTAAATATCACAAAAAAGAAAAACATAATTTAGAATTAACCTTTTAAATAGTATTTTAATATATAAAACATAAATTTAAATTTTTTTTTTTTAAATATAATCCTTTCTTGAAAGTAGCCTTTTGAAATATTGTTAGAATATTTATTTTTAAATTCCTTTGCTTAAGTCGTTGTTAAATTAAATAACACCAAAAAGCATTTTTAATGTAGTCCATTTGATGGATCTTAATTAATAATAATTAATTAAATAATAAATTACCTTTTATTTATTATTTAATAATTTTATAGACAATTTTATGCAATAAATAAATTCAATTCTGTAAACATTATGTAGTTTTTAACTAGGTTGTCACCATGTGTGGAAATACATGTTCTGTCAATAAATAAATGTTTAAAGAAGGCTTACACATCAGAAAATATTTTCCAAACTGTCATTTACTTTTCAGCAGTCTGATATATTTACCTTCTCTTACAGCTTCAGGCAACAAAATAAAGATGATGTTTTCCCAGCTTTCTGTAGCTACAGATGTTTGCAAGTGTAGTTGAAATCGCTAAATCGTGTTTGAGTTTTGGAGACAGATTTATTTATGTGTAAATATTTACAAAACTTGATGGTAATGGTTTATGTTTATCTTTTACTAATATAAAAAAATGATATTTGTTCTTAATGCAATTATCTTGTAGCGATGAAAAGTTATTGTTGTGTTAGACAAACATTTTAATCGAAAACTGTTCAAACTAATCTATTGGAAAAGTTAAATTTCATTTCAAAATTTTATTGAATAATTTCTGAAGGAATAAAATTAAATGATTGTGGAAATATTAAATTCCTTATATTGCAGCAGCTAATTTGAGAAGTCCGTTTTTTCATAAAAGCACCTGATGGCAGAGTGACTGGTGCTCGGTGCTACAGGCTTCAGGTCCGAGTCCCGGCGGTGCCATGGATGTTTGTAGTGGTTCGAAATCCACTTTAAACAGTAGGTCCCTATTCAATATGACTGTACAGCGTAGGGGTAAGGCCTATCCCGTAAAAAGAAACATCTGTCTCGAAATCTGCCTGTAGGCAAGTGGCCTTGGCACACCATGGGGCTGTTGCGCCAATGATAATGATGATGGTAGTGTTCTTTTAAACACTTAATAATTTTTAACTCTTATGTACTCGACATTCGCGCTTTTGAATTAAAATTTTTTAATTTAATAAAGATCCGTATTTAATTGGAAAATAGAGAGGTAAAGAGGTAAGTATTTTGAAAAACTTTTAAATTCTCGCTCAAGAATTTTTATATATTCGCTTGTTTCTCTATTTCAGAATCATTTAATTTCAAAGCATATTAATTTTACGAAATTAACATTAGTGGGATGTTTGTCAGTTCGTTTATTAAAAAATTTCTTTAATTTTTAAATATTTTTTTAAAAATATGTTAAACCTTTTTTGCTAGCTTTAATTCTCAAATATTCGGATATCTTAAGCGGTAATTAAATGTACATAAAGATCAGCATGCATTTAAAAAAAATGCCATTTTTTTGTGTCTTCTTTATACCAACACTTCCGTCATGGAGAACTAATTAGCATGAAAACTAACGAAGGTTTTATTCCTGAAAATTGTATGCACTTCTAATAATTTAAAAATAATGAGTTGTAATTTATATCTTCACAATGTATGCTGAAATCAACAATAAGATCTTCAAATAAGAAAGTTTTCCATTTCATATTGAACCGACATATGCAGTGTGTTCCTACAATGCCTCAGAAATTATGCAGAGTGAGAAACGTTCGCACGAAATGCATAAAATTTGCCTAATGAGCGATACATCTGCGTTTCGAGATACGTGCGAAGAAAATGTATTCATTTTATTGTAAAATTAACACACTTAATAATGTATTCATAATGTTAAAATGTACTCTACCTATTCTAATGTTAAAATGTATTACATCCTATGAATGGAAAATGAGTTTTAATAGAAACAGAAATAACAGTAATTGTATATGACATGGTATCAATTTACGAAGATGTTTAGCGGCCTGGTGGCCAAGTAGCTAGCGCTCAGGCCTTTGGTACCACATGCTTCAGGTTTGAATCTTGGTGGTGGCATGGAGGTTTGTCAGTGGTTCTGAATCCATGTTATTCTGTATGTCGCGGTCTAATTAGCCCAAAGTGTGCACAAAATGACAGTAGAGTGACAAATCAAACAAAACAAGATGTTTAAAATGACCGTAGTTCATATAGGTGCACCTTACAGTGGTTAAACATGCACGATGCAACAGCTGTGCACAAAATATACTGTGCCCTGCAATATATGCACGAGAAATTATGTCTCATTTTGCATGATAAATCAATTCCATTGGAGGCCTGTATTGGAAAAAGTGCAGATGAATCTGATTAGTAATCGTGGTGAAAAAACGACGTGACCTTGTCCTTGATTCCACCGATGACTTTGGCGTTGGGATTGTATCATGATGTTGCTATTCTTAGAATCCAACAAGTAAACAACAAGTAAAACATCATCTTCAACAGTAAATTATTACAAACATACCCTATGGTGGAATGTAAAATAAAAAGTAACAATTTTTTTCTTTGTAATACTGTTTTTACTTATGCATTTTTTAAATTTTCATAAACAATATATAAGCTTTATGTCGATAAAATTCATTTACACTGAGGCATTTTAATTGAAAAAGAAACCGACGTTTGCCCAAAATTTCAAATTTTACAGACGACAATCTTAACTCATAAAAGACGAGTGATGTGCAATTTTGTAATATTTTGTCGTGCTATATATCTATATCTATCTATCTATATACATATATATATACTGTATTATTTTCTTCCAAAATTCCACCACTGAAACATGCTTTCTTTATCAACAACCTTTTATTCTAAACATTTACAGATCGATATTCAATATTGTATAGGAGTCTCATTTTATGCAAATTGGAACTCATTCTAGAAGGGCAAAATATAGGCAATTTCAAAAATGTCAACTTGAAAGTCGCTGTCTTCAAAAGAACATTTTCATAGAAATAGAAGTAAATATCTCAGGAAGACAGAAAGAAATGAGAAGTTGTGTTCCGAAAGTGAGTCAATTTTATCTAAGCAAGAAAGTAGTCGATATCTCCCACATTCTTTTCCATAAAATTGTTTCCACTTTTCTTCTAAACTTTTCATTTACATATTGAATTACTATGTAATGCGTGGGCTTAAATGAAAGAAGCAGAAAATAAATTTCAAGGGGAGAATTTTCAATACGAATCTTCAATTTGTACGCATTCATAAACTTTAGAAGTATACAATTGAATTACAATGTTTATTGTTTAGTATGATTAAAACTTGGTTAAAACTGAAATATTAAAGAGATTATTTAAAAACCAATTACTTGCCTTTAAAATAAGTTAAATGACAATGGCATGCCTGGATTCCTTCAAATTAAACTCTGGTATTAATTTTTTTAATTGGAATTTTTGTTTGATTATATGCGAGATAGGTATTAATGGGCTTCGACTTGCAGACGTAGTTTTTGCATTTGTTGCGAATGCATTTTGTTGTTCCTGTTCTTTAGATAATCTGTTTTCGTTGTCGTAAGATTATTTTGAAGCAAAACGGTTTCAAAATAATTCGAATTTTTTTGATATGGACGATTCTTGAGTCATTATGCCAATATCCATTTCTTATGCTAAGAGGATGAGGTAACGTTTTTTTTTCCTTAGCCCTGAATAGCCATTTGTAAATGTCAATATTATTTTATTTCTAATGACAAAAGAAAATAACAAACTCTTACAAGATCAAAACAGTGTAAAACATACAGAAGTAAAAACAAGAAAACAATAAGAGAAAAAATCAATGTCTCATCAGCAAAGTTCTACTGCTGCAATATCGTTTCACCTCGTCCGCATGCAATCGAGACATCCTGTAATAATGTCTGTCCATGATCGTGTCTTTTCCGCAGAACGGGCCAATTGGGTTATCAAAAATACCAATGGGCTGCAGATGGCTCGCCAACAATCATAGCGCACCGCAAGCCTCAACATCGTAGCTGGCAAGGGAATGTTGAATCCCAACTTTCTTAGATTGAGACAGGCAGCCTGCATTCCACTATAAGACACTCAGCATGCATTACACGAAGGTGATCACTTTTGAACTGATGATTCATGCCGATAGTAGTAGATCTTTTAGCAGGTTAGAATGTTACCATGGTGTACCCGAGGGAGCTAGATCTACTTTCCACCTCGTAAATACCAATATAATGTTGTATAAGTTTTTGTAAATTTGAATTAAACAAAAGTTGAACGGATAACAATACATAAATTATAAAATAAAATCGACCTATAAAACAATTATTTATCACAATGGAATTGCAAAATAATCCAATATAAAAATTTTTGACACATAATGAAATTAGTTATATGAATTATGTTTGCAAATTAACTCACTGAAAAGCAGATTTAGATCCTTTAGTTTTATATGTTATTGAATAAACATTTAAATTAATGGTATTGTGATATTACCAACAACATATAATTTTTTTTAAATCAAAGACAAATAATATAAATGTTTTTTACATCAATATCTGACAATTTTTAGACCAGAATCAAAAATGAAATGAACATAAATGATTTTCTATGCAATTTCAATTGTGTTTTTATATCTTTTTTATTTATAATTACAAGAAATATATATAAATTTTTCTATCACAAAACAGGAAGAAAAAATAAATATTATGAAAAATTTTACTTTTAAATACAAATGCAAGCCAGAGTAAAAGTAGAGTCCAATATTCCACAACTTAGACAAAAAAAAATTTACTAAGCAATCAAAATTCTAGCTGATGCAGTTCAAAAATGTTTTTCTTTAATCAAATAGAAATGCAAATACTTTCTAATTTATAGATTAACATAAGTTTACATTGAAAAAAAATGAATTACCAACAATTTTAATAGATATATTAAGACACCTAATAAACTCATCAGAACAATAATCCTTAAATGTAAAAGTAATTACGGTTTACACTTTTGCAAAAAAATAAATAATAACAAGGGTTGCAATATAAGAAATAATAAATCAAATATTCACTTGTATCTAAAAGAGACAGAAAAAATGCTATTCGGTTTTACTAGGAAAAGTAATTCAGTTCCACAATTGCATTGAAGAAAATAAATTTGCAATTTGAAAAAAAAATATCACAAAGCATGGCCAAGATTATTTCTTTAAATTAACTGAAAACGTTGTGTGCCTGTGTGGATAAGGGTTAATAGGGTTAATTATGACTGTTCCAAATTATGTAACAAGTATTTATTCAATAATTAGTTACATATGAACAACCATCAAACGTTAATAACAAAATAAAAAGGAAGTCATGGCATTCAACCTCACAAGACAGTTCTTTACTACCGAGAAAGCTCAGTCAGCGTAAAGAAGGTTACTAATGCCCTGACGCATGTGTTGCCAGATATACGAAAGCAGCTGCTGCGTGATTCATAGTTTTTTTTCCTAAGAGTTTTCATCGTAACGGGTATAATAATTGTTTAATAAATTGTAAATTTTGAGAAGTTTATAAATGCAAATGAATAAACTATCCAGTCGAAGTAATTCAAAATTTGTTAAAAAATGAGGCGGAAAAGACGAGGTATTTAGTAATTAAATAATAATAAATATCATTTATTGTTTAAATGAATTATTTTATTCATTTAAAAATAAAGTAGTTTCATTTTTAAAATATAGAAAAATTATTAAATTTATGTTCAAATTTTATTTAAAATAGAAAAAAAAAATGTACAGATTTAATATTATTGTAAAATCCTAGCAAATCCTTTATTTATTTTTTGTTTTTTAGATTTTCTCAATTGTTCTTAAAAACAAGCTTTATTCTTCATTTGTTATTTTTTTCATGTTTGAACTTAATAATTGCCTACAAATCATTGATAATCTTCAGTAACTATCTTTTTCATGCTTTGAAACTATATCATTATCTTATTTTTAGGTATTTATTTTCAATTGTCGGCAAGGAAAGTTTGTTTTCAAAATTGAATTTTAAATAATACATTTTTGCCTAAACCTCAACTATATAATTCCTTTTAAATTAGACGAATGCAATTGTAAAATAAGGATATTTTAGAGAACTTAAGGATTAATTTCTTTTTATTTGAGTAATACTCGTATTATGTATCTACAATTGTCATAATATATACAACAATATCCTTCATTTTATTTAATTATTTTTAAAAAACGCAAAATAAATTAGACGAATTCAACTTTAAAAAAATATTTTGGAGATTTTAGGGATCAATTATTTTTTTATGTTGAATAATTTTATAATATGCACAATTAAACGATATCCTTAATTTTTTTTAGTTATTTTATTAAAAAATTCAAAATAAATTATGTGGATTAAATCGAAACCTTTTTTCAAATTGAAATAATCATTTCATTTATGTTAAAAAAGCATAAGAAAATAATTTAAATCAATTTTTACTGTCCAATAATGATTCTATCAAATCATATTATATGATTCTTTAATTATCCATTCATAAACCTCATTTAAATTACATTAGGGGATGAAAAACTGATTTTTATTTTCGTGTTCTATTTGCTCAAAATCATTTCTGTTCGATCGTTTAAAGCAAATTAAATAAAATTCCATTTGCATTTTATCAAAGAGACATGATTAATTACTTACTAAACTTTTGCAAGAAAGAAATTCCATGGAACTATTAATATTAAGCTTTTACCCTTTTTAATATCATATAAAAATACTATAAAAATGAATTAATTTCTTCCCTGCAATTGCCAAATTAAAAAAAAATTAAAATTTCAATTATCTATTTTCTTACTGTTATTTTTTAATTCATTTGAGAAAATATTAACAATGAGATAATAGAGAAATTAAACAATTCTTCAACATTTTCTGAACAATTCTGTTATTTGTAATTGCCAAATTAAAAATCCAAACTATCGCTTTCAAAGTTTTAATATCCTATAAAAATGATATAAAAATAAATTAATATCTCCCCTGCAATTTCCAAACTAAAAATAATAAATACCAATTGTCCATTTTCTTACTGTTATTTTTTAATTCGTTTAAGAAAATATTAACAATGAGATAATAGAGAAAAAAAACCAATTCTTTGAGGTTAGTAATGACGTAATTTTTAATATTCTCTGAATAATTTTCTCATTTCTATAAATTAATATTTCCCCGGCATTGCCAAATTAAAAAATAATAATTAAAAATAAATCATAAATTCTAATTGTCCATTTTTTATTTATATTATTTAATTCGTTTAAGAAAATATTAACAATGACATAATAGAGAAACTAAACAATTCTTCGAAGTTAATAATGACGTAATTCTCAAATAATCGAATAATTCTCTCATTTGCATTTGTCAAATTAAAAATCTAGACTCTATCTATTTCAAAGCTGCCTTTCATTAGAAACTTATGAAAGGAGCTTTTCAAATCATTGAAAGTATCTTAAAATTCGTGTAATTTTCGAGTAAATATCGGAAGCTTTTATCAGAACTTGTGCATCTGTAATGCCAAAGTCTCGAGATAATATTTTGTTGAGATTATTATTAGACATTATATAAAAGTTTCTTAAATTAGCTGGGAATTAACTAAAGTAAAATTAGAATTTTACTATCTTACTTTAGTTAAGTGCATTTAACTAGATGTTGAGTTAACGAGTTTCATTTAACTAGTTGTAAAGTTCATTTTCTGTTTGCTACATTTAATTTTTGTTATAAAATATTTTCAAATCAAACTTGAACTTCAATAAAAGTCTGAAATATCGGTTGGGGAAAATTTTGAGCATGAATATTTTAGCACCTCTATTACAATTATTTT
>BPLQ01005814.1:0-365930 GCA_021605075.1 Caerostris darwini | reverse complement strand
CAAAAGGATAAGCGTCATTTTATAAACATGATATAAAAAATAATATCATCATTTTTTCATTCATTCATCAAATTTTTAAGATTATTTTCATCATTTTTTTCATTAATTCCTCATTTTTTTAAAACCCATTTCATCATTTTTTTTTCATTCATGCAACATTTTTTCATAGTTTATATTTATAGATATTTTTGTTCTTTTAACAAAAGAAAAGTATTATAGCTCTAAATTGAACTCCTTGTCACCATTACAAATTCTTGAACATTAAGAAACCAATCATCATACATCATACCAAGCAAACCAAAACAAAAACAAAACTAAAATGCACTAGAATTTATGTCACTTTATTTATTAGACTCATAATTGAATAAACGACGTTGAATTCGGGTACAACAAATAGCTGCACCATGAGCATGCATTGACTCACGTAATGGTTTCACAGTGAAAGGCGGGGTCGTTTTTCTCCACGTTACACGATCCAGCTCGCCCATTCGTCACGCGTGAATATTGCGTGAGGCTTGCCCACTGGTCAAGCCATGAAAATTGTGGTTTTCCCAAGTCTATTATTAAGTGCGATCATGTTTCGAAGAATGCATTTTCTTTTTGCATAATGCAAAAGATTTCGTCGCGAATGGTTCTCCATTATTCATTAGCCGTGGAGTGAGGAATTTTAACGGTGCTTAAATAAATAGAGCCAGCAGGATAATAATGCGATTACTGCTCAAAAAGAAATGCGAACCAAGTGAGAATAAAATTTATAACTTCCTAAGACTTCGTTTTTCAAAGTCTACTTATTATGTTATTTAAGAAACTGTCCGCTTTGTAGCTGAGAGCAAGTAGCTAACTTATAGGAACAGAATGTAAATGACTCTCCAAAGGATAATTAATGCTAATTTGTGCCGTTTTGTTGCCAGGCCTTTTGAAAAATATACGAAGCAGAACAACAGGTTTTGTTCATTTACAAATATAATGAATTCTTTTGGCGTTTGTGAAATATTGCTAACATTTGGTCTTATTGAAAAACATATTTTACTATAAGTATAAAGACAAAAGAATAAAAAATAAATAAATAATATTTAAATAAACAAAAAAAATTTATATTGAAAATAAGCAAAATATCTTCAGGGAATTTGTTATTTAAATTTAGTATCTCACAGTTGCTAAAAATAATAAGAAAAAGTGTAGTATATTTATATATAAAAGAAAACGAAATTGACTTTAATGCAAACAAAGTTGTTAAATAACAATTGTCATCAAATAATATTGAGAAAATAATCTAAAAAATATGCATCGGCATAAAATTAAGCATAAATATATATATAAAAAAGAAAGACGTAAAATATTTTTACTTTAAAACTTAATGTTTGAAAAAATGAAAATTATTTTTCAATTTAATATACTAGTATATTTTATAACATCAAGTGTAAACGATAAAAAAAAAAGATACCCAATATATCATGTGCATTTTATGGTAATTATCCGAATAAAGATTTTTAATAGGCTACTGAAAGTTAAATCAATGATGTTTAATAAATGTATTCAGCAAAATAAAATATATAAATATTAGGGTCTCAAAAGGATAAGCGTCATTTTATAAACATGATATAAAAAATAATATCATAATTTTTTCATTTATTCATCATTTTTTAAAAATCCTTTTCATCATTTTTTCATTCATTCATCAAATTTTTAAGATTATTTTCATCATTTTTTTCATTAATTCCTCATTTTTTTAAAACCCATTTCATCATTTTTTTTTTCATTCATGCAACATTTTTTCATAGTTTATATTTATAGATCTTTTTGTTCTCTTTAACAAAAGAAAAGTATTATATCTCGAAATTGAACTACTTGCCACCATTACAAATTCATGAACATTAAGAAACCAATCATCATACATCATACCAACCAAACCAAAACAACAGAAAAAAATACACAATAATTTATGTCATCTTTATTTGTTAGACTCATAATTAAATAAACGCAGTTGCAATTCGGGTACAACAAATAGCTGCCCATGAGCATGCATTAGACTCACGTAATGGTTTCACAGTGAAAGGCGGGGTCGTTTTTCTACTCGTTACACGATCCAGCTCGCCCATTCGTCACTCGTGTTTCCCGGGAATATTGCGTGAGGCTTGCTCACTGGTCAAGCCATGAAAATTGTGGTTTTCCCAAGTCTATTATTAAGTGCGATCATGTTTCGAAGAATGCTTGTTCTTTTTGCATAATGCAAAAGATTTCGTCGCGAATGGTTCTCCATTATTCATTAGCCGTGGAGTGAGGAATTTTAACGGCGCTGAAATAAATAGAGCCAGCAGGATAATAATGCGATTACTGCCCAAAAAGAAATGCGAACCAAGTGAGAATAAAATTTATAACTTCCTAAGACTTCGTTTTTCAAAGTCTACTTATTATGTTATTTAAGAAACTGTACACTTTGTAGCTGAGAGCAGCTAACTTATAGGAACAGAATGTAAATGACTCTCCAAAGGACAATTATTGCTAATTTGTCCCGTTTTGTTGCCAGCCCTTTTGAAAAATATACACAGCAGGAACAACAGGTTTTGTTCATTTACAAATATAATGAGTTCTTTTGGCGTTTGTGAAATATTGCTAACATTTGGTCTTATTGAAAAACATATTTTACTATAAGTATAAAGACAAAAGAATAAAAAATAAATAAATAATATTTAAATAAACAAAAAAAAATTATATTGAAAATAAGCAAAATATCTTCAGGGAATTTGTTATTTAAATTTAGTATCTCACAGTTGCTAAAAATAAGAATAAAAAGTGTAGTATATTTATATATAAAAGAAAACGAAATTGACTTTAATGCAAACAAAGTTGTTAAATAACAATTGTCATCAAATAATATTGAGAAAATAATCTAAAAATATGCATCGGCATAAAATTAAGCATAAATATATGTATAAAAAAGAAATACGTAAAATATTTTTACTTTAAACTTAATGTTTGAAAAAAATGAAAATTATTTTTCAATTTAATATACTAGTATATTTTATAATATCAAGTGTAAACGATAAAAAAAAAATACCCAATATATCATATGCATTCTATGGTAATTATCCGAATAATTTTTTTTTAATTGGCTACTGAAAGATTGAATAATAGGCTACTGAAAGTTGAATAATATCTATGGATTTATCTCTAAATGTAGATGGATATTTAATCCATAGATTTAATCAAGCATCTATATCTATGCTTGTTAATCTTATATTTCGGATCGTAGAACACGCGTTTTTACCTACTTACCTATTTCAATAATGAAACAAATCTTAAAAACAACACTAATCCATTTAAAGAAACAACTGTATACGTTCTTTAATACTGTTGTTAAAACAAAGATACTGAATGATACATCATTCACCTGGGCGTAGCATAACAATGCATGTTAGGGAATACAACCGCAAGTTTCATTGCTTGTCGACATAAATCCAGAATATCTCATTCATAAGGTATAATTTGCCTGAATAACTGAGATGGCGGATCTATGGGAAATTAGAGGTAAGTCAAAACAGAGCAGTCAAATGGTTTAATATGAGTCCTTCTGTGACAGATAGACACTGACAATAATACCTTTAAACAACGTATTCGACATATAGAAGTGTTAACATGGAACGGCTAATATTTGCAGTTATGTGCACAACATTTAAATTTAATACGTCTACTGCAGTGATGATGAGTAGAGGGCTGTTTTGATGCTTCCAGGCTTCGCTTGGAAAGCGATAGCAGTTGTTTAAGTTTGAGAGAACTTGGAACTCGTTATCATCTATCATGCATCCTTGATATGGAGGAAGTATGTGATAGATTGATATGGAGGAAGTGGTATATGTGTGTGAGATTTATCTCCTTATTATGTCTCCTTGATTATTTCTTAAAGATATCTTTGTTCTCCTCACATAGAATTGCTATTACTGAAAATTTTCAGGCAATCATTTACAAAAAAATAATTTAAGATAAAAATAAAGGATTCATATCTTAGGGGAATGAGTCCATTTTTTAATTTGTCTCACAAATTATATTTACTTCCAAATGAATCATTATTAACTATATATAATAAGCAAAATAATATTTCCCATAATTTAGCATTTCTTAATACATTAGACCAAAACAAAAATGCTGTGAAATTTATCCATTGCTTCTTTCTAGTTTCTGATAGTTCCAATCTGTGATGTTCCACTAATTCAGTTAATTCTATTTGATGAAGTAAATCGAAGCTGATCTTCTGAGTTTCTTTTAGCTTCACTACTCTCTAATGTAACTTTTTCATTTTTTATGTAATCTGAACACCGGTACAATATTTGTTAATTTTTCATCACAAAAGACGAAAACTTTAGCCAATAAACGGCTTGTATAGTGAAAAATAATTTTCAAGTAAACAATTCAGTTTGCATAACAACTACTATTGCTGAGAATTTTAAGGATAGCATATTTGTCATTTGTGTAACCTTAACACCGATGCAATATTAGTTAATTTTTTTTATCATAAACACAAGCAACACAACCGTTTTTATCATATCAGTCAACACAAGGCTTGCATAGCAAAAAATAATTTTCAAGAGAAAACAATTCAGTTTCCCCAACAACTGTTATTGCTTAAAATTTTAAGGATAATATCTTTGATGTTTATGTAACATTAACACTGCTGCAATATTTATTAATTTATTATCATAAAGGACGAACAAAATCAACCAATACAAGACTTGTGTAATAAAACATAATTTTCAGGAGTAAACAATTCAACAGAAGAAGCGACATGCTCTATCATTTCGAGTTGACGTTTGTACGATTTTTTAAAGATTATAAAATATCTGCTAATTTACTTCTTACTGTATTTTGCATGTGTCTCAACATATAGTTTTTGAGATATCAACATTCTATTGTAATTCTAGGAATAATCAGAATCCCGGGGATATATTTTAAATATTTAAAAAAAACCCCATTTATTTAATTTATATTTCTATAAATCAAATAAATTAGACGGAATATATTTTCTTAATGTTTTCTTACCTGTTTAACAGCAACTAGTTTATAACATGCATCACATAAGAAAAAAAACCTTTTGTAATTTTTAGAAAATAAACACTTTGAAACATTGATCTTTATTTATTGCTGCTTTAAAATTATTTTGTGTTACTTTTAAATTGGAGAACTTAAAAAAAATTAATTCAACTTGAACAATTTTTTTTTCTTTCAGCACCATACATATATACATGAAAATTATATGCCATTATTACTTATAAAACTAATACATCTGTTTTATAAAATACTGGTAATTTTCGAAACAAACTTCTGTGTTTTAGATAACTACTTTGCAAGAATTGGATATAAATCGATGACGAACATTTCCACTAATATGATGGTTTAAATGGATGTGCCGTCATTGCACAGCTGTCACAGGAAACAATAGAACACAGAACAGCTGTCAAACACAGAACAGCTGAACTTCATAAAAGGATGCAGTTACAGGCTGGCAGTCGATTAAATGCTGATTATTTATTGCAAAAAAAAATGAAAACTAAAAATATAAAACATAACTAACATTTTACATCGAATAAAAAGTTAGAAACAAGAAATATAAATATATTTTTGGTAAAGTATATGTTGTTTCTGGTAAAAATATTCGATTTTGTTGCTTTCAAGCATGATGACCGCTAAATTGCTTAACTCTTAATTTAATTGATTAAAAACAAATTGTAAATAAATATATATTTTAAAATTAAAGATCTTAAATTATATTATTATGCTTTTAAATAACAACAGTTGATATACAAGAATAATACAATGATACAAGTTAACCTAGATGTATATATTGTTCATGCACTACAAATTTAGTAAAAGTGGCAGAATTATTATGGAACAAAATAATAATTTGTTAAATTATGAATTAATTGCATAAAGTTTAGAATATTTTTATAAACGAGAATATAGATAATATGAATATTATAGATAATTGATATTAGTTACTAGAATAATCTAATAAAATGCCCTAAAAACAGTTGAGATGTATTTTATGAAAACGGCAACATACTTTAAAAAAAAAAAGAATATTTAAACTAACATTTTTTGTTTGAAACAAACAGTTAACAATAACATCATAAAAAGGATACAACAGTAAAAAGTTCTTAAAAATACGAGGAGGATTATTTATAAGTAAAATATTATAGTTAATAAGTATTGATATAAAGGAATTTTCACTAAAGAGAACTTAGTATCTTAATAAAATCTATATTAAATCTGGGTGAGAATTTTTTAGTTTTATATAAATTAAAATCAATAGCTGAATAAATCTACAATCTTAACCCTACAATACATTTGTTTCTGAAGGTTGTTCAGCTCAGATGGTTGTTAACATATATCAATATTAATATTATCTATGGTTGTCAGATATCAATAGTAATAAAAATTGAAAGAGTATATGATGTTGAAAACATCTGCTACAAATAGTTAGTCTGTGGATAAGAGTTTCTAACGACCAGTGGAAAATTCAAAAAGGAGAAGAATAATTAAAGAACATATTTATTTGACGGAATGTTTATAAGACAATTTGTGATACGCGATAGAATATTGATGAACAAGTAATATAAAAAAATTTTTTAAGTCAATTCCCACTTTTTTTTCACTCTATTGCAGAAAGTCCCTTATAAAAAATTTTTATTCATTTTTTTAAAGTTTATCTGGCGCCATCTATTGATAGATATATGCAACTTAAATCTAAAAAAAACTAAAATGAATTACTTAAATTTAATTACTGAATTAATATTTGATAAAACTCTATTAACATCACGTGTCATCTACTACAAGTTAGAAAAAAATTTATTTGAACTTGAGTGGATGAATAAAAAGTATTTTTTTAACGATTGAAAATTTGAGCAAGATATATATAGGGAGAGTGTGAGCTAATAGAAAGAATTGAAAAAAAATTATTCGAACGAAGTTATTATTACCAGTGTTGTTTCGATTAGAAACCGTATATGCTATTGTTTAGTCTACAGCTAGCATGCAGAGACCTGGGAAGAGGCGAACAGCACAAATAATTTCAAAGTTCTATAGAATATATTTACTTCATCTCTTTGTAGGAAATAAAATAGAAATAATAAAAATAATATAATGCAATAAACTTAAAATAGAATACAGTATTTGCCATAAATATCGTAGAAATATAAAATATAACGTAGATAGGGAATATTATTCTAATCTAGGATGTTGTTGATAAATATTTTGATTTTATAGTCAACAGTAAATTTGAAAAACGTTGAATAAAATGTCATTGTATTTAAATGTTTACTTTTTATTAAACTAAATTGGATCATGTTTAATTTTCACAGACTACAGGATTTCCCAGTCTATATTTATTGAGATTGTTGCCTTGTTAACTATATATCCAATGTATAATTGCATTATATAAACTCAAAAATAGTTGTAAAATTCAAAAACAGCAAAATAAATGTGAATAAATGCTAATGTCGAATAAGTTAAGCTTGATGATTAGACAAGTAAGTTAGGTTATAATAAATTAGGCTTGAAGATTAAGAAAGTAAGTTGGGTTAAAATAAGTTAGGCTTGAAGATTAGGCAAGTTAGTTAGATTATAATATGTTAGACTTGATGATTGAAAGATTTTTAGTTTGATAAAAGGAAAAAAAAAAGAAAAAAATATTTTAAAAATTTAAACAAATTAATATGTGTCGTTTCGTCATTGGAAACTTACTCTGTATATGTTTGCACAAATTAGAACTGGATATAATGTTAATGCTCTGGCATAATAGAATCAAAATAATCTCAAGAACTTGAATAATTGTAGGAATTAATAAAAAACATTTAAAATAGAATCTTTTATTAATCAGTTTTAGAAGTAGAAATCAATTTTATTTTTTTATTTTAAAACTATGTTAGGCAAATTTTTGAAAGATTTTCTGATTTTAATGAAATATTAAAACAAAGAACATGATAGAGTTTTAGTTAAACTAAAATTGATTTTTTCATGCAAAAATTGCTTATTAAATAATAAAAAAAATTCTTTGGCTCGATGTTTTCAAATTTATTCTAAACTAGAAAACATGATCTTTGTCAATAATATGATAATCCGGATTGATAAATATATTTTTTTTTATTTCTATGATATTTATTGCCAAAAACATGTTACATTTTAAAATTTTTCTATACGACGATGTAGTTGTTCCTAGGTAGTGCAGAGAAACGGTTTGCATCGGCATATGCCATAACCAATCAAATTTAGGCATGGATATGAAAAAAAAAACATATGATAATAAATACCATTTACCAAATCATTTTTTCTAATTGCTACTACAGAAAAGTCAAACTAAATATTAGAATATTTACTAAATTTATATAATATCTCACATCGAATTATTTATTTTTTTATAGCATTCTGTTATTTATTTCTGTTACATTATTTGTAAGATAGTTTTAAAAAATTGTATTTGCGTGCAGTTATGGTATGTATAACCGCACGCAGACACAATGGTATGCGTAACCGCAATCCACAACCACTATGCACAACCGCAATCTAGTGCATATGCTTATTGTTTTCTTCACAAGTATTTACATCATTAAAAAAAAGATAAAATAAATAATGAACTTTATCACAAAGGGAGATAAATCATCAAAGATCTTAAACAGTCAAAAGCGATTAATTATAAAATGAACATTGTTAGAGATTATAGTAGCTAAATATTGTCTTCATTAATTTTGACTCTAGAAAATTTATGAATTCAAATAAAATCTGTAGAAAATCGTGGTTTAAAATCTAAAAACTGTCACTAATTCTTAAGCATATCGGACTTCAAATCAACTAAAAAAATTTCTGAATCCCCTAAAGTGAACGGAAGAAAATTATATGATGTCTTAAATTCCTATTTGTGGTGCAATAGCAACGTGTCAACAATCATGCAGGAGAAATGAAGTTTTAATCTTCTGGTGGGATTGTTGTAGTCACTGCCTTCAGAAATGAGAAGATTGTCACAATGTGTAAAAACTCACTTCGTATCGACTGTAAGGCTGCCTTGTAGAAGTTTTCCGAGTTTTCTCCCAAATGCCAGATAGTTACAACAAAAATCATCCCGGAAGGAACTGTCCTACCCTGTCACGCGTCGGTGAGCTGTTCGTTATATACAATAGGACCACCGATGTTGCACCCTCTTGTAGGGATTTACACAACTCCAATGTAGAAGATCCTTTAGAAATTAGGAAGGAAACATTATAGTTTATATCGTATGTCATTAATTTATTCATAAATTTTAAATATAATGCTTCAGTAGATCTTACATATTTTCTACTTTTTAAAAATGTAGAAAAATCGCATATCACAAATTAAAACGTTTTTTTTATGTAATATACAAATTGAAAGAATACAGCTATTTTTATCATTTTATGATGCGTTTTAAGAAGAGACAATTTTTCTCATTAAAAAAATAAATTATTACACGAACAAAATAAAAAGCTCGAGTGCATTTTTATGAACGGCTAAATGTTTCTATCAATGGGAAACCATTTAAGAAACTCTTAAAACACTATTTTACCTTTCAAATTAATCTTAAAATAACATGTAAAACGTAGGAAAGGGCGAAAAAGAAACAATTAATTTCAAACCCACTTCGGATTTTAATTTAAAATTCTATGGAAATAAAAGGAATTCTATCTCATTCAGAACATTATTTTGGAAAACGCTGCAAACGATTTCTCACTAACAAGTTCTGTTGCCAGAAAGTATTTTAACAAATGAGAGCGTCGTTCGAATTCTTTTCCACTCTGTTCTTTTTTTTTTTTACTGTTGTTCGTTACGAGTGCGATAAACTAAATGAAAGCCAGAATAATTACTGGGCAGGGAGAACTTGGCGATATTTTTTGATTATTTTCACACCCGTGGCGCGTTTCTCCCGCTCTGACTTGTTGGAAATAATAAAACACTCCAGCCTTTGGAATAACAAAACCATTAAACGAAACCGATAAAAGGTTTTCAATAACAAAACACCCTTTAAAAACACTTGGGGTAATAGCTGTCGACGCTTCTTTATTTCTGAACACTTTAATCGATAATGTTGGCAACAAGGGAGAAAACGTTTGGTGGCTAAAAGCTCTAGTTTTAGTTAATGCTGTTTGTTGTGTTCTTTTTTTTCTTTCGGCAGATGATTTTTGCATTTAAACAGAACTTTTATTTCAAACAAGTATAAAACTTTGTTTGTTACAACTAGAAGCATAGTTGTTTGTCAAAAAATACTCCTTTACTAATGACATAGTTCATTTTGTTATTATCTAAATAATTCCACACCTAAACTAAAACAAAAAAAAAAAATGTTTGAGTTTACGAGTTTCAAATGGGAGTTTGAGACTATTTAGATTTTTAAAAGCTTGAATTAACTTTTATTAGCAAACATAACTTAATAATAAATCCAGGTAATAGTCTTTTTTCACATTTTTTAAATGCATGCTGATATTATAGCCTAAAAAACTTATTTGAAAATTCAACATCGTGCAAAAGTTCTCTGTGGAATAAGTATTTATGGGATTAAGAACTTTTCGCAAATTATTTATTTTTGCTACAACGTTCATTATGATATCCATAGAAAATAAATTATGCTTAACTTTAAGTAGAAATATATAATAAAATAATGAGAAACATAAATATGTAACTTTAAAAAAATGTTAATGAAGATAATGTTTTTCTAACTTTTTAAATAAAATAAAGTTTTATAGTAAATTGTTTAAAAAATGATTATAGTCGGTTATAAAACATAAATATTTATGTCAATTAGAAAAAGAAATTTAAAAAAAAAAGATTTACATAATAAATATAATTGATTTTATTTTATGATTTTATGATAAAATTATGATTTTATAATAAAATTTATCTTATTTTATGATAAAATTTATTGATTTTTTTTATATTTCACATTATTTAGTAATATAAACTAATAAGGAAGGAAACCTTCAAAACAAATATATTCAATTACTCAGAGTTTTTGTGCGGCCTGATGGTCAATTGGCTACTTCTGTGTCCTTTGGTACCACAGGCTTCAGGTTCGAATTCTGGCATGGCTGTTTGGCCTGGTAGCATGGATGTTTGTTAGTGGTTCAGAATCCACTTTAAGCTGTAGGCCTCGGTCTAATTAGTTTGAAATTTGCAGAAAATGATAGTAGAGAGACAAATCAAACCAAACCATATATTTTGCTTCATAAACTTTCAACAAATTAGATTTGTCAGTTTTCAGGTATTTCATATTGAACTTAATCTTTTTTAAAAAACTAGTTAGTATATTCGTTTTTTAATTACAGTATTCTGAATAAATTAAATATTATATATCTAAATAACTGTTTTTTTTCTCTAATATGAAATATTTCATTAAGATACAAAGACTTTTCTTGGTTACAATTTAACATTATTTTGACGCTATATCATGACTATGAAAAATGTTCTGTTTTTTATGGTAATATAAATATTCTTAAAAAACTGCTTATGAATTTAAAATGATTAATGTCTTTTTTCCACCAACAAAAAAACGTTTAATTGAAATTTCTCAAGATAAGCAATCTGACACAATGCAGCTGAAGGATGATGGAAAACCAGGATTCAACATTGAAACTTACCAGTAAAGATGAATGACTACTGGCATTTATCCTCATAAATCAAATCGTAATTCAAAGAGGAGTTAAATTATTCCGAATTGGAAAGGTAATTAACAACCCTCCGTTCAGTAAACACTTTATTACCACACATTCATCATCGCCGTGTGAAATAGAAGTCATGTATTAATTGAAAAATAGTCATACTGCAGAGGTAATACTGCAAAAGGCTGAATAGGAAAATGAAACTCGTTTTGTTGAGATGTGGTTGGCATATCATCTTCTAAAGGTTTTGTTATCTTTAGGTAGAGTAAATGACATTGAAAGAGCATAACAGAAACTTTTGTATTATCTGAAATCTATATTTGCTAAAAAGGAGCAAAAGGTACCATTATTTAGAGAAAAATTTTCATGTAGTCTTTCTAAGAATTAGTATCATGTATTATAGTATCCTAGATTTGTAGTAAAAAAAAAAATCATGTATTATAGTATCATGTATTATCGTAAAAGAAAACAGCAATAATTATGTTTAAAGGAAGGATTTGGGAGACTATTTCATTTGGTTTGTATACAGATATTTCTATATTTTTAAATAGTCGAATATTTTTTTATTGTGTGGTATTACTATAATACTGTGTGGTAATAATGTAATTTAATTGGGATTTCGATTACTGTAAAAGACTGAATAGGAAAATGAAACTCGTTTTGCTGAGATCCGGATGTCGTATCACATTCTATTGGTTTTGTTATCTTTAAGTAGAGTAAATATCATTGAAAGAACATAACATAAACTTTTGTAATATCTGAAATCTATATCTCATAAAAAGGAACAAAAGGTACCATTATTTAGAAAGAAAACTTTTCATGTAGTCTTTATAAGAATTAGTATCATGCATTTGTAGTAAAAAATAATCATATTATTATAATAAAAAAGTAATTATCATTATGTTTAAAAGGATAGTTTGAGATACTATTTCATTTGGTGTGTATACGGAAATGTATATATATTTAAATAGTCAAATCTTTTTCTGTTCTTTTTAAACTGTAAAAAACTGAATAGGGAAATGTAACTCGTTTTGCTCGAATCTGGATGCCACATCACATTTTAAAGGTTTTGTTAACTTTAGGTAGAATAAATGACATTGAAAGAACGTAACAGAAACTTTTGTAATATCTAAAATCTATATTTGGTTGAAAGGAGCAAAAGGCACCATTATTTAGAGAAAACTTTTCATGAAATCTTTCGAAATATCATGTATTTGTAGCAAAAAATAGTGTATTATAGTGCCATGCATTTGTAGTAAAAATCTTATAATAGTGTCATGTATTTGTAGAAAAATTCTTGTATTACAGTATCATGTATTTGTAGTAAAAATTTTTGTATTACAGTATCCTATATTTGTAATAAAAATCATGTTACAGTATCCTATATTTGTAATAAAAATCATGTATGTATTATAGTAAAAGAAAACAGCAATCATTATGTATAAAAGGATGATTTGTGATACTATTTCATTTGGTGTGTATAAGGATATTTGTATATTTTTAAATAGTCAAACCTTTTTCTGTTGTGTGATAATACTGTAAAATGATTTGGAAAATGTAGCTCGTTTTGTTGAGATCTAGTTGCCATATCACATTCTAAAGGTTTTGTTATTTATAGGAGGTAGAATGAAGGACTTTAAAAGATCATAACAGAAACTTTTGTAAAATCTATATGTGCTAAAAAGGAGCTAAAGGTACCATTATTTAGAGAGAAAACTTTTCCTGAAATCTTTCTAAAGATTACTGTCATATATTTGTAATAAAATTAATGTATTACATTGTCATATAGTTCTAGTAAAAAATCTTGTAATATAATATCAAATATTCGTAATAGAAAAATCTTGTAATGTAGTATAATATATCTGTAATAAAAAAACAGTGTATATGTTAAAAAAAGCAATCGTTGTGTTTAAAAGGATGATTCCGGATTCTATTTCATTTGGTATTTATACGGATATTTGTATATTTAGGTAGACAAATCTCCTCCTATTATGAAGTAAATTTGCTATAAATAAAATAAACATTTTTTTTACGCTGATAAATGCAGTTTCAAAAATAAAAACTAAAAAAAAAAAATCAAAATTCATATTTGTAAAATCATTTCAATTATTTTCTAATTTTTACCAACGTACTTATGATGTAGTATCTGTGTATTATAAATATGATATCATAGTGCCCCCTTAAAAATATTGAAATACAAATCTAATTTATGTATAGGAATAAAAATATTAAAAAGCATTTCATAGAAATACTTCCGTTATCCTTTTCCTATAACCATATTTAGAATGAATTATCATTTTTCTATGAATTATTCCATTATTTATGCTGTTATTGGAAAATAGAGTCAATATTTTCCTTTATTTAACAAACATTGATAAAAATAACTATTCTAAAATTATCGACAATTCTTTATAAGAGGGAGTACACTAAATAAACTTGCCTTGTATCATGAACGTTGCTACTTCCTAGAAAGTAAAATTTAATTTTTAAAGATTCAATGTCATGAAAAAATTGTTTACTTAATTTTCTATTCAATGTAGGATATTAGAATAATTATGACAATATCATCTGCTTCAAAATATATTTCTTTGATATTAAAATGCATATTTACGCAAAAATGCCTATACATTTTTCGTAAGCAATGCTTTCAACATCTTTTTCTTTAAAAAAAAAAGAATTAGCTGCAGAGAATATTTCTTGTGCATTTCAATGTGATTTATAATAACATCCCGAGAAAATTTCCATATCTCACCATACAATCCCTAAGCCAAAAGGAGCCGACTGTCCCAAAGAAAAAAAGAAGAAAAAAAGTAAGAAACCGAGATTTGATTTCGGCGTAGCAAAACGCAAAGAAGAACTCTCTCTTACAACTTCCATATAAATAAGTAACTTTTCTTTCCCCAGAACAGATATGCTTCTTTGCTAGAAGCAGTAGAATGGACCCCAATTCCCGAGTCAGCCTTCCAATAACTCCAATAAAGCCATACTTTTGAAATTCCAAATGGGTAACTTTCTCGTCTCATTTTGCTACGAGAAAGTGCAGAAATGGTATTTGCATACGAGAACTTCCAGAAAAAAGAACGAAATAAAAAAATAAAAAAAAATATAGAGGACATTTTGCTATTTGTGTTTTTCTCCCCTCTTCTCTAATCCAGAATGTTTCTTTCGCATTTTAGCTTCAATAAAAAATGTAAATGTGCGAACGCATCATAGTTGTTGCAAGCCCTGCAGTTTTCCATTAGAAGATTTTGATACCGTCGGACCTTTTATTAGACATCACTAGCAGAAGCGTATAACGGAAGATGATGAAAGAAGCTTTTTCGTTGGCATATTAGAATACTACAGCGTTCTTCGTATGCTTGCACCTCCAAGAAGAGTCGGGTTGAAATCAAAAACTGTTGAACGTTGCTGAACTCGCTTGCGAGCTCATTTCGGAATTCTTATTCTTGAACTTAAATAAATGTGAAAGTTGGAAAACTGCTTAAGACAGAACAGACATTAGTTTTTAACTTCGACAGCACCGAAAGGTGTTTTATTAGAAGATTTTCATATATAAATATTGCTCTCAAAGGTTTATTCAAAAATTTTTCTTTTCGATCATCGTTATATTGTGTCGAAGAATGTCTTTTATTAAGGAAACAACAATTTTCAATAATACAAGGCAGAAAAGATGGAAAGTTTATTTTGCAATGCATGTACAAATTCCCTTACATACTTTGAAAGACTTTTTAAATGAAGTTTACTTTTTTATCATAAATGCACACACAGAATTGAATACAGAATCTAATTTCTGCATAATAATGAAAATATGAAAAAGCACTTCACATGAATACTTGCATTATCCTTTTCCAATAACCATATTTAGAAATGTTTCCTATTTATTATTATGTTATTTATACCGTTACTGGAAAATTGAGTCAATATTTTCAACTATTTAACAAACAGTGATAAAAATAACATATTTAAAATAGGCTACAATTCTTTATTAGAGGCTTATACTAAGTAAACTTATGATATCATGAATGCTGTCATTTCCTAGAAATTCAAATATAATTTTTAAGGATTCAATACCATAAAAAAGTGTATACATAATTTTCTATGTAGTGTATGATATTAGTATGAATATAGCAATATTATCTGCTTCAAAATATATTTCATTGATGTTAAAATGTATATTTACGCACGAGAAAACGCACACTTTTTTCACAAGCAATGCTTTCAACATCTCTTTATTGAAAAAAAAAAAAAGAATTCTTTGCAGGGAATGTTTCTTGTGCATTTCAATGTGGTATATAATAACATCTCAAGAAAATTTCCATATCTCAGCACACAATCCCTAAGCTAAAAAGGAGCCGCCTTTCCAAAAGAAAAAAAAGAAGAAAAAAAATTGAGAAACCGAGGTTTTGAATTCGACATAGCAATACGCAAAGAAGAACTCTCTTACAACTTCCATATAAATAAGTAACTTTTTCTTTCCCCCGAACAGATATGCTCCTTTGCTAGTAGCAGTAGAAGGGACCCCAATTCCCACGTCAGCCTTCCAATAACTCCAATAAAAGCATACTTTTATTATTCCAAATGGGTAACTTTCCCGTCTCATTTTGCTACAAGAAAGTGCAGAAATGTTATTTGCATACGAGAACTTCCAGGAAGAAGAACGAAATAAGAAAATAAAAAAAGCACATTTTGCTATTTGTGTTTTTTCTCCCTCTCTAATCCAAAATGTTTCTTTTGCATTTTAGCTTCAATAAAAAATGTAAATATACGAAGGCATCATAGTTGTTGCAAGCGCTGCAGTTTTCCATTAGAAGTTTTCCATGCCGTCAGACCTTTTATTAGACATCACTAGCAGAAGCGTAAAACGGAAGATGATGAAAGAAGCTTTTTCGTCGGTATATTAGAATACTATAGCGTTCTTCGTATGAGTGCACCTCCTAGAAGAGTTGGGTTGAAATCAAAAACGGTTGAATGTTGACGAACTCCGAGTACTCGCATCGGGCCTTATTCTTGAACTTAAATAAATTTGAAAGTTTGAAAGCAGCTTATGACACAACAAATATTACTTACTATCCTTAACAGCAACGAAAGGTGTTTTATTAGAATTCTTTCATATACATATACTTTGCTCTTAAAAGTTCATTCAAACTATTTTTCTTCGAGCATCGCTATATTGTGTCGAAGAAGGCCTTTTATTAAGGAAGTAACAATTTTCAATAACACAAGACGGCTAAGATGGATATTTTATTTTGCAATACGTCCAAAAACTTCTTTACATGCTTAAAAGTATTTTTAAATGAAGTTTACTTTTATTTTAATAAATGTAACCCCCCTCCCCTAAACACGTTATTGAAAATAGAATCTAGCTTTTATATAATAATAAAAATATAAAAAAATATTTCATATCAATACATGCATTATCCTTTTCCAGTAACCATATTTAGAAAATATTCCTATGAATTAATATATTATTTATACCGTTACTGGAAAATAGAGTCCATATATTACATTATTTAACAAACATCTATAAAAATAATTATTCTAAAATTTGCTACAATTCTTTATAAGAGGGAATACACTAAATAAACTTGCCGTGTATCATGAATGTTGCTATTTCCTAGAAAGATAAATTTAATTTTTAAAGATTCAATATCATGAAATTTTTTTTAACTTTTTTTCTATTCATTATATCATATTGGTATGATTAGGACAATATTATCTACTTCAAAATATATGATCTTCGCCATAAGGGCTGCACCGATGTTACTCACATTGCATTACCCATGGGGCGCGTGTAACTTGATGGTAAGCCACGGACGCGGAGTAACAATGCTCCCGCAGCGCTCTACGATCCTATTAGGACCTTGACCTACGGTTTAAAGTGGATTCCCAACCACTACTAACACCCATGGGCAATGCCGGGGTTTGAACGCGATACCTGTGGAACCGCACGCCAGAGTGCTAGCCATTCGGCCCTCAGGCCCCCTATGTCTTTGATATTAAAATGTCTATGCCCAACGCTTTTAATTGCTTTGTTTTCCATCTATAGGTTGCAATATTCAGTGGAAATAATCCCGCGCCATTTTGCCTCCTATGTCTTTGATATTTTAATATATGTCTTTGATATTAAAATGTCTATGCCCCCTGTCTGCCCCCTATGTCTTTGATATTTTAATATATGTCTTTGATATTAAAATGCATATTTACGCTTGAAAACGCGTATACTTTTTTCACATGCAATGCTTTCAAACATCTCTTTCTTGGAAAAAAATGATTCGCAGTAGATAATGCTTCTTGTGCAGTTCAATGTGATTTATAATAACATCTCAGAAAAATTTCCATATCTCACCACGCAATTCCTAAGCCAAAGGAAGCCACCTTTCACAAAGAAAAAAAAAAAAATAGTGAGAAACCGAGATTTGAATTCGCCGTACCAAAACGCAAAGAAGAACTCTCTTACAACTTCCATATAAATAAGTAACATTTCTTCCTCCAGAACAGATATGCTTTTTTGCTAGTAGTAGTAGAATGGACCTCAATCCCCGCGTCAGCCTTCTAATAACTCCAATAAAGCCATACTTTTGAAATTCCATATGTGTAACTTTCCGTCTCTATGAGAAATTTTGCTATGAGAAAGTGCAGAAATGTTATTTGCATACGAGAACTTCCAGGAAGAACAGAAAAAAAAAAAGGTGGGGGACATTTTGCCATTTGTGGTTTTTCTTCCCCCTCTAATCCAGAATGTTGTTTTCGCATTTCAGCTTCAATAAAAAATGTAAATATACGAAGGCATCATAGTTGTTACAAGCGTTGCAGTTTTCCATTAGAAGATTTTCAATGCGTCGGACCTTTTATTGGACATCACTAGCATAACAGTATAACGGAAGTTGATGAAAAAAGCTTTTTCGCTGGTACATATTAGAATACTACAGCGTTCTTCGTATTCGTGCACCTCCAAGAAGAGTTGGGTTGAAATCAAAGGCGGTTGAATGTTGCTGAACTCCGTTTTCTAGCTGATTTTGGAATTCTTATTCTTAAACTTAAATGAATTTGAAAGTTGGTGTATGACAAATCAGATATTACTTACTACTTTTGACAGCACAGAAAAATGTTTTATTAGAAGACTTTCATGTATACATATTTTTTATTCTCAAATGTTAATTCAAACACTTTTTCTTCGATTGTGTCGAAGAATGCCTTTTAATAAGGAAGTGACAATTTTCAATAAAACAAGTCAGCAAAGATGTATACTTCATTTTGCAATACGTGCAAAAATTTCGTTCCATAACTTGAAAGTGTTATAGTAACATTTATAGTTGTCAAAGAAAAAAACAATCATTATGTTTAAAAGTATGATTTAGGATGCTATTTCATTTGACATCAGACAGATATTTGTATATTATTATATGGTTAAATCTCTCTCTATTGGTAAATTTGCAATAACCACAATAAACGTTCGCTTATGATGTTATAATCATTTTCAAAAATAAATGTTTTTTTCCTATTCATAAAATATTTTCAATTTTTTTTCTAAATTTCTCCAACGTATTTATGATATACTGTCTGTGTATTATAAGTCCAATGTCGTATTAAAGATCTTCCAAAAAAAAAAAAATGATTTAAAAGAAGCTTTTTCGTTGGAATAATAGTATACTAAAAGCCTTCTTCATATGAATACATGCAAGAAACTTTTGAATAAAAACTTTGAAAGTTGCTGAACTTAACATGTATTTATAGATCATTTCGGAAAATGGAGTCAATATTCTTGAACTTAAAAAATTTAAAAACATTGGAAAAATAACGATTCTAAAATTTACTTAAATAATTATAAGAATGTTACATATGTACACTGAAGTGACAAAAGTCATGAATGCAATATGCAAATTTTCAGATGAAGTAGCATTTAAATAGAACAGGTTTAAATGCGCAGTGGAAATTTCGCAAAATGTTTCATTTCTTTCAATGCAGTATATGAAGATTTTTGATTGATGATGACCGCATCTGACTACAATTAACATATTTCTTTGAATTAAAATGTATATTTACGCTACGAGAATACGTCATGCCATTTTTTCAATCGTTAATGCTTTCAACATTCCCAGAAAAAAAAAGAACTCGTCAAGAATATGCCGAGAGTATTTCAATTTCAGGCATAACATCCCACCATGGAAAGCGCCATGGTCGACACGCCTACAATTAAGCCGAAAGGAGCCGCCTTTCTTAAAGAAAAAGGAAAAAAAATTAAGCAACACTGCGTTTGAATAACCACAGAAAAAATGTGGGAAGAAGAACTTGTCTGTTACAACTTCCATATAAATAAGGCTTTTTGGGCTTTCCCCAGAACAGATATGCCTTTACTGAGCAGAAGAGAATCGACCGCAGCGACTCTCCGGTCAGCCTTCCATATCGGTTGGTCCCTAGATGAACTTTGAAATTCGTGGCCTGGTAACGATTCACGATTTCAGTTATGCTAAAGAAAGTGCAGAAAGTGTATTTGCATACCCCACGAAGCCATGGACCCAAACTGTCAAGAAGAAGAACTGAAATCAGAAAAAAGGTGGTGGCTCCATTTTGGGCTGTTTTGTTTTGGACTTGGTCCTCTGGTCTAACCAGAACATTGACTTTCGCATTTTGTTCAGCTAAAAATGGAATCATATGCGGAGGCATCATGGACTTGTTGTACCCAAGCGATGCAGTTTTTATTAATGACAATGCGCCTGTCATCAGACATCACTGTTCGACGCGTATAACGGTTTGAAAACCTTTTGTTGGTAATTCCAACGAATACTGGCACCTAGTTCGCCGTATGCATGCACCCCATCGAGCATTTATTGAAATCAAAAACGGTTTGTTCGTTGCCCAAAATCCTGCACCATCAACGCTTTCACAATTATGGACGTCTATCGAGACAGCATGGCTCAATGTTCTTGCAGAAGACTTCCAACGACTTGTTGAGTCCATGCCACGTCGAGTTGCTGCACTTCGCCGGGCGAAAGGTGGGGAGACACGATATTAAGTGGTATCCCATGACTTTTGTCACTTCAGTGTATATATTTTGCTGTCAAAGGTTCATTCAAACAATTTTTCTTCGAATATCGCTATATTGAGTTGAAAAAAGCCTTTCATTAAGGAAGTAACCATTTTCAACAACACAAAACAGCAAAGCTGGATATTTTATTTTGCAGCACGTACAAAAATATAGTTGACATACCTTGAAAGTCTTTTTAAAAGAAGTTTACTTTTATTTTAATAAATGTACCCTACCCCTAAAAAAGTTACTGAAATTAAAATTTAATTGTCGTATAATAATAAAAGTATTAAAACGGTTTTCATATAAATACTTGCATTATCCTTTCCCATTAACCATATTTAGAAATCTTTCCTATGAATAGATATGTTATTTATACCGTTACTGGAAAATAGTATCAATATTTTCCATTTATTTAACAAACATTGATAAAAATAACTATTCTAAAATTGGCTACAGCTCTTTATATGGAGGTTATACTAAATAAACTTGCCTTGTATCATGGATGTTGTCATTTCCTAGAAAAACATATTTAATTTTTAAGGATTCAATGTCATAACAAATTGTTTACTTAATTTTGTATGAAGTATATCATATAAGGATGATTATGAAAATATTATCAGCTCTAAAATATATTTCTTTGATATTAAAATGCATATTTACGCAAAAAATATGTATACTTTTTTCCCAAGCAATGCTTTCAACATCTCTTTCTTGAAAAAAAAGAATTCTTTGCAGAGAATGTTTCTTATGCATTTCAATGTGGTTCATAATAGCATCTCAAGAAAATTTCCATATCTCACCACACTATCCCTAAGCCAAAAGCAGCCGCCTTTCCCAGAGAAAAAGAAAGTGAGAAACAGAGATTTGAATTCGCCGCATCAAAAAGGAAAGAAGAACTCTCTCTTACAACTTCCATATAAATAAGTAACTCTTCTTCCTCCAGAACAGATATGCTTCTTTGCTAGCAGCAGTAGAATGGACCCCAATTCCAGCGTCAGCCTTCCAATAACTCCAATAAAGCCATACTTTTGAAATTCCAAATGGGTAACTTTCCCGTCTCATTTTTGCTACAATAAAGTGCAGAAATGTTATTTGCATACAAGAACTTCCATGAAGAAGAAGAACGAAAAAAATACATTAAATAAAAAAAGACGGGGACATTTTGCTATTTGTGTTCTTTTCTCCCCTCTAATCCAGAATGTTTCTTTCGCATTTTAGCTTCAATAAAAATTTTAAATATACGGAGGAATCATAGTTGTTGCAAGCGCTGCAGTTTTCCATTAGAAGTTTTTCTTGCTGTCGGACCTGTTATTAGACATCACCAGCAGAAGAGTATAACGGAAGTTGATGAAAGAACCTCTTTAGTTGGTATATTAGAATTCTACATCGTTCTTCGTCCTACGCGTGCATCTGCAAGAAGTGTTGGGTTGAAATCAAAAACAGTTGAAAGTTGCTGAACTAGTCATACTTACTTGCGAGCCCATTTGGGAATTCTTATTCTTGAACTTAAATAAATTTTAAAGTTGGAGAACAGCTTATGACAAAATAGATATTACTTACTACTTTTACAGCACCAAAATATGTTTCATTAGAAGACTTTCATATGCATATATTTTGCTCTCAAAAGGTTCATTCAAACAATTTTTCTTCCATCATCGCTATATTGTGTCAAAATGACTTTTATTAAGGTAGTAACAATTTTCAATAATACAGCACAGAAAATATATATACTTTATTTTGCAATACATGTAAAAATTTCTTTACATACCTTGAAAGTCTTTTTAAAAGAAGTTTACTTTTATTTTAATAAATGTACCCTACCCCTAAAAACGTTGCTGAAATTAAAATGTAATTGTCGTATAATAATAAAAATATTTAAATGGTGTTCATATAAATATTGCATTATTCTTTTCCATTAACCATATTTAGAAATCTTTCCTATGAATAAATATGTTTTTTTACTGTTACAGGAGAAAAAAGTCAATATTTTTGTTTATTTAACAAACATTGATAAAAATAACTAATCTAAAATTGGCTACAATTCTTTATAAAAGGGTAATACTAAATAAACTTGAATGGTATCATGAATGCTGCATTTTCCTAGAAAGTCAAATTTAATTCATAAGGATTCAATGCCATGAAAAAATGTTTACTTAATTTTCAATGCAATGTATGATATTAGTATGATTTTTGCATTATATATGATCTGCTCCAAAATATATTTCTTTGATAGTAAAAAGCATATTTATGCAAAAAATACGTATACTTTTTTCACAAGCAATGCTTTCCATATCTCTTTCTTGTGCATTTCAATGTGGCTTATAATAACATCTCAAGAAAATTTCCATATCTCACCACACAATCCGTAAGCCAAAAGGAGCCGCCTTTCCCAAAGAAAAAAATAAGTCAGAAATCAAGATTTGAATTTGCCGTAGCAAAATGCAAAGAAGAACTCTCTTTACAACTTCCATATAAATAAGTAACTCTTCTTCCTCCAGAACAGATATGCTTCTTTGCTAGCACAATAGAATGGACCCCAATTCCCGCGTCAGCCTTCCAATAACTCCAATAAAGCCCCACTTTTGAAATTCCAAATGGGTAACTTTCTCGTCTCATTTTTGATACAAGAATGTGCAGAAATGTTATTTGCATACGAGAACTTCCAGGAAGAAGAACGAAATAAAAAATAAAAAAAGATGGTGGACAATTTTGCTATTTGTGTTTTTTCTTCCACTCTCTAATCCAGAATGTTTCTTTCACATTTTAGCTTCAATAAATAATGTAAATATACGAAGGCATCATAGTTGTTGCAAGTGCTGCAGTTTTCCATTAGAAGTTTTTCATGTCGTCGGACATTTTATTAGGCATCGCTAACAGAAACATATAACGGAAGTTGATGAAAGAAGCTTTTTGTTGGAATATTAGAATACTACAGCGGTCTTCCAATGCGTGCACCTCCAAGAAGAGTTGGGTCGAAATCAAAAGCGTTTGAATGTTGATGAACTTGCTTACTGGATTCATTTTGGAATTCTTATTCTTGAACTTAAATAAATTTGAAATTTGGAAAACGGCTTATGACACAACAGATATTATTTACTATCTTTGACAGCACCGAAAGGTGTTTTATTAGAAGACTTTCATATATACGTATTTTGTTCTGAAAAGTTCATTCAAACAATTTTTCTTCGATCGTTGCTATATTGTGTTGAAGACTGCCTTTTATTAAGGAAGTAACAATTTTCAATAAATCCAGACTGCAAAGATGTAAACTTTATTTTGCAATACATGTAAAATTTTCTTTCAACCTTGAAAGACTTTTAAAATGAAGTTTACTTTTATTTTAATAAATGTACCCACTCCCTAAAATGTTATTGAAATTTGAATCTAATTTTTATATAATAATAAATATATTAACAAGCATTTCATAGGAATACTTGCATTATCCTTTTCCAATAACTATATTTAGAAAATTTTCCTAGGTTTTATTATGTTATTTATGCCGTTACGGGAAAATAGAGTCCATATATTCCCTTACTCAATAAACATTGATGAAAATAGCTATTCTAAAATTAGCTACAGTTCTTCATAAGCGGGAGTATACTAAATAAACTCGCCGTGTATTATCAATGTTGCTATTTCCTAGAAAGGTAAATTTAATTTTAAAAAATTCAATATCATAAGAAAATTTTTTTTTTTTTTGTAATTTTCTATGCAGTGTATTATATTACTATGATTATGACAATATTATCTGCTGCAAAATATATTTCTTTGATATTAAAATGTATAGTTACGCACGAGAATACGAATACTTTTTTCACAAGCAATGCTTTCAAACATCTCATTCTTGGAAAAAAGAATTCGTTCCATAGAATGTTTCTTTTGCATTCCAATGTGGTTTATAATAACATCTCAAGAAAATTTCCATATCTCACCGCACAATCCCTAATCCAAAAGGAGCCGAGTAACCGAGATTTGAATTCGGCGTAGCCAAACGCAAAGAAGAACTTCCATATAAATCAGTAACTCTTCTTTCCCCAGAAGAGATATGCTTCTTTGCTAGCAGCAGTAGAATGGACCCCAATTCCCGTGTCTGCCTTCCAATAACTCCAATAAAGGCATATTTTTGAAATTCCAAATGGGTAACTTTCCCGTCTCATTTTGCTATAAGAAAGTGCAGAAATGTTATTTGCCTACGAGAACTTTCCAGGAAGAAGAACGAAATAAAAAAATAAAAAAAAAAAAAAGATGGGGCGTATTTTGCTATTTCAGTTCTTTCTTCAAACCCTTCTAATCCAAAATGTTTCTTTCGCATTTTAGTTTCAATAAAAAATGCAAAGATACGATGGCATCATAGTTGTTGCAAGCGCTGCAGTTTTCAATTAGAAGATTTTCAGGCCATCGGATCTTTTATTAGACATCACTAGCAGACGCGTCTAACGGAAGTTGATGAAAGAAGCTTTTACGTTGGTATATTAGAATACTACAGCGTTCTTCGTATGCGTGCACCTCCAAGATCAGTTGGGGTGAAATCAAAAACTGTTGAATGTTGCCGAACTCCGAGTACTCGCATGGGGGCTTATTCTTGAACTTAAATAAATTTGAAAGTTAGAAAACAGCTTATGACACAACAATTATTACTTACTATCTTTAACAGCAACGAAAGGTGTTTTATTAGAATACTTTCATATACATATATTTTGCTCTCCAAGGTTCATTCAAGCAATTTTTCTTCCATCATCGCTATATTGTGTCGAAACATCTTTTATTAAGGAAGTAACAATTTTCAATAACACAAGACGCCTAAGATGGATACTTTATTTTGCAATACGTTCAAACGCTTCTTTACATTCTTTGTAGTATTTTTAAATGAAGTTTACTTTTATTTTAATAAATGTGACCCACCCCTCTAAACACGTTAATGAAATTATAATCTAGCATTTATATAATAATAAAAATATAAAAAAAGATTTCATATCAATACATGCATTATCCTTTCCAATAACCATATTTAGAAAATATTCCTATGAATTAATATGTTATTTATACCGTTACTGGAAAATAGAGTCCATATATTCCATTATTTAACAAACATTTATAAAATAATTATTCTAAAATTTGCTACAATTCTTTATAAGAGGGAATACACTAAATAAACATGCCTTGTATCCTGAATGTTGCTATTTCCTAGAAGGTAAATTTAATTTTTAAAGATTCAATGTCATGAAAAAATTGTTTGCTTTTTTTCTATTCAGTTATATAATATTAGTATGATTATGACAATATTATCCGCTTCAAAATATATGTCTTTGATATTAAAATGTATATTTACGCTTGACAAAACAAATATACTTGTTTCACAAACAATGCTTTCAAACATCTATTTCTTGAATAAAAAAGAATTCGTTGCAGAGAATGTTTCTTGTGCATTTCAATGTAGTTTATAATAACAACTCAAGGAAATTTCCATATCTCACCACACAATCCCTAAGCCAAAAGCGGCCGCCTTTCCCAGAGAAAAAAAAAGTCAGAAACCGAGACTTGAATTCAGCGTAGCAAAACGCAAAAAACTCTCTTACAACTTCCATATAAATAGGTAACTTTTCTTTCTTCAGAACAGATATGCTTCTTTGCTAGCAGTAGTAGAATGGACCCCAATTCCCGCCTCAGCCTTCCAATATCTTCCATAAATCCATACTTTTGAAATTCCAAATGGGCAACTTTCCCGTATCCTTTTGCTACAAGAAAGTGCAGAAATGTTATTTGCATACGAGAACTTCCAGAAAGAAGAATGAAATAAAAAAAAATTTAAAAAAAAAATGGAGGACATTTTGCTGTTTGTGTTTTTTCTCCCTCCTCTAATCCAAAATGTTTCTTTCGCATTTTAGCTTCAATAAAAAATGTAAATATACGAAGGCATCATAGTTGTTGCAAGCGCTGCAGTTTTCCATTAGAAGTTTTTCATGCCGTCGGACCTTTTATTAGACATCACTGGCAGAAGTGCATAACGGGCGTTGATGAAAGAAGCTCTTTCATTGATATATCAGAATACTACAGCGTTCTTCGTATGCCTGCACCTCCAAGAAGAGTTGGGTTGAAATCAAAAACGGTCGAACTTTGCTGAACTCGCTTGGGAGTTCATTTTGGAATTCTTATTCTTGAACTTAAATAAATTTGAAAGTTGGAAAACAGCTTATGGCACATCATATATTACTTACTACCTTTGACAGCACCCAAAGGTGTTTTATTAGAAGTGTTTCATATACATTCTTCGAACATCGCGATATTGTGTCGAAGAATGTCCTTTATTAAAGCAGTCAAAATTTTCAATAATGCAAGACAGCAAAGATGGATAATTTATTTTACAATGTATGTAAAAATTTCACTACATTCCTTGAAAACATTTTAAATGATGTCTCCTTTTACATATTTTAATAATTGCATAAATTAAAAAAATCATTATTATTCATACATATAATTCTAATTTAAATTGTTAATGTTTAATCTTTGAATTCAGTTTTTCTTCAATTCAATAAATAATATTTAGATTCTCAATAAATGACCTTTAAAAATAGTGATAATTATTGTTGTTGTTTATGACTGAAACAAAGTTAACCATGTAATCAATTATGTTATTTCTAATAGATGGATTGCTTAAATTTGGATACAAATGTACAAAATTAGGAGAATTAATTAATTATTAGTATATTAAAATTTTTTTTTTTATACTCTTATTCATTGTGAAAAAGATTCTAATGATATTCAATAACTAATGTTGAACGGTTTTTCTTCTATTGTTTACGCCGACCAACTGATAAAATTG
Source organism: Caerostris darwini (assembly GCA_021605075.1). Lineage (NCBI taxonomy): Eukaryota > Metazoa > Arthropoda > Arachnida > Araneae > Araneidae > Caerostris > Caerostris darwini. The sequence goes on along the minus strand of BPLQ01005814.1, from coordinate 338,431 downwards.
TTGATTGTTAATAACAGCTACTGTTTATCTTCCTTTACAGCAATCCGTTTTCTTCGTATCTATTTGTTTATAATTACCCAAATATTGTAGACATATTTTTGGGATAAAATTATCTTTAAAGTAACTAAAAATGGATATAAATTCTTGCATTGTTAAAAGTTGTCACTGTTGGAAAAAATTTACAATTTATGTTAATAATAATGTTTGTAGTTTATATGAGTCCCTTAAATTTTGTGAAATAATACAAATGTCCCGATGATGTAATATATGTATTAATATTAATTCAATAAGCATTGGTATTTTGAATACAAGAAAACAATAACTGTTGTGTTGTTGAAAAAACCGTTTATTACTGATAACGAATTTTAATGGCTAATTACTGAATTTTGAGGCTATCATATTCATATATGAATATGAATTGTGATGCCTAATTTACTCTTTTACTTATTTACTATTTTTTTTTATTATGTACTATTCTTGTTTTGCTGTTAGGATTATGTACGTATTTGTAATATTGTTTTGTTAATTTGAGTATATGTTGATCTTATTATTAATTTTTCTAGACATTAACCTAAAAATATCATTAAGTTTTAGTTGTTTGTTTTCATTCCGTTTTAAATTTATTTAAATTAATGTGTTAAAGAGATATAAGATAATTAAGAAAAAACTGTAATTTGATTTATCATTTCTTTTTCTGTTATTTCTGTCTGCAATATTTCTTATTAAAAATGATAAAATAAATAAATAAATAAAATATGATATAAATGATTAAATAAATGATTTATATATTACATGAAAATTCACAAATAAATTTATAATATTAAAGTTTTCTTGCAACATTGAATACTTTCTAAAATTTTTAAAAAAATCAATAAAAAAACGAAAAAGTTTCCTAAAAGGAATGATGAACAACTAATTCATAACAAAATTGTAAAACACGTTATTGAATTTATAATAAACATTTGAATTGAATTAAATTTTTAATGAACTAAATATGGGATAAAAATATTTTCATAATTTTATCATACATATACATTACATAACCTACTCTGAAAACCTGAAAAATGAAATTGAATGTAAAATGTTGCATTATATTCATATAAAATGCTGTTTTTCTCTTTCATTTTAAGATATATATACTTAGTTGACATGGTTGTTTTTTCCTAAATATTTCACAAATACTTTCATTTGGATTCAGAAGAAAACTCTTAAAAAGGTTTTATTGGTTGCATATTATAATTATTCATTTTGCATTATAATAAATTTAAAATTTAAATGTCATTGATCAAATAAGTTACAAATTTATTTCCTGGAATAGTTACAAAATTTATTTTAGAAATATTTTAGTATATAATTTATTTAGTATATGCTAATTCTAAAGTAAAGCAATTGAATTTTAATTCAATTATAATAATGAAAAAAAACTGACTTAAAAATTCGAAATTTACCTAATGGCACTATATCTGCTCTCCAAAAGATATTTTCTTCTTTAATGCCTCATAAATATGGTTGCAAAACAGCTAAGTAATGAAAAAAAGAAAATTTTATGAGGTCGTTAAAACATTTTGAATTGCATTTCTTCCAGAGACACATTTAAAAAAATGAGCGAGAAAGATCAAAAGCTTGAAGTGCTTTATTCATATTCAGTAACATTCAATAATAAAAGAATGCTAATTTTTAGCATGCATATATGCATCAATAATCTGGTAATCTGAAAGCTTTTACGCATTGGACATCAAGAAATATTTTTAAATGTTGTTAAAATGACTTCAGTCGTTTCTTTTCTTTACATCTACTGAAAGAAGTACCTAATAAATGTGATCTTAAATCGAGAAAATTTCCTTTTGAAGCTCTGGTAAAAGAGCTCTAGGCTCCCTACCAAGTTTTATAACCACCAGGAAGAAATTTGTGATTACATCAAGCTCTTTTATTCAAAGAAAGCGGAGACTAAAGCGGACATGTGAGCTTTCAAAAAATTACTCCATAGCTCCAGACGACTCAGTAATAAAATTTATGGATTTCCGCCAAAAAATTCGTAAACCATCTACAAAAGAAAGAGCCAGGGGCCCAGATACTTGAGAACAATTTTTTTTTTGCTTCTTCTGTGTCTTAAGATACTACAGAGGCACCAAAAATGGGTTCAACTTCTCTGCATTTTTGAAAAGTTTTTTTTTTTTCGTTTGCTTCTTCAGTTTTTCTGACGTTGTTTATTTATTTATTTTTTTTTACTTCTTCCTCAACAAACAGTGGGCTGGTTTTTATTTATTCCATGCGATGTGCAGATCATAAAAAGGAGGGGGATAAAAACGAATTGACGGTTGAGGATCGTCAGATTCGAAGATCGTTTGCTTTTTATTCTTCGCTTCTTGTCAATTCTTATTGCTCTTTAAATTCAGCGTCTTCGCCTCTTTTAAGGGTGAAATACATACAAGTTTTTTACACTGAAGGTTTCACTTGCTCTTGAATGCACTTTAACAACAATCTACTCGTCAGAGTATGTTTATATATTTATAAATTCACTTGCTCTTGTATGCATTTTAACAATAATTTACTCATCAGAGTATGTTTATAAATGCACTTGCTCTTATATGCACTTTAACAACAATTGACTCATCAGGGGATATTTATATATTTATAGATTCACTTGCTCTTGTATGCACTTTAACAATAATTTACTCATCAGAGTATATTTATATATTTATAAATTCACATGCTCTTGTATGCATTTAAACAACAATTTACTCATCAGAATATATTTAGTTTACTTTTAGAAAATTATTTTAATATATGTCTACAATCGGAAATACCAATAAATTAAATAATGCATTGCTTACATTTATTCGAATGATATTTATACATTTTTGTATTTTTGAAATCTTTCTACTTCAATTGTTTGAAGTTTTTCTTTTTTTTTTTTTCAAATGCAGTTGGCAATACATATACAGTTATCTTTATACCATAAGCAAGGGGTGCACCTCGGCTACTTATTTAGCATGGACGCGAGTAACACTATCACCACAACGCTCTACGATCATATTAGATGATATAATCATCTGTTTAAAGTGCATTCCTAACCTTTAAAACTGTGGTACCAAGCAACAGAGCGCGTTTGAAGTGTTTGATGTTGAATACATTTTTTTTATGTTTGTATTATTTTAAAGGCGATGTAAATGTAATAAAAATGATTTACTTGTAGAGATTTTCGTAGTTTTTAGTGCAGTGGTTCTCAAAAGGTGCGCCCACGAAGATTTCTAGCTGCGTCCTGTGATATTATGGAGAACTATATGCCCAGGTATAACAATAAATACAGTAACTTTTTCTTGCCAGTTTTCCCACTAACTATTACCCACTTGTCTTTCCTTACAACAAATTAAAATTTATGGTCATATTTTTTCTTTCTAATATCATACACCGAATAAAAAATTAAGTAAACAAGTTTTTTTGAACATTGAATAATTAAAAATTACATTTGACTTTCTAATAAATGACAACATCCATGATACAAGTACGTTTATTTAGTATAACCCTCTTATAAAGAATTGTACCTAATTTTAGTTTAGTTATTTTTATTTATGTTTGTTAAATAAAGGTAAATATTGACTCTATTTTCCAGTAATGGTATAAATAAAATAATAATTCATAGGTAAAATTTCTAAATAAGCTTATTTTAAAAGGATAGTGCAAGTATTCATATGAAATGTTTCTTAATATTTTTATTATTATATAAAAACACATTCCAATCTCAAAAAATTTTTTAAGCGGATGCATTTATTAAAATAAAAGTAAACTTCATTTAAAAAGACTTTTAAGGTATGTAGGAAAATTTTTACATGCATTGTAAAATAAAGTATCCATCTTTGCTGTCCTGCATTATTGAAAATTGGGACTGCTTCAATAAAAGGCATTCTTCGACACAAAATAGCGATTCTCGAAGAAAAATTGTTTGAATAAACCTTTGAGAGCAAAATATATGTATATGAAAATCTTCTAATAAAACACCTTTCGGTGCTGTCAAAGGTAGAAGGAATATCCGTTGTGTCATAAGCTGTTTTCCAACTTTCAAACCTATTTAAGTTGAAGAATAAGAATTCCAAAATCGCAAGAGAGTACGCAGAGTTCAGCAACATTCAACCGTTTTTGATTTTAACCCAACTCTTCTTAGAAATGAATGCATACGAAGAACGTTGCAGTATTCTAATATACCAACGAAAAAGCTTCTTTTATCAACTTCCGTTATACGCTTCTGCTAGTGATGTCTAATAAAAGGTCCGACGGCATGAAAAACTTCTAATGGAAAACTATGGCAGGCATTCTAATGGAAAGGATTCTAATGGAAGGCATCAACTATGATGCCTTCGTATATTTACATTTTTTATTTAAGCTAAAATGCGAAAGAAACATTCCGGATTAGAGGGGGACAAAAAAAAAAAAAATAGCAAAATGACCACCATCTTTTTTTTTTTTTTTTTCGTTCATCTACTTCCATGAAGTTCTCGTATACAAATAGCGTTTCTGCACTTTCTTGTTGAAAAATGAGACGGGAAAGTTACTCATTTGTAATTTCAAAAGTATGGCTTTATTGGAGTTATTGGAAGGCTGAGGCGGGAATTGGGGTCCATTCTACTGCTACTAGCAAAGAAGCATATCTGTTCTGGGGAAAGAAAAGTTACTTATTTATATGGAAGTCTAAGAGATAGTTCTTCTTTGCGTTTTGCTATGGCGAATTCAAATCTCGGTTTCTCACATTTTTTTTTCTTTGGGAAAGGCGGCTCCTTTTAGCTGAGGGATTGTGTGGTGAGATATGGAAATGTTATTATAAACCCCATTGAAATACACAAGGAACATTCTCTGCAGCGAATTCCCTTTTTTTCAAGAAAGGCATGTTGAAAGCATTGAAAAGTAGCAGTGAAAACAGTATACGTATTCTCGTGCGTAAATATGCATTCTAATACCAATTAAATATATTTTGAAGCAGATAATATAGTCATAATCATACTAATAGCCTACAATACATTGAAAATTAAGTAAAAAAAAAATTATGACATTGAATCCTTAAAAATTATATTTGCCTTTCTAGGAAATGACAACACTCATGATACAAGGCAAATTTATTTAGTATAACCCTGTTATAAAGAATTGTAGCCAATTTTAGAATAGTTATTTTTATCGATGTTTGTTAAATAAAGGAAAATATTGACTCTATTTTCCAGTAACGTTATAAATAACATATTAATTCGTAGGAAAAATTTCTACATATGGTTATTGGAAAGGATAATGCAAGTATTCATATGAAAGGCTTTTTATTAGTTTACATATTAAACAAAAATTAGATTCTAATTTCAATAACTTTTTTAAGGGGGTACATTTATTAAAATGAAAGTCAACTTCTTTTGAAAAGACTTTCAAGGTATGTACAGAAATTTTTGCACGTATTGCGAAATAAAGAATCTGGTGTATTGAAAACTGTGACTGCCTTAATAAAAGTCATTCTTCGACACGATATAGCGATGATCGAAGAAAAATTGTTTGAATGAACCTTTGAAAAACAAATATATATATATATATATATATATATATATGATATATATATATACTTCTAATAAAACAACTTTTCGGTGCTATCAAAGGTAGCAAGTAATATCTCTTGTGTCATAAGCAGCTTTCCAACTTTCAAATTTATTTTACAAAATGATCTCGCAAGCGTTTTCGGCAACATTCAACCGTTTTTGATTTCAACCCAACTTTTCTTGGAGTTGCACGCATACGAAGTACGCTGTAGTATTCTAGCATACCAACGTAAAAGCTTCTTTCATCAACTTCCGCTATACGCTTCTGCTAGTGATGTCTAATAAAAGGTCCGACGGCATGAAAAACTTCTAATGGAAAACTGCAACGCTTGCAACAACTATGATGCCTTCGTATATTTACATTTTTTAATTGAAGCTAAAATTCGAAAGAAACATTCTGGATTAGAGAGGGGGGAGAAAACACAAATAGCAAAATGTCCTCTCTATTTATTTATTTTTTTTTTTTTTTTTAGTTCGTTCTTCTTACTGGAAGTTCACGTATGCAAATAACATTTCAGCACTTTCTTGTAGCAAAATGAGACGGGAAAGTCACCCATTCGGAATTTCAAAAGTATGGCTTGATTGGAAGGCTGACGCGGGAATTGGGGTCCATTCAACTACTGCTAGCAAAGAAGCATATCTGTTCTGGGGAAAGAAAAAGTTGCTTATTTATATGGAAGTTGTAAGAGAGAGTTCTTCTTTGCGTTTTGCTAAGGCGTATTCAAATTTCGGTTTCTCACTTTTTTTTTTTTTTTTTTTTTTCTTCGTGGAAAGGCGGCTCCGTTTGGTTTAGGGATTGTGTGGTGAGATATTGAAATTTTCTTGAGATGTTATTATAAACCACATTGAAATGCACAAGAAACATTCTCTGCAACGAATTTTTTTTGTCCGATAAAGAAATGTCTAAAGCATTGCTTGTGAAAAAGTATGCGTATTCTCGTGCGGAAATATATTTTAATTTTAAAGAAATATATTTTGAGGCATATAATATTGTTATAATAATGCTAATATCATACACTGAATAGAAAAATAAGAAAACAAATTTTTTATGACATTGAATCCTACCTTTCTAGTAAATGGCAGCATTCATGATACAAGTAAGTTTATTTAAGTGTAACCCTTATGTAAAGAATTGTAGCCAATTTTAGATTACTTATTGTGATCTATGTTTGTTAAATAAAGGAAAATTTTGACTCTATTTTCCAGTAACGGTATAAATAACATAATAATTCATGGGAAAAATTTCTAAATATGGTTCCTGGAAAAGGATAATGCAGTATTCATACGGAATACATATTAATATTTTTATTATTATACAAAAATATGATTCTAATTTAAAATATGTAAAAGCAGACTTCATTTAAAATGTTTTCAAGGAATGTAGAGAAATTTTTACGTACATTGTAAAATGTAGTATCCATCTCTGCTGTCCTGCATTATTGAAAATGGTGGCAGCCTTAATAAAAGGCATTCTTCGACAAAATATAGCGATGTTCGAGGAAAAATTATTTGAATGAACTTTTGAGAACACAATATATGTATATGAAAACATCTTTCGATGCTGTCATTGGTAGTAAGTAATATCTGTTGTGTCATAAGCTGTTTTCCAACTTTCAAATTTATTTAAGTTCAAGTATAAAATTCCAAAATGAACACTCGAGCGAGTACGTGGAGTTGAGCAACATTCAACCGTTTTTTATTTCATCCCAACTCTTCTTGGAGGTGCACGCCTAAGAAGAACGCTGTAGTATTCTAGCATACCAACGTAAAAGCTTCTTTCATCAACTTCCGTTATACGCTTCTGCTAATGATGTCTAATAAAAGGTCCGACGGCGTGAAAAACTTCTAATGGACAACTGCAGCGCTTGCAACAACTATGATGCCTCCGTATACGTTATTTACATTTTTTATTGAAGGTAAAATGCGAAAGAAACATTCTGGATTACAGCGGGGGAGAAAAACACAAACAGCAAAATGTCCCCCATCTTTTTTTTTAATTTTTTTATTTCTTTCTTCTTCCTGGAAGTTCTCGTATGTAAATAACATTTCTGCACTTTCTTGCAGCAAAATGAGAAGGGAAATATACCCATTTGGAATTTAAAAAGTATATATTTATTGGAGTTATTGGAAGACTGACGCGGGAATTGGGGGTCCATTCTACTGCTGCTAGCAAAGAAGCATATCTGTTCTGGAAGAAGAAAAGTTACTTATTTATATGGAAGTTGTAAGAGAGAGTTCTTCTTTGCGTTTTGCTACGGCGAATTCAAGTCTCGGTTTCTCACTTTTTCTTTTTTTTTTTCGTTTTGGAAAGGCGGCTCCTTTTGGCTTAGGGATTGTGTGGTGAGATATGTAAATTTTCTTGAGATGTTATTATAAACCACATTGAAATGCACAAGAAACCTTCTCTGATTCGAATTCCTTTTTTTTTTCAAGAAAGAGATATCGAAAGCATTGCTTGTGAAAAAAGTATATGTATTTGCGTGCGTAAATATACATTTTTATGTCAAAGAAATATACTTTGGAGCAGATAATATTATCATAATCATCTAATATCATATACTGCATAGAGAATTAAGTAAACAATTTTTATGACAGTGAATCCTTAAAAATTAAAGTTGTCTTTTTAGGATATGACAACATTCATGATGCAAGACAAGTTAATTTAGTATAGCCCTCTTGTAAAGAATTACAGCCAATTTTAGAACAGTTATTTTTATCAATGTCTGTTAAATAAATAAAAATATTGACTCTACTTTCCAATAACGGTATAAATACAATTTCATATAAAAATTTATAAGTATGTTGTAGTAAAACGATAATGCTAGTATTCATATGAAATGCTTTTTAATATATTTCTTATTATAGAAAAATCAGATTATAATTTCAATACTTTTTTTAGAGTGGGGGTACATTTATTAAAATAAAAGGGAACTTCATTTAAAAAGACTTTCGAGGTATGTAAGGAAATTTTAACATGTATTTCAAAATAAAGTATCAATCTTCGCTTTCTTGTGTTATTAAAAATTTGGTCTGCCGTAAAAAATGCATTCTCCAAAATAATATAGCAATGATCGAAGAAAAAATGTTTGAATGAACTTTTGGGAACAAAATATGTATATATGAAAGTCTTCCAATAAAACAACTTTTTGGTGCTGTCGAACGTAGTAAGTAATATATGTTGTGTCATAAGCTGTTTTCCAACTTTCAAATTTATTTAGGTTCAAGGATAAGAATTGCAAAATGAGCTTGAAAGAGTGTTCGCGGAGTTCAGCAACATTCAACCGTTTTTTGATTTCGACAAAACTCCTCTTGGAAGTGCACGCATAGTATGAAGAACGCTGCAGTATTGTAATATACCAACGAAAAAGCTTCTTTCATCAACTTCCGTTAGACGCGTCTGTTAGTGATGTCTAATAAAAGGTCCGACGGCATGAAAGCTTCTAATGGAAAACTGCAGCGCTTGCAACAACCATGATGCCTCCGTATATTTACATTTTTTATTGAAGCTAAAATGCGAAAGAAACACCCTGGATTAGAAGGGGTGGGGGAGGGGGACACAAATAGCAAAATGTCCTTCATCTTTTTTTTATTTTTTTATTTCGTTTTTGTCCTTCCTGGAAGTTCTCGTATGCAAATAACATTTCTGCACTTTCCTGTAGCAAAAATGAGGCGGGAAAGTTACCCATTTGGAATTTAAAAAGTATGGCTTTATTGGAGTTATTGGAAGGCTGACGCGGGAATTGGGGTCTATTCTACTGCTTCTAGCAAAGAAGTATATCTGTTCTGGAGAAAGAAAAGTTACTTATTTATATGGAAGTTGTAAGAGAGTTCTTCTTTGCGTTTTGCTACACCGAATTCAAATCTCGATTTCACACTTTTTTTTTTCTTTGGGAAAGGCGGCTCCCTTTGGCTTAGGGATTGTGTGGTGAGATATGGAAATTTTCTTGAGATGTTATTATAAACCACATTGAAATGCACAAGAAACATTCTCTGCAACGAATTCTTTTTTCCAAGAAAGAGATGTTGAAAGCATTGCTTGGGAAAAGAGTATACATATTTTTGGGCGTAAATATGCATTTTAATATCAAAGAAATATATTTTAAAGCACATAATATTGTCATAATCATCCTTATGATATACTGCATAGAAAATTAAGTAAACAATTTGTTATGGCATTGAATCCTTAAAAATTAAATTTGTTTTTTTAGGAAATGACAACATGCTTGTTACAAGGCAAGTTTATTTAGTATACCCTCTTATAAAGGATTATAGCCAATTTTAGAATAGTTATTTTTATCAATGTTTGTTAAATAAAGTACCGTAATTGTTGCAAACTTTTCAGTCTGCTTTTTTTTTAAGTACCGTAGTTATTGAAACATTTTTAGTTTTGCACTTCTTCTTTTCTGGACCGTAGTTTTCAAAAACTTTTCATTCTGTTCTTCTTTCTTTAAGCACCGTAATTGTTCCATCTCTATATTCTGCTCTTCTTTTTTTTAAGTACCGTAATTGTTACAAAGTTTTTATTCTCCTCTTCTTTCTGTAAGTACCGTAATTGTTACAAACTTTTCATTCTGTTCTTTTTTTTACGTACCGTAATTGTTCCACCTTTTTATTCACCTCTTCTTTTTTTAAGTAGCATAATTGTTACAAATTTTTCATTCTGCTCTTTTGCTTAAGTACCGTAGTTTTTCAAACTTTCTTTTTTGTTCTTCTTCTTTTAAGTACCGAAATTGTTATAAATTTTTCATTCTGCTGTTCTTTTTTTTAAGTACCGTCGTTGTTACAAACTCTTTAATCTGCTCTTCTTTCTCTAAGTACCATAATTGTTACTGATGTATAAAGGACAGTTCTTTCATTACAAAGCACATTTCATGTTTAAATGAAAATGTTTGTAACCTATATATTATTCAATCTATCTTACTGATGGGGACATAGTGGCGTATTTTTAAAATTATTTAATGAAAAGTGTCAATTATTTTATCATTCAATTATAGATATTTCATTTAATATTCATTAACTAAAAAATAGTACCTTATATTTTAAACATTTATAGAAAAATTTATTGAAATCATTTTATACACGAATAAGAAATCAAATTGTAGCAGCATTTAAACATATTTTTCAACAATAAAGACTATTCAGTTAAAAAATTATAACATTTCTTCATATTTTAAGTGTGATTATGGATATAAAAATGTTTTGTATTTAATGCAGGCCCCATAGCATGCAAAAATAGGATCAAATTCAAACCACACAGCAGCGAAAACTATTCATTCTGTCATTGAATTTTCCGTTTCAAAACGGAAGGAATCAAAATTTCCTAGCACAAATCGAAACGAAAATAGCAAGAGCAACTCCCTTGTCCCCTCCCAGACCCTTTTCGAAATACTAACTCCGTTTGTTGTGTTTCCTCCCTAACCCATATTAAGAGAATGGCAGAAAAAAAAAAACTTTGTCGAATATCGTCTGTCATATTTGTTCGGAAAATGAGGCATTTTTCTGCATGTTGCCATTCGCATTTTTCCAAACTCTCCTGTAATTGGAATTTTGATTTGGGGAAAATTCCTTTTACTAAAATGAAGAGTGGAGGAAAAACGTTCACCTTTCGTAGCTGGGGGCGAATGTTGCTTGTTCTGCCGGATATGCAGGTCCGGATTTTGCAGTCGGGGTATTATTGTATCCGACTGTCGAAAAGTCTTGATTATGAGATTTACCTTCAAAAATGTTCGACGAGGTATATTCTGTTTTGAGATTTTTCACGTTTGGAGTAATTTCCCTTCCAAGGGTTATTATTGGATGTATCAATTTAAAATTGATTTGCCCACTTTTGCTATATGATAATAATGATATACTCGAGGTCATATTTAATACTGTTTCTCTATTTGATGACTTTAAAACTGAACTTAGACTTATATTACCTTTATTAACTTAAATTTGTTATTAACTTTTATGATTAATTATTTTATTAACTTTACTTTAACTAATTTTAACTTTAATTTGTATTAACTTAATTTAAACTTTAATTTATATTAACTTATTTATTAACTTTTAACTTAACTAATATTAACTTAATTTTATTTTTTGTAATTTACTTAAAATTTTTTAAAACAAAAATATCTTATAATTTATCATTTAAAAATTTTTTTAAAAAGAATTCTGATGTATATACTAAATAAGATTTAAAAAAAAAAAAAATATTGAAATATTATATCAAGTACAAAAAAAAAATTTAGTTAAATTTAAGTAAGTAATGTTGACTGTAAAGTTTATATTAAATTACAGCTGCAAAACTTTCACAATATGATAATATTTATATAAGATGTGATTAATTAAATACAACGACAGCAGAAAAACGATTTATTGTTTTCATAATTTTAAAATTGAGTCAATTCTATTAATAGTGCTCTCTTTTACTTGGTATGGAACTAACAAACATTTCTTCTAAGAAATAAGCTGAGATAGTTGTTTGAAGAAAGTAAAATAATATTCAGAAAAATTGATATAATTTTTAATCTAAAAGGAATAAGAATAAATCAGAGATAAAATTTTAGAAGCATTTAAACATACTTTTCAGCAACAAAGATTATTCGGTTAAAAAATTATAACATTTCTTCATCAAGCCATACATATTTTAATTGTTATTATTGATATAAAAATGTTTTATATTTAAAGCAGGCACCATCGCATGCAAAAATAGGATCCAATTCGAACCCACACTGCAGTGAAAACTATTCATTCTGTCATTCAATTTCCCGTTTCAAAACGGAAGGAATCAAAATTTTGTAGCACAAATCGAAACGAAAATAGCAAGAACAACTACATATCCCCCCCTCCCAGACCCTTTTCGAAATACTAACTCCGTTTGTTGTGTTTCCTCCCTAACCCATATTAAGAGAATGGCAGAAAAAAAAAAACTTTGTCGAATATCGTCTGTCATATTTGTTCGGAAAATGAGGCATTTTTCTGCATGTTGCCATTCGCATTTTTCCAAACTCTCCTGTAATTGGAATTTTGATTTGGGGAAAATTCCTTTTACTAAAATGAAGAGTGGAGGAAAAACGTTCACCTTTCGTAGCTGGGGGCGAATGTTGCTTGTTCTGCCGGATATGCAGGTCCGGATTTTGCAGTCGGGGTATTATTGTATCCGACTGTCGAAAAGTCTTGATTATGAGATTTACCTTCAAAAATGTTCGACGAGGTATATTCTGTTTTGAGATTTTTCACGTTTGGAGTAATTTCCCTTCCGAGGGTTATTATTGGACGCATCAGTTTAAAATTGATTTGCCCTCTTTTGCAATATGAATATAATGATATACTCGAGGTCATTTTTAATACTATTTCACTATTTTTATGACTTTAAAACTTAACTTAAACTTACATTAACTTTATTATTAAATTTTACAATTGATTAATTTATTATAATTAATTATATTATTAACTTTAACTAATTTATTTACTTTTTATTTAAATTATATTACCTTAATTTCATTTTTGTAATTTACTTTTAATTTTTAAAACAAAAAGTTCTTAAAATTTATTATTTAAATATTTTTAAAAAAAAACCATGAGCTCAATTTTTTTAATTTTTCCAGTCCATGAGATTTATCACACTTTTATAAAATAATAATTTTATTTTATAACAGTCAAAGAAGTGAAAACCAATGCATTAAAAAATACATTATTTGTGCATCCATATATTCAAAATTAACTGTCAAAATTTTGAGAAAAATTAAAATAGTTTTTAAAATAATATTCTTGAGAATATATGACATATACTGCCTGTGTTATTTTTGAGTTCGCAGAATAATTAAATTATATTCTGCGGACTCATGATGTGCGTGCATCTTGCAACATCTAATATAACAGGTTGTATTATGAATATAAAAATGCCTACAGTGAGTCTAAATCTAATACTAGGGATATATAATTTTATATGTGGCCTGCGGAGTTATAATGCATTTCCAAAGTCGCCCGCAAGATCATTTTTGTTGGCCACCCCTGAATTAAATAATGTCAACTGCAAAGGTTTTATTAAATTACAGTGACAAATCATTTCACAATATAGTAATATATATACAAGATGTGATTAAATAAATGCCCGACAGTAGTAAAAACATTTATTGTTTTCTTTATTTTCAAATTCGAATAAATTATGTAAATAGAAGTCTAGTTTTATTTGTATTGAACTAACAAAAATTTCTGCTAAGAAATATGTTGGAGGAAAAGTAAAAAAAAAATATTCAGAAAAATGTATACAATCTTGAATCTAAAATGAATAAATTTAGAGATACACTTGATCCTAATAAAGAAATCATATTTGTTATAGTGTAAGAGTCACAATTAAATAAATTCGAAAAGCAAGAATTAAAATTAAAAAAAAAATTAATTTCAAAAACTGAGCAGCCAAACGCATATTAACTTAACTAGCAAAACCTATTTTATACTTAAATTTTTCAAAACAATTTGCAAAACTAAAAAAAAAAATTATTACAACTGAAGAAACCCTTCTATAAAGGCTAGTTATTTACAAAATAAAATATTGTAATATATGGAAGTTTTGATGTTTTTACAGATTTCTGGCAACACTGCTAAATAATTTTGTTTCCTTTCTAAATATGTTCTTTTACACAATAATATTTATATTTGTGATCATGTATAGATTTTGATTAATCTATAAACTTTTAGTTCGTTTAGTTATTTATATATTTTAATTTAATAAATATTTATATTCTTTAAGAAGAAAATAAAAATAAAAACTTATAACAGAAAAATGGATAGGACATTTCAAAATTCAAGTGCATTTTGAAAGTAGGTATCTGCAAAACATATGTTAATGCTTCGCTGATTAACGAACTGATGCGAAATAAATTACAACCAAAGTAGAAAAACATTAATAAGATATTGTTACTGAAATTTTTTGAGTTTGAAATTAAATGATGGTTTTGAAAATAAAATAAATGACATGTAATAATATATCACATTTAGTTATTGAAATTTCAAAATTTAAATTATATGAGTATTAACGAAGTTAAATTAAATTTCCAAAGATACATTTTTTATTTCATTTATTAATGCAATCCTATAATATTTTAATCTGAAGACAATAATTAAAATCTTTTAAGACATTAAAGACATTATACATATTATAAAATTATTAAACATTTATTATACATTTATTAATATTCATTTATTCATATATTATTATTACACATTTATACATATTATACTATTATATTATTATACATTTTATTAAAATTCTGCATTTAAGACAAAGGAATAACATTTAAATTCATCCAGTTTTGAAGTTTTAATATTTTAGTAATATATGTAATGAGCTTCATTTTGCCAGTGTAATCTGCTTAAAAATATTTAATGTTTAAAGACCATTTATATCATTTTTCTCAATTTAAATTGATTTGCTTTTTTTGAAAAAAAAAATATTTCTTTTGAGTCTTTTCCCATTACAACTACATACTTTGCCCTTGAGAAAAAAAAAAGGAAAGAGAATTGCAAAATTGTTAAATTGATTATTATGATGAACGAAGTTAAATTATATTTCCATTTTTTCTTTCATTTAATAATGTAATACTATTATATTTCATTGCGAATACAATGATTTAATTATAGACGAAGGAAATATAGTTGAGTTTGTTTAATTTTCATGTTTTAATATTTTAGTAAAATATGTAATAAGCTCCATTTTACCATAGCAATCTGCATAATGCTTAAAGACAATTTAGGTTCCCTTTCCTCAATTTAAATTGATTTAAAAAATATTACAACTGAGTCTTTTCTCATTATAACTATTTTGCCCTTGAGAAAAAAAAGAGAGAATTGCAAAATTGATGAAAAATCTAATACACTTTAATCTTATACATTTTATAAAATAATTGTAGATATATTATACATTTATTTATATATACATATATTATTAAATTTATACATTTATTTATTTATAGTACAGGTGTTAAAATTATACATTTAAGATCTTCTAATTCTGATGTTTTAATATTTTAGTAAAATATGCAATGCAATATGCAATCTGCATAAAAATATGTAATGTTTAAAGATAATCTGTATCCATTTTCTCAATTTAAATTGATTTGCTTCTTTAAAAATATATTTCAACTACTGAGTCTTTTCTCATTATAACTACTTTGCCCTTGAGAAAAAAAGGAAACAAGGAATTGCAAAATTGTTAAAGTGCTTATTATGATGAAAAATGTAACACATTTTATCAGGAAAAGAAAATTTTTCTTTTACAGCTTATAGCAATCTATTCAAGATTTTCTTTGACACTTAAAAATAGAATTCTCTCTCTCTCTCCAAGGAATAAAAAATAAAAATAAGCAAAGTAAAGAAAAAGTGAGAGAAACTGGGCGATCATTGCAATTCACATCTAAGACTTACAGCCCAGACGTGAATTGCCCATTGCTAAAACCGCATTACTTTTTTCGTGTAGCGGGAAAAACCGACAGAGAGACAGAGAGAGAGATGCCTTTATTTATCTGTTTTTCTCAATGAATTATTCAGTTTCACATCCATACTGGAATGGAAGGCGAAAGAAAAACCACAGAACCAAAAAATAAAAATAAAAATAAAATAAAACAAACATAAAACAAAAACCGAAAACGTCAAGCGAGTGACATTCATATTCTTTGTGAAAAGAATTGGAAACCGAGGGAAAAACCTGGAGAAAAGAGGAACCTTTTAATATTAAAGACCTAACCGCAAGAAACAAAAAGCATTGAAAAAGCGAGATAAAAACGCAATAATAATAATAATGAGGATGCAAAAAAATGTATGAAAGAAGAAGAAGGACGAACGAAACAGTGATAATAAAAATCGATACATACGGAGCCATGAAAAATGTTCTTTGACGATTCTGAGTTGAATTCATCCAGCGACGGCTTCGACCATTTTTTTTTTTTTTGTTCTTACTGTTGTTGTTGTTCTTCGCTTTGTTGTTGTCGATTTCCCAGCTTTTTCAGCGTTTTCACCTGTCGATATGCGTTGCTGATATCCTCAAAAAGACAACGGTCGTATAATTTTGCAGTTTGTAGGGTTTGTTTTGAATAATTCTGTTGATATTGAGAATGATACGTTTTGCCTGTAGGCTCTTCAGCTGCCTAACGAGATGTTATTGTTTTTAGAACGATCGATTTCAGCTGCCTGGTGCAATTTATGTTCCATAACGGCGCGATTTATGTATTATAAGCGACAAGCCACACCTAGAAATCGCTTAGGCTTGAAGTTGACATAACATCTGGTTTGTAGCACCCACTATTTCTTCGGCGGTGATTTGTTTAATGGGTATAAAAGTAACTGGATTTGGAACCAAGTTTAAATTTCGAGACATTTTATTTGAAAACAATTACATAAAACCACATATTGAAAAGTAATTCAGCAAGAAAATCATAACAATGATATATATTTTTACAAATAAATAAAAAAGTGTTATAATATAATGTAAAAATGATAAAAATAACTGAGAACTACTGCAGATTGTTGCATTGAATTTAGATTTCAATATAGTAAATATTCAGTAACTAAAATGATTATCTATTTTTAAAAAAACAACTTAAAAACAGGTTTAAAAAGTTTTTAAAACAGGGTTTTTTTATATAAATATCATTCTACATAAAAATAATGCTATATACATATAAATAGAAATTTTTATGTGTGTATGCTCTATCATAACTTAAAAAAAAATTAACATTTAGAGGTTCAATTAGTTTATTCTGAATTTATTATTTCGTTAAAAAAATCCCAGCTAAATATACCGGGAAATTTTAATAAAAATTTTTAATGAAATAAAATAATTTTTATTGCTATTTTTTATACCCCATGATGGGTATAAAAAAATGGTGAAATTATCCGAGTATTGTTAAGTACTGTTGCATTGGTTTGAAATTTTGATTTTTAAATGTAGTTAATATATCATTGCTTAAAATGGTTAATAATCTAACGCAATAAACACAGAAGATATTTGAAATAAGCAGAAAAAGCATCAGAATTTCAATAAACTCATATATTGGTTTTATTTAGGCTACTAAATATCATTTCACATATTACTGATAGGCATGCATATATTAAAAAAATAAATGCATCATATTAATCATACAATTCCTAAGTGACTTCTAAGTACATAAGATCAGATATAATTATTGTCGTTTAACTGTTTTAATTAGAAAAAAGTAGAAAGTGTTAACGATTAGACCTATTGTGGTCTATGGCTCTGAAAATTGGACTTTGGCAAGATCTGATGAGACGCATTTAGGTATATTTGAGAGGATTTTAAGAGAAGATTTCAAGGGCTATTCTTGGAGTTGTTAAGGGAAGTGATTGTTGGAGAAGACGGTACAACGCAGTAATATGTAAATGATATAATGATACAGATATTATAAAATATATTAAGATCAATAGATTAAAATGGGCTTCTCATATATTTAGAATGAATGATTTAAACACAGTAAAAAAGACTCGTTTTGGCAAAGCCACAGAGACAAAGAGGAAGAGGACGACCCAAGTTGCGATGGATAGACGCAGTTGAAAAAGAGTTTGCTGTACTAAAGGTTAAGAATTGGAAAAGCATTGTTACCCATAGGAATGCATGATAAGGGAAGCCTTGGCCCAGTCTGGGCTGTAGTGCTATTGATGATGATGAGAAAGTGACAACCTGATGTAACAACGTGTTTAAGGCATTTAAGTTACAGACCCGACAAAGATGCCAATTCGGAAACCCCCCATCTGTGTGCTGGCCATGGGTATGATAATTATGAAGACAAGAAATTGCCCTCCTTTCTGTTTGATGAGAAATATGCGAATGATGGTTACCTTGATCCAAATAATTCTCTATACCAGCTATAAGTGTGTAGGTTCTAAACCTTGTGTTGCATAATGTAGGTTTATTGTAGCAGGGCTCGTATTGATCCCAAGTAACGCTGAATATTTTACATATCTGCCCATACTAGGGGAGAATAATTCCATGTTAAAGTAACACAGGCATTTAAGGAAACAAAGCAATAATGTATTCATAATATTTGATATTTATAATCGCAATTTAATACTGCAATATGTATACGACGATAAAGTATAGTATATTGATCATATCTGACATTCATAATAGCCGAAGTGATCCAATTTCATTTTAAAATATAAAATGATGCATAATTGATTACAAAACTAAAGTTTTCATTGCCGATGTTTTTTATATTTATGTTAAATGTGATGGTATTTTTAGGATCTTTTAACATTTAATATATACTTTTGCATTGAGTTATTACATTTTCCTTGTAGTAGAATATTGCGAACAGAGGATAAATACATTATTTGAGGTTTTTCTAAGGGTAGAGTGATTTTGACGTGAATAAATCTCATATTCAGGCAACTTTATGACACAGATGCCGATTGCCAAGAGGCTAGTAAATGCATTATTTTAAATTACCTTAGTTTAGGTGGTGACAACTAAACCCATAATATTCTTCCTTAAAGTTCTTAATTTGATGGTAGATGAAACACAAAAATGTGAATAAATGATTAAAACTTTAGGATTATTTTTATAAGCGTTATAATAAATTAAAATTGTATAAATTTTATGACATTTTAATCGTAATTATACTACTTAAAAGTTATTAATGACATAAAATTTCGTTATATTTTTTCATTGTTTCTATGATTACATTTGGTCTTTTAATTTCAGAGAAATTCTGACTTTAAAAATAAGATTCATTTCAGGAAGTTATATTGTTAAATATATTGTACATTTAAATTATTTTTTATTCCTTCTTTCAAAACGTTAATAAAATTGTAGTTAAATATTTCCTATTTTAAAATAATATATATATTTTTTATTTTAATTCATTTATACATATGATTCAGTTTGAATTACTCGGGATTTAAGTGATTCTTAGAAAAATTAATATTTTTATTCCCGGAAATTCACTTTCGAAACCAATCATTCGGAAACAATTATTTGGAAATTCCCTGAAACTATTTATAATAATTACTTGCAGTTAAGAATAAGATTTATCCTAATGTTTTACGACTATTTTATCATTAATATTCTGAGATGCAATATCGACAAAACTAATTAAAAGTCTGAAATATTTATGCAGCCATGTGCAATAATTTCTAATTACTTTAATTTCGTAAAACTTTTAAATATGCAATAAAAGGAAATTATGGGGTAAACCACCGTTATTTGAGAACACATTTCAACATTATTTCTTTAAAAAAAAATTTAAAATATCCAAATATCCATTCTCCGTAACTTAGGTTAAGACACGTTTTATTTAATAAATAGAATAAAAATTAAAAATACAATACGGGAATTCCAATTCAAGGAATTCTAATTTATAACGGTAATTCCAATTGAAATAATTTATTCCTTAAAACAATTCATTGGAATTACATTTTTAGAATACAATAGTTTGAATGAAATTTAAAAATTGCTTGAATTAAATATGAAAGCATATCTATGTACGTATTTATTTAAGCTTCATAAATATTTATCAATTGTATTTTTGCTACTAAACATATTTATTCATATTTGTGAATAATAAATTAAATTTATTCACTTAATAATTAGAAAGCATATTAAAACAGACGAAGTAAAAAAGTATTTTTCCATCAGGAACCTTATTTGTTATCGTGTATGTAACGACAAGTCTACCAAATAGAAGGGGTCATTACCTTCCGAGGTGACTTTCAGGGGTAAATGACACATATTTGAGTATTCTAAAGGAGAAAACGCATAATGCTACTACATACAGCATTGAGTTTCTTTGTTTCTTAGAACTGTCACTGCACTGCACGATATGGGAATTATAACTTTGTATTTTTGCACATAAGAACGTTGTATAATTATTGGAACAAGAGTAAAGCCATTTTAATGCTACTTTGCATGTCATGACTGCTCATGATGGCCAATGAGGAGACGGCATTGCCTTCCGAGAGAACTTTAAGGAGACAATGTCCCTCATTCACATGGCAGAAAAACGCAGAAAACTTCCGCCAAGTAATATTATTACTTTTCTAAGATGTTTTACATATTTTGCCACAAGCGCCATTGAGTCTTCCCGTTTTTGATCCGAATGGCCACAACAGACTCCACCATCGCATTTGAAGCTGAGTCTAGTTGGTAACATAATGACTACTGCTTTTTCACATTGTTACAGACTTTTTTGATGGTCGAGTGACGGGCACTCTGGCGCTCGGTGCCACAAGTTTTGGGTTCGAGTCATGGCGGTGCTATGGATGTTTGTGTTGGTTTGAAATCCACTTTAAACCATAGGTCCCGGTTAAATATGATGTTAGAGTATTGAGAGGAGAATGTTACTCGCGTCCGTAGCATATCTTCAAGCTACGCATGCCCGCTGGGTAGTGTTAAATGAGTATCAGCGGTGCAGCCCTTGATTATGGCATAGAGGCATGCACGTTAAACCATAGGTCCCATTCTAATATGACCCTAGAGAGAAGAAGGAGAATCATTAACAATATAAAATAATAACCATATTTTTTTTAAAAATCATAAACAAATTTAATTGGTAGTTGATTGAAAAATGATTTTTAAACAAATTTTACCATTTTTAAAATTTTTCAATTCCTACTATTAGTTTAAAATCTCCCTATATATATCTTGTTCAAATTTTCAATATTCATAAAATACTTTTTATTCATCCACTCAAGTTCAAATACATTTTTTTGAAACTTGTAGTGAATGACATTTGATGTTAATACAATTTTTTCAAATATTAATTCACTAATTAAATTTAATTAATTAATTTTAGTTTTTTTTTTAGATTTAAGTTGCATGTATCTCATAATAGATGGCCCCAGATGTAAAAGGAAAACTTCAGTTTTATTTGTAAAGGACTTTTCTGCAATATAGTGAAAAAAAGTAGGAATTGACTTGAAAATTTTTTTTTTTATATTACTTGTTTTTACGATAAACTGTGCTTGTTTTTTTAAACACTAAACCAAAAACATTTATATTTATGTTCATTTATGTAAGATAAATAATGTAGAAATACGCCTTTTAAATATTAATTTGTATGTATTTACTTACATTTAATAACTTATTTTGATCTCTACTTTTACCCCGATTTCGCAGTCCTTCAGCACTAGATGGATGGGAATAGATGCTTATTATCAAATCATTGATAGATGAATAAATACGGCAGATAAAGATATAATACCCAGGAGATTCTTACCATTCCAGATTGTGGAAATTAGTCTACTGGATAAGAGCTTTTTTCCCGAATCGATAAAATATATATTATACCCAGAGTGATAGATTACGAATAGTTTCTACGGAATATCAAGTATTAAAAGAACTGCAAACCATTATTATTGAGAAGAGAGCTGTATTTCTATAGCAATCAATATATTAATATTAATATTTTTACATTGAAATTTTTCCTGAATACTGAGAGATGTTTCTTTGTAAACTGAACTATTGTTGTCGTTTCTTAGAATATTGGTTGAATGTTGTTGTTTACTTGAATATTGAGCGATTGTTATTGTTTTCTTTAATATAGAGAGATTGTAGTTTTCTTGAATTCTGAGAAATTGCAATGCCTAACACTTTGGCCTGTTGGTATTCGCCACTAGGTCAACAAATATGTGGCAGTTAACGTTACCCAGGGTGTATTAAGAAAAGACCAACTATTTTGCAACCATTATTTGGACCTGAATCCTAGCCCAGTGGCAACATGCGCAGCTAGCTTGCAAGATTGTGGTGTTTCGAATTCGCTTGGGACATGATTGTAGTCACTGCGTTCAAAACGAAGAGACTCGATGGCAATTGTGACAACGTGTCTCGCATCGATAGTCAGGTAATCTGGCTGAAGTTTTCCGGTTTTTCTCCCACACTAAATGCAAATGCGGGGTGGTTACCCCTAAACGTCCTCCTGAAAAACACTATTCCCCCTTCATGCGTCAGTGGGCAGTTCGTGGTGTGCACGAGACCAACCGACGTCCCACCCTCAACTTTCTAACTGGTAGAAATAAAATATGTCTCTTCTTGCTCGAATGCTCCTACATTTTCAAAATTTAAAATATGAAAATTAAACTAATTTTAAAAAATTGGTCTTATGTTCTAAATATGGCAATGTGTTTTTCTTTGGAACAGCCTTTGAAAAGAATTGAATTGCATACTTTAAAAGTTAATTATAATTAGGTCTAGATTTATTGCGTATGATCTCAAGTAATTGACGAAGATAACACAAATACAGTCAGAGGCTCTTAACATAAATAAGAATTCAGAGGCCCTTCATCTATTCTGTAGGCTGATAATAACGTGCATCATCCCATTCAACTGTCATCCTTTCCTTTTCTTGCATAGCCATAGCAAATGAATAGAGAATACTTGAACAACGTCCCAAACCCACAGAAAAATTAAAGTTATAACGTCAAGTTAAGTCATAATTGAAAAGACAGTATATGAACAGATACCTAACGAGTGATTGTTCATCACAAAAATTCTATCACTTTATAAAATACAATTATATAATCGCTAAATTAAAATTTATTTTTCAATTCCTTCTATGAGCTCACACTCTCCCTATACAGATCTTGTTCAAATTTTCAATCTTTCATAAAATACTTTTTGTTCATCCACTTAAGTTCAAATACATTTTTTTTTAACTTGCAGTGGATGACACTTGATGTTAATGCAGTTTTTTCAAATATTAATTCCTTCATTAAATTTAATGAAATAATTTAAGTTTTTCTTAGATTTAAGTTACATATATATACCAATAGATGGCGCCAGATAAACTTAAAAAGTGAATGAAAAATATTTATAAAAGACTTTCTGCAATATAGTGAAAAAAATGCAGGAATTGACTTAAAAAAGAATTTTATATTACTTGTTTAGCATCAAAAAGTTAAGAATATATATTAACACTCTTACATCATGCAACCTTTAATCAGCTATCAATAAAATTTACAAACTTCATACTAGATTAAATACTGATGTTTCAATTAATATTTCTCTCTTTTTAAAATAATTTAATGGGATTTACCAGGATTTGTATAGCTAATTGATTTTTAACACAGTTTAAATGTACACTTATTAGCTGTATTTTCCATCCTAAATCTTTTACGTGCAAAAGAAAAAAATAAAAACAAAGGAAATGGTTACTTATAAAACTAAAAGTATTAAAAACTTTTTAAAGCTTATTAAATATTACAATAAAAAAAAGGTTTTTTAAATTGTTTCGGTACGTTAGGTTTCTTAATATACAAAAATAATAATTTACGTTTAGAATCTTCTATTCCTTTTTCCTTTTGCCAATCCTTTTATGAATATAGACATTTTTTAAAAGACTTTAAGACCACTTAGCCTTTTTAATAAGAAGAAAGTTAGGGAATTTTTAATTTTCAATGTGTCTATTTCAACATGTGAATTCTCGTTTTAAGCTTCTATAAATAGATTCTAAAATTGAATTACTTGTCTGTTTTCTTACTCTTTCTTTCACTCTGTGAAATCTTCATTTTCTACTGTGAGAACGAAATTGGACAATCATGCATTTTTGAGAAAATAACTAAAATGATCAATAAATAAATAAAAAAAATTACTTGATCACGTTTACAAAGTGCAATAGGAAAGGGGGCATAATCCAAAATTTAGAAACTCATTATTGCTACAGAAGCAGAGTAGGAGGACACAGCGGACTGGTGGTGAAATCCCATAATCCAAGCAAAGATCTCGAGGTAAAAAAAGAACAACTGAAATGTCCGCTGGCAAGTGCTACTACACGTGCAATATTATCAGACGATGAGCATTACAAAGGCAGAAATCAATATCTCTGCAATTCGCAAGATCTATTCTCACGGGAAATATATTTTCTTTATTTGCACATTAGGATTTTTCTCATAAGGTAGACTTTAGTTTATTTTCGAAATCAAGTCCATGGTAGTTCTGTATCTGGCTCCAAGTGAATCTTCTTTATTTTGTAGAACGTTAAGAACAGATGTGTTCTTACGTAAGTTGATTGAAAATCGAAATGCAATAGACAAATTTTGTATGAAAAAATTTATTCTATAAAGTTTCGAAAATCTCGTATTTGTAGTTCTTGAAGAAAGTACATTTCACTAGATTGCGAAACAAACATTTTTTCCAAGTAAATTTTATTTATGATGCTACAGAAAGAAATGGTAATTTTATCAATGGTTGAAAGATTTAAAAAGCAAGATAAAATACCACATTTGGGAATTCAAATGAGGTTAGTTTTGCCAATTTAGTGGGACTAATTCATATTCAAGAAAACAATATTGTCATTTTCTTTAAAATTCAAGAACTATCAAAATTACAATTAATGTGAAAAAAAAAATAAAATGTCATCACATTTGAATTTTTAATATTATTATTTATGGAATCTGTTCCAATTATTTTTTATAACCTTCTTCGATTATTATTTGCTTCTAATAATTATTATTTTCATATAGAGATAAAAGACCCCATTGAGTTTAAAATCAAAATTATTAATCGTTATTTTAAGTAAATTGAGTGTCTGATATTATCTTGCAATTGCAGCTTTCAAATTTTACTTTATTTTAAACTCTGGGGAAAGTGGCAGGAAAATTGCTTTTTATTTTAAATTAACAATCTAAAAAACCTACGTTACTTCAGATTTCAATAAAAATGTTAAAATTCATACTTTATCACTGTTGCTTTTACTTAAATTTATCGCTTTTTAAAAATAATTTAATTTTAATTTACCGAGGTTTGAACAATTATTTCATTTTCACACGCTTTCAATGTATACTTATTAGCTGACGTCATAATGTATTTGCCATCCTTATTCTTTTACGTGCAAACGAAAAGATTAAAAAAAAAACACAAAAACCTTTAGTAGTAAAACATGTAACAATGTTTTAATACTAAGGTATTAAAAACTTTTTAAAGCTTATTAAATATTACAAAAAAAAAATTTAAATTGTTTCATTACGTTAGGTTTCTTAATGTGCAAAAATAATAATTTTCGTTTAAAATCCTCTATTCCTTTTTCATTTTGCCAATCCTTTTATGAATATAGACATTTTTAAAACACTTTAAGACCACTTAGCCTTTTTAATAAGAAGAATGTTAAGGAATTTCTAATTTTCAATATGCCTATTTTAACCGGTGAATTCTCGTTTTATTCTTCTATAAATAGATTCCAAAATTGGATTACTTGTCTGTTTTCGTTCTCTCTGTAAAATTTTCATTTTCTATTGTGAGAACGAAATTGGTACGAGGTGCATTTTTGAGAAAATAACTAAAAAGAAAAATAAATAAATAAAAAAAAATTACTTGATCTCGTTTACAAAGTGCACTAGGAAAGGGGGCATAATCCAAAATTTAGAAACTCATTATTGCTACAGAAGCAGAGTAGGAGGGCACAGCAGTCTGGTGGTGAAATCCCATAATCCAAGCAAAGATCTCGAGGTAAAAAAACCAACTGAAATGTCTGCTGGCAAGTGCTGCTAAGCGTGCAATGTTATCAGACGATGAACTTTACAAGGGCAGAAATCAATTTCTCTGCAATTCGCAAGATCTATTCTCTCGGGAAATATATTTTCTTTATTTGCACATTAGGATTTTTCTCATAATGTAGACTTTAGTTTATTTTCGAAATCGAGGCCATGGTAGCTCTGTATCTGGCTACAACTGAATCTTCTTTATTTTGAAGAACGTTAGGAACAGATGTGTTCTTATGTAAGTTGATTGAAAATTGAAATGCAATAGACAAATTTTGAATGAAAAAATTTATTCTATGAAGTTTCGAAAATCTGTTATTTATAGTGCTTGGCGAAAGTACATTTCGCTAGATTGGAAACAAATACTTTTTTTCCAAGTAAATTTTGTTTATGACGCTATAGAAAGAAATCGTAATTTTATCAATTGTTGAAAGATTTAAAAAGCAAGATAAAATACCACATTTTGGAATTCAAATTATGTTAATTTTTCCACTTTAATGGGACTAATTCATATTTGAGAAAACAATTTTGCCATTTTCTTTAAAATTCAAGAAAAATTACAATTAATGTGAAAAAAAATAAAGTGTCATCTCATTTGCTTTTATCCAATTATTATTTATGGAATCTGTTCCAATTATTTTTTAGAACCTGTTGCAATTATTATTTGCTTCTTCTAATAATTATTATTTTCATATAGAGAAGAAGGACCCTGTTAAGTTTAAAATCATTATTAATCGTTATTTTAAGTAAATTCAGTTTCTGATGTTAATCTTGCAATTGCTGCTTTCAAATTTTACTTTACTTTAAAATAGGGGGTAAATGGAATGAAATTGACTTTTCTTTTAAATTAACAATCTAAAATACCCCACCGTACTTCAGATTTCAATAAAAGTCAGATGATTCATACTTCATCAAATTCAGATACTTTTATTTACATTTCTCTCTTTTTAAAAAATAATTTAATTGGATTTTGCAGGATTTATATAACTATTTCATTTTCACACACTTTAAATGTATTTTTATTAGATGATTTTATGGTGTATTTGTCAGACTTAATCTTTTACCTGCAAATGAAAAGATTAAAAAACAACAAAATGGTTACGTGTTATTAATACTAAAGGCATTAAAAACTATTTAAGGCTTATTAAATATTACAATAAAAAACATTTTTAAAATTATTTTAGAACTTCAAAAATAATAATTTTCTTTTAGAATCTTTTATTCCCTGTTCATTTCCCCAATACTTTTATAAATATAGACATTTTTTAATACTTTAAGACCACTTAGTCTTTTTAATAATAAGAAATTAAAGGAATTTTTAATTTCCAATATGTCTATTTTAACCAGTGAATTCTCGTTTTCTGCTTCTATAAATAGATTGCAAAACTGGATTACTTGTCTGTTTCCTTTCTCTTTCGTTCTCTCTGAAAAATCTTCATTTTCTAGTGTGAGAACGAAATTGGATCGGGGTGCATTTATCAGAAAATATCTAAAAAGATAAAGAAATTAAAAAAAAAAAAATTACTTCATCTCTTTTACAAAGTGCAATAGGAAAGGAGGCATAATTCAAAATTTAGAAACTCATTATTGATACAAAAGCACAGTAGGAGGACATAGCAGACTGGTGGTGAAATCGCATAATCCAAGCAAAGATCTCGAGGTAAAAAAACAACTGAAATGTCTGCTGGCAAATGCTACTACGCGTGCAATGTTATCAGACGATGAGCTTTACAAGGGCAGAAATCAATTTCTCTGCAATTCACAAGATCTATTCTCTCGGGAAATATATTTTCTTTATTTGCACATTCGGAATTTTCTCATAAGGTAGACTTTAGCTTATTTTCAAAATCGAGTCCATCGTAGCTCTGTATCTGGCTCCAAGTGAATCTTCGTATCTTCTTTGTTTTGAAGAAAATTAGGAACTGATGTGTTGTTATGTAAGTTGATTGAAAATTGGAAAGCAATAGACAAATTTCGAACGAAAAAATTTATTCTATGAAGTTTTGAAAATCTGTTATTTGCAGTTTTTGAAGAAGAACGTTAACGTTTTTCGTTAGATTGCGAAACAAACACTTTTTTGCAAGTAAATGTTGTTTATGATGCTACAGAAAGAAATCGTAATTTTGTCAATGGTTGAAAGATTTAAAATGCAAGATAAAATACCACATTTTGGAATTCAAATTATTTTAGTTTTGCCAATTGAATGGGACGAAATCATAGTTGAGAAAACGATATTGCCATTTTCATTAAAATTGAAGAAATATCAAAATTACAA
This sequence comes from Caerostris darwini, assembly GCA_021605075.1. Classification (NCBI taxonomy): domain Eukaryota; kingdom Metazoa; phylum Arthropoda; class Arachnida; order Araneae; family Araneidae; genus Caerostris; species Caerostris darwini. Next base: position 310,120 of record BPLQ01005814.1, on the reverse strand, counting down.
ATAATGTGAAAAAAAAAATAACGTGTCATCTTAGTTGGCTTTTTAAAATAATTATTGATGGAATCTGTTCCAATTATTCTTAGAAATCTTGCAATTATTATTTGTTTCTTCTAATAATTATTATTTTCATATAGAGATAAAGGACCCTATTAAGTTTAAAATCATTATTAATCGTTATTTTAAGTAAATTCAGTTTCTTATGTTTATCTTGCAATTGCTGCTTTCAAATTTTACTTTACTTTAAAATCTAGGAAAGTGGAATGAAATTGCTTTCTCTTTTATATTAACAATCTAAAATACCCCACCTTACTTGAGATTTCAATAAAAGTCATAAAATTCATACTTTATCAAATTCTAATACTTTTATTTACATTTCTCTCTTTTTAAAAATAGTTTAATTGGATTTTGCAGGATTTGTATATTTCATTTTCACACACTTTAAATGTATTCTTATTATCTGATTTTATGGTGTATTTGTCAGACTTAATCTTTTACGTGCAAATGAAAAGATTAAAAAACAACAAAATGGTTACGAGTTTTTAATACCAAAGGCATTAAAAACATTTTAAGGCTTATTAAATAGTACAATAAAAAACATTTTAAAAATTATTTTAGAAGTTCAAAAATAATAATTTTCTTTTAGAATCTTCTATTCATATTTCATTCTTAAAATCTTTTTATAAATATAGACATTTTTTTAAAGATTTAAGACCACTTAGCCATTTTAATAAGAAGAAAGTTAAGGAATTTTTAATTTCCAATATGTCTATTTCAACCTGTGAATTCTCGTTTTATGCTTCTATAAAGATTCCAAAATTGGATTACTTGTCTGTTTTCTTTCTCTCTGTAAAATCTTCATTTTCTATTGTGAGAACGAAATTGGATGTTTGAGAAAATAACTAAAAAGATAAAGGAATAATAATAAAAAAAATTACTTGATCTCGTTTACAAAGTGCAATACGAAAGGGGGCATAATCCAAAATTTAGAAACTCATTATTGCTACAGAAGCAGAGTAGGAGGACACAGCAGACTGGTGGTGAAATCCCATAATCCAAGCAAAGATCTCGAGGTAAAAAAACAACTGAAATGTCTGCTGGCAAGTGCTGCTACGCGTGCAATGTTATCAGACGATGAGCTTTACAAGGGCAGAAATCAATTTCTCTGCAATTCGCAAGACCTATTCTCACGGGAAATATATTTTCTTTATTTGCACATTAGGATTTTTCTCATAAAGTAGACTTTAGTTTATTTTCGAAATCGAGTCCATGGTAGTTCTGTATCTGGCTACAAGTGAATCTTCTTTATTTTGAAGAACGTTAGGAGCAGAAGTGTTCTTATGTAAGTTGATTGAAAATTGAAATGCAATAGCCAAATTTTGAATGAAAAAATTTATTCTATGAAGTTTCGAAAATCTGTTACTTATAGTTCTTGGAGAAAGTACATTTCGCTAGATTGGAAAGAAATACTTTTTCCAACTAAATTTTTTTTTATGACGCTACAGAAAGAAATTGTAATTTTATCAATGGTTGAAAGATTTAAGAAGCAAGGCATTTGAAAGCACATTTTGGAATTCAAATTCTGTTAGTTTTGCTAGTTTAATGGGAATAATTTATATTTGAGTAAACATTATTGCCAGTTTTTAAAATTCAAGAACTATCAAAATTGCAATATATAAAAAAAACTGAAATGTCATCTCATACATCTCATTTATTTTTTCCAATTATTATTTTTAGAACTTGTTCCAATTATAATTTGGGTTTTCCAATAATTATTTTTTTTATCTAATGAATAAGGACCATATTGAGTTTAAAATCAAAACAATTGTTCATTTTATGTAAATTCAGGTTTCAGATTTTTATGCTATTATCAAATATAAGGTTCAATTGCTTCTTTTAAATTTTACTTTACTTTAAAGTCAGGTTTAAGTGGCATGAAAATGTCTTTTCTTTTAAATGTGTAATTATTGTTGATTTATTTAAACTTTCAAGCTTACTGTAGATACTATTAATCAAACAATTGAAATAGAATTAATGTTTTTTTTTCGATTATAACTGTGGAAAAATATTAATACTTCTGATGTAGAGATACGTTTGTAGAAGTCATATATCATTTCACCACAAAGGGAATTTATATTTATAATTGTTTGTTTATAAAAGGTATTGCAACGATTATTTTTTTGTGCTTCTTTATCTTTTCTTTTAAATGTATAATTATGGTTCATTTATTTAAACTTCCAAGCTTAGTGTACATACTATTAATCAAACAATTGAAATAGACCTATTTTTTTAGATTATAACTCTGGATATATATTAATACTTCTGATGTAGAGATACATTTACAGAAGTCATACATCATTGCATTACAAAGGAATATTTTATGTGATTAACTATTTTCATTAACAATATGATTACAATGCATCTCAATCCACAAATAACTCTTAAATTTTATTTATACTTATCATAAATATTTCGCATAATATAAAGTTCGCAGAACATTAAGCGGAAACTTCATATTTTTTTCAATAGGGTAACAAGAATTGTGTAAATTGTGCTTAATCTGATCAAATACCAATTTTCTAAAAGCAACATTTTTTTTTATTTTTATTTTTCTGCCAAAACTCTTCTGTTGTTCTTTTACATTGGGGTGATATTATACGTGGTCCGACACTAATTCGATCACCAGATAATGTTTTATTCTGTTTTCTGAATGACCCAACTACAAAACCAGCGAGAAGCAAAATGAATTGGCGCGTGCCTTTATTAAATTTGCAGAGGAATCGCACTGGAGGCTTCAATAGTACCAAAAGGCCATTGCAGCCATGTCGAAATACTGGCTATTTGAGAGAGAGAGAGATAAAAAAACGGACCATTTCCAACGGCGTAATCTTAATAAATGGTTCTAAATCTTTGCGGAGTTTTGTCTTTTTCTTGTTCTCTCCGAAAGAGTTTTTGGTGAGTGGCCAAGAAAAAAGGATTGCTGGCTTCAGTTTGAAATAAAAGACATTTAAATGTTTGGGTTTGAAATATGTTTCGTTTATTTTTAAATTAAAAAGAAAAAATACGCACTTCTTCTATCACAAAGCTAGAATTGAGTGCATGGATTTTCAAAATTTTAAGCCATTATTTTATTTCACGTAAGTAATTTTATATTAATATTCTTTTTTTAAACAAAAGTAAGAGATGAATTAAAATGTCAATATATATCCTTGAATTATTTCTGGTATTCTTAATAAATTATATTTTGTCATAATTGAATAGGTAAAATAAAATGGATAAACATATTTTATTAAATTTTCAGGGAACATCATGTTCCAGACTTCAATGATACCAAAGACAATTGCAGTAATTTTAAAAAATTGGTTATAAAAAAAAACAGATTTATTTCTAATGAAGTAATCCTAATAAATGGTTCTTTCTATCCCTATAGTTCTATTTCTATTTTAATGGTTCTAAATATTTCTTTTGCTTTTCCTAAAGTGTTTTTGGGGAATGTTAAAAAAAAATAAAATAAAAAAAAAGTAGGATGATGTTTGAAATAGGTTTGTAGAATATTTCGATTATTTTTAAATTAAAATAAGTTATTAACTTCTCTTTGAAAAAGTTAAGTTTGCATCAATGGAGTTTTGAAGCTTTTGATCTTCTGTTTATATTAGCACAAATAGATTTATATATTTAGAATATTCTAAGGAATGAATTAAAATTTCAATGTATGTGAATGAAATGCAATTGGTTTTTGAAGAAATTATATTGAAGCATGATTTCCTTCTCACCATTTTAATATATCCATCATAAATATCTCTCATTCGGATCATAAATAAAAAATTCTTTTCAAATAAAGAAACTTATAATATTACATTTGATTTTTAAGTTTGTGAAAATAGAAATTCGATATATATATATATTAAATAAATATATAAATTATATTTAAATAATCATATTAAATAAATATATAAATTATATATATATAATTATATTAAATAAATATATAAATTAGAACATTCAAAAGTCACTTGAGGCCTATCTGAGTCTACCTTCCATCACAACAAATGAATGGAAATACAATCTTCACTGACTCAAGGTCTGCCTTACAGGCTCTTCATAAAGGTTTTTAAATGTATTTTCTTGATCATTGTATCTGTTTTAGAACATATCCATTGCCTGTACAGAATGTGTATCCTGCAATGGATCTCTGCTCATGTGGATTTGGAATTTAACGAAATTGCAGATGTTTTGGCGAAGAATGCCAGAAGTCTGGATCAGACTGCCATTCCCACTTCCCTTGCAGATGTAAATGTCTTGGCAAAATTTTAACTTATAACTCCTTCTAAGATTAAAACGAAGCACCAAATTACAGAACTAAATGTCGACAGAAAAACAGCAAGTACTCTAACAAGATTAAGAATGAAGCATAAAAAAATATGAAAATTTCTGCTGATGGAGTTAAAAAATAAAAAAAATGTGGCAACTGCCCTGATGTTCAGATTACTCCTCCTTTCTTTTATTGTCCAGTTGTTAAAGCGGCCATGCAATGTCTGGATCATCCCTCTGAAGAGAATTTATATTTCTAGCTGGTAATCAACATAGCCAATATTGTTCAACAGTACCACGATATTTGATTATCTTGTACCTTTCAGGGGATACAACAACAGCAACATTAGAAAATTCTGGAAGGAATTTTAAAAATGATTTGTTTATGAAGCTAATTTAAGGCTTGAAATTCAAAAATTAAAGATCGGTGTTGTATGATGGGTTGATGATGGAATTCAGATAAATTTTTCAAAATTAAACAAATGATGCAGAAGGAGCAACTGGATCTAGCTCCCTGTTTATATTTGGAATAGGAATGATAAATCTGAAGGTCGGAACCACGGCCTTTGAACACGATGAGGGGTATTGCGAACTTCCTGCTGGATACCATTAAGGGTGTCCATTGTAAGTTATGGTGGCTTAATGTGAGAACACTTAATTCGATATGCATCATTGATATTGGTGCATCAGCTGCTTATTTGCCATTAACAATGCGATTGGTTTTAGGACACAATTTCCGGAATTTTAAACATCATAGAATTCATAAAGCTTTTGACATTGTACCATGAAAATGTCTTGATACAGAGCCTAAAATTTGAAACTGAGACCTTTTCTTCTATAATTGTGGATCATTTATAAAACAATCGCGTAAATTTAAAACCCCAATTCCAAATAGAATAAAAGAAAGCGCTTTCGAAAACAAAGTCCATTTCCTCCAACTAAATTTATTAAATGGAAGTTTTAAATGAATAAATCGAGATTACAATTTAGCTGTAGATATTACTATTAAAAATGATAAGCTTATGATCATTCACTAGATTATTATACTTCAGGCTGTAAGATGTTTTTTAATGTCAGATGTCAGAAGTTCACTGCTGCAGAGCAGACATATAAATGTTCACTAGACATATTTAAGTTTCAACCCTCCCCTTCAAATGTCTTCTTGGAAGCAGAAATTTATGATATTATTTTATTTTTTGGTGAATAAAGTGCCAAATATAAATTTTGGCACTTTATTACAGAAATATTATATATACAGCCCTTTTCGTAGCTATATATAAAAAGCCACTATCTCTGGAGTTTATCACAGAATTTATATAAATGTATAGAAGTTTCTGATTGTGCAATTTATTTCGGTAAAAGTTTTGTCTTTGATTATTAAATATTACACAAGAACACCAACTTATTATGATAGTTTCGCGCTATATTTATACATAATATAATTGGAAATGTGAATTGTGAAATTGAAAGTAAATTTAGTTGCGTTCTATGAAATGTATTAATAGTGTTTAAAAATTTTAATTTTTAATAATGTTGCATAAGCATTGCAGCTATTTCAATTGATTAAACCAATTAAAAGTATGTTTTCTGATAGTAAAAGAAAAATATTTCAGGGAATCACTAAACTTTTAAAACATTTCAGAATGCATATCATTTTAATTAAACTGAATGAATTCAAAAGGAATATGGATATTTCAAATTAAATCAAACGATTTCATTCTGATGTATAATCTGAAACAGATATGTATTTTCATATAACGTTTTAGATAATGGTACATTGGAATGATGATTTTTAATCAGCCAATGCATATTAATGCAGGATCTCATTATGACTGGTTTATAAAGATCTTCTTGAATTCAGAACTTTGGCAAAACTGTGAAAGATTAGGACTGTGATGTGGTTTGGTTTGTTGCTCTAGGGTCATTTTGGGCTAATTAGACCGGGACCTACAGTTTAACGTGGATTATGAACCGCTGACAAACATCCATGCCACCACCAGGACTGTGAGGTGGAAAACTCAGGGTACAGGAGTGGTTAGTCTTACGATAGTCAGATGATGATTGTTATAATGTTAAATGTTATGTTTTGTAAATATTGTAAATAATGTACTTTAAAACTGATGCAGAACAAACAGACTGTTTTTATTTTTAAATTTCCCTACGCATCAACATTTTACACCTTCGGACCTACATTAATAATGTTGAATTATTAACCATTTCGGAAAGTGCAATAGGTGAGCATATTTAAATTAAACTACCTGTTAAAATTTTAAAACCTGATATTTATAACATTTTAATATAAATAAAAAAATATGTCATAATTTTTATAAAGCTATTCTACATGTAACTGCGAAAACCTTACTTTGAATTATTGATGATGGTAATTATTTTTATTTTTATAATAATAACAAAACTGAATAAATATAAAAATAACTTTATCACTTTACGACACATATAAAATCTTGAAAAGGAAAAATATAAGAAATTTATCAAATTGAACTTTCCGAATATTTCATAAATACATTATATTTCATTAAATTTGCAGTGAAAAATAACTTACAAATGAATTTTTAAAAATTTCTTTATTGATATCATCGTTTAAGCAAATATTAGTCAGCATAAATGGATAAAATAGAGTATTCTGAGTTATTTTAATTTAAACAAAAGATATGAATTCAAAACAATTAATAAGTATTGTATTAAACTATTCAAAAATTTGAATATTGTGTATAGGTATATTTATCCTATGCTGCTGAATAATTAATAATTATAAATATCTGCACAATGAATCAGAAAAATACATTTCGGACACTTTTCTGTTCTAACCATTCTAATAATTTTTGTTATTTTTAAAATAAAAACTATATTTCAATTTAATCCATTGAATAAATTTTAACTAGGGAGTGTGTAAGATTTTGATAGGAATTTTGATTTAGCTAATAAAATTTCCTATTTAAATATGTTATAGAATATTTCCATTAAATTTTTAGTATAATATTTCCAATACACTAAACTGTAATATATTATTTTCCTCTAAACATAAGAATTTTCAATTAATTATTTTTCAGTTAAAAATACATAAATCACATATTAAAAATAGATAAATGGAAAAGAAAGTACATGATTTGGCTTAAAATTTGATAGAAAACAATTTTCAAAAATTTTGATAGAAAACAATTTTCAAAAATTTGATCAAAACAAATTTGATTTCAGTTTAATGACTATGTTGTTTTGAAATACCGTTTTCAAAACAAAACGGTTTTTTTTTTTTTGCAATTAAAAATCCGTTATATCGGGAATTCAACGTTAAACAAGGTAACAACGAAGGGTAATTTTGGACGCACACCGAAAGGTGTGTAATCTGGGAAGGACGCGTGCTTTACACTTCTCGAATCAAAATCATGGGTTCACTGACATGCAAATTATGTATTCATTTAGGTATGAATAGAGGTTGCTGTTAAATTTTGTCAGGTTTTGAACAGAGGCCTGAACTTTCACCTTTGCCTGAATTTTTGAGGCCTCTTTTAGGCCTGAAATTCCTCGCGCAATCCGTCATTTCGCATTGATCACTTTGGTTATATATAAACGCAAAAATTAAGTTTAAATAATAAATTCTACTTATTTTTATCAATACACGAAAAATGATTTTAATTACTTATTTTGTAAGATATAAAGAATGTTTCAGAATTATGTTTACATACTTCAAGAAGGGTAAGGTATCAGTAGACGATTCAGAATCGCACAGCAACATAGAGTCGAAAATAATTTCTTGATGTAGTAGAGTATAACAAAAACATCAGAAATCAAAAGACAAGACATAAGTTAATATATGGCATATTAATTAGTTTACATCAACATGGTCACCAGTAAGAAACAGTTAGCAACATTCAACTTTGCCAATAGTAAGAAAGAGTAACAACAGTTTACATTGTAAACAGTAATTAAAAGTAATAACAGTTTACATTGTCAACAGTAATTAAGAGCAACAGCAGTTTACATTGTCAACAGTAATTAAGATTAACAACAGTTAACAACCGTCAAACGTTTTAAAGAATAACAACAGTTAACAGCATGGTCAGTATCTTACTTTTATATTACTTGCATTGTCAACGTTCCTACTTGGTTGTTGTTAACCAAGTCGACTGTTGTTAACAACTGTTGTTACTCTTTGGTGCTGCGATTAACAAAGAGTAACAACAGTGAACAATCATCAACATGGTCAACAGTAACTCAATTGAGGTGTATGATGTCGTTCACAAGTTGTGATGCATGTTTCACACCTTTGGTACATGCATGCAACATCTTTCATGGAGATGTGAAAGAGGCTGGAAGATCACGTGTTGTTCACTCATTGAATCCTTTAACCTCATAAATCAAATGCATGACTACTAGTTTCGCTTTCGTGTAATCAAACATACTATTACCATTTCATTGTGTGAAATGAAGGGATTCTGCGAAAACGGCTTGCAATGCTATCTATTGTGACTGGAAACATTTGCTACCCAGCATTGTCATATGATTTTGAATCCTCTAGGTTTACCCTGCTCCTCATATAAGATTGTAAACCGGGTGCTGAGATATCTTGTAGATATTGGAAATCTCAAAACATTTCCAAAACAAAAACTATACTGAATAATATATTTTATTTTGAAACGCATATAATTAAGGCGTGACTTTCTAGTGAATTGAAAGAAATCGCATAAAAAAATAGTGATGCTATATATATATATATATACTAGTATTATTACAAAAAAGTTGTTTTTGTTTACCATGATATTTAGGTTGAGAAATCTGGGTGTACTCCAGATGAATACTCCCTTATAAGACATGCCATAAAGAAAATAGAAACATATTATTTTTCCAGCATTCTGAGATATAACATTTAAATTTAGAGAGCACTTTTTTCTCTATTCAGAAAACTGCAGTTACCCGCAGAAAATGAAAGCACATATTTCTTACTTGCATATATCGTATTTTTAATAGAGAATATAAACATTTTCTTGGAAAAATTTTATAATGTAAGAGTAAGTAAGGTCTCTTCCTTTTGCTTTTGAATAGATACATACTATATGTATGTAAAATAAAGAGAAAACTAAGAAATTGAGCAAGAAAGTAAAAAAAAAAAAATTGTAATAATTTTATGTTTCTCATTTTAATGTTCAAAACCTAGCATAAAACTTACGTGAATTAATACGTTATTTTTATAAAGGAGATACTTCTCAACTCATTTTAAATATTCAGTAAAATGTGTTTAATAATCAATCAATATTATATTAACTATAAAATTGATTCAATTTATGTAAATAAAATTTAAATTATGTATTTTAATTATACGTAAATAATTATTTACATTTTTTATCTTCTAATATAAAATGTAACAAATAAATTGTAAACATAAAATATGCTTAAATTTTCAGTATCAAAAAAATTCAAAAAGTAAACAGATTTTAAAACAAACAAAATTTTACATTAACAAATAAAAGTTCAATTTAATGAGAAACTTGAAACAAACCTATTTAGACTCTTTAAACCTATTCTCTCTTTTTTATTATCTTACAAAATACCATAATGAATATTCAAATTTATTTTTTTTTTACCTTCATAAAAAGGAAATAATTTAATTAAGTTCTTTATTTAGATTTTTAAATAAATGAAATTTTTCACATAAATGTTCAAAATTTAATAACTCCAATCTTGAATAAACACTACTGAATAATCAAACAAAACTCATTTGCTCAATTCCTCGTTGATTAAAATTCTTCGCTAAAATGACAGCTATCATTATTTACTATAAAACACCGAAATGATGTTAACTTTAAGTCGCATTCGCTTAAAATCAACTAATTTATGTTTTGAAATCTTACAATGCATTTTTACTTTAAAAAAAGAGCTTGTATAAGATTCAATTTATTCAAAAATAATCGATTTCAACGTCTTTCGCATCTGTGAAGTTTCTTTAGAGAAATTTTCCCTTTTAGCTTGTGTACTTTCGACAAAATTGAGTTCAATTTAAATGAATATCTCAAAGAAAAAAAGAAAAACTCATGAAGCTATTTAAGAGAGTCAAGATTATTCTTTTGACAAAAGTAAGGGAAAGGAATAAAGAAAGAAAAAGATAAGATTAAATCTTTGCCATTTTTTTTTTTTTTCGTTTCTTTTCGAAGCCGTTTAAAATATTTGATTACTTTCTTTTTAAAGCCTCAGCACACTCAACGACATTCAATACAATAATATTTATCCCCGATCGTGAAGTTAAAAATAAAAATAAAAATGGGGACCTCTCCATTATGATGTCATTATGGGACTTTGGATTTTTGCGAAGAGACGTTCATCGAAAATTCATGGTGGATAACTATCATTGCGTGAGAATGTATTTAAATTTTGCTTTTTCCGAGACTTTGTTATTAAGATAAAAATCTTTGCTCTTTCATGAGTTTCGTTTTTAAGTAAAGAATGTACTGATTATTTTATATTTAGGCTATTTTATAATTATACTAGTATACCTAAAGTTGCATTGTGTAATTGCTTTTTACAAAGTTGTTATATATTTGTGCAATTGCTACTTACGTTGTTATTGTACAATTGTGTAATTGCTATTATGCTTGTTACAAAGTTTAATATGTATTTTTATGTACTTTATGACTAGCAACACAAGTATAACTACACAAAACTATGTGTAGTTATTGTATATTTGTGTAATTTCTAGTCACAAAGTTGAATGTATTTTTGTGTACCTAGTCTTGTGTAGTTATTGCATATTTGTGTAATTGCTAGTCACAAAGTTCTATGTATTTTTGTGTACCTACTATTTTGGAGTTATTATATATTTGTGTACCTGATGCTAAGTAGTTATTGTGTATTTGTGAACATGCTCTAAATAGTTATTTTATATTTGTTTATCTGCTGCTATGCAGTTATTGAATAATTGTATGCTTACTGCTATGTAGTTATTGAATAATTGCATACTTACTGCTATGTAGTTATTGAATAATTGCATACTTATTGCTATGAACATATTGAATTATTGTGTAGTAGTTTTGTAGTTATTGAATAGGTTATTCATTTGTTGTATGTAGTTAATGAATAATTTTTTACTTAATGCTAAGTAGCTATTGTATATTTGTGTATCTGTCGTTATGTAGTTATTGAATAACTGCATACTTGCTGTTATGCAATTATTGAATAATTTTTTACAACAGTCGCAATTGCGCAATTAACGACATTCAATACAATAATATTTATCCCCGATCGTGAAGTTAAAAAAAATAAAAACGGGACCTCTCCCTTATGATGTCATTATGGGACTTTGGATTTTTGTGAAGAGCGTTCGTCGAAAATTCATGGTGGATAACTATCATTGCGTGAGAATGTATTTAAATTTACTTTTTCTAGACTTTGTTATGAAAGAGCAAAGATTTCTAAATTAATAAGTTCCGTTGTTAAGTAAAGAATGTGCTGATTATTTTATAGTTAGGGTATTTTATAATTATGTTTACTATTACATTGTATAACTGTGTAATTGTTAGATACGAAGTTATTTTGTAGTTGTGCAATTGCTAGTTAAAAATTTATTGTATTTTTTGTGTGTCTATTGTTACATAATTATTGTATTTTTGTGTTTCTATTGTTACATGATTACTATTTATATGTTTACCTGCTGCTATGGAGTTATTGTGTGTTTGTTTACATTCTGCAATGAAGTTATTGCATATTTGTTTACCTGCTGCTATATAGTTATTGAATAACTGCATACCGCCGCTATGCAATTATTGAATAATTACGTACTTGCCGCTATGCAATTATTGAATAATTACGTACTTGCCGCTATGCAGTTATTGAATAATTGCATTTTTGCTACCATGTACATATTGAATAATTGTGTACTAGTAGCTATTATAGTTATTCAATAGGTATTCATTTATTGTACGTAGTTAATGAATAATTTTTTACTTACTGTTAACTAGTTATTGTATATTTGTTTACTTGTTGCTATGTAGTTTTTGAATATTTACATACTTGCTGTTATGCAGTTAGTGAATAATTTCTTACAACAGTTGCAATTGCACAGTTGCACACTCAATGGCATTCAATACAATAATATTTATCCCCGATCGTGAAGTAGAAAAAAAAAATTTAGAAAATGGGATCTCTCCATTATGATGTCATTATGGGATTTTTGCGAAGAGCGTTCGTCGAAAATTCATGGTGGACAACTATCATTGCGTGAGAATGTATTTAAATTTACTTTTTCGAGACTTTGTTATGAAAGAGCAAAGATTTTTATCTTAATAAATTTTGTCCTTGAGTAAAGAATGTGTTGATGGTTATTTTAAATTGAGGGTATTTTATAATTATATACCTGAAGTTACATTGTATAATTGTATAATTGCTTTTACAAAGTTGATATATAATTGTGCAATTGCTAATTTACGTAGTTATTGTATAATTGTGTAACTGTTAGTTACAAAGTTGTTTTATTTTTTGTGAACCAGCTACTATGTAATTTTTTAGTAATTATTTACTTGATGTTATGTAGTTATTGAATAGTTATTTACTTGATGTTGTATAATTATTGAATAAGTGTTCAATTGATGTTATGCAGTTATTAATGATAAACTTGCTGTTATCTGGTTATTTTATAATTATGTAATTGCTGTTATGTTTTTTTTATAATTATGTACTTGATGTTATGTTTTTTTTTTATAATTATGTACTTGATGTTATGTTTTTTTTTATAATTATGTACTTGATGTTATGTTTTTTTTATAATTATGTACTTGATGTTATGTTTTTTTTTATAATTATGTACTTGATGTTATGTTTTTTTTTTATAATTATGTACTTGCTAACATCTAGTTATTTTATAATTAGGTAGTTCCTCTATGTGGTTGTATAGTTGCTATTTTAAAATGTTAAGCATTTGATATGAGGCAGTTGCAACAGGTTTAGCAGTGTATGTAATAGATTCAACCGCATTCATATCCCGACAGGAGGTATTCTACACCAAATCATTACTGTACAGTTTCAATTTGTATCAATTTCCCCAGAAATAGCTCAAGAGACTTCGAAATTTCCAGTCTCATTCTCAAACATAAGGAATGGGCTTTCCGCCCAAAAGATGTATAATGACCATCATAGGCGTGTACAGGAAAGTTCCGAATCCGTTTTGCTGATCGGGTTTTAAACCGGATCAATCCGATTTGTGAGATGTTCGCTCAATTTATTAGATCACTCCAGGTCAATTATCTAATTATATCACAAAAGGACGAATTGTTAAGTATGTTATGTGTTTCAAATAGAATCAGTACTAAGAATTTCTACTTTTTTCAATTCCTTCTATTAGCTCACATTCTCCCTATATATATCTTGTTCAAATTTTCAGTTGTTCATAAAATACTTTTTATTCATCCACTCGAGTTCTGATACATTTTTTTAACTTGTAGTGCATGACACAGGAAGTTAATACAGTTTTTAAAAATATTAATTCAATAATTAAATTTAATTAATTAATTTTAGTTTTTTTTTAGATTTAAGTTGCATATATCTACCAATAGATGGTGCCAGATAAACTTAAAAAATGAATGAAAAATATTTATAAAGGACTTCTGCAATATAGTGAAAAAAAAGTAGGAATTGACATTAAATTTGTTTTTATATTACTTGTTATAGTTTTAAATAAAGCAAATTCTTTGAACAGGATTCATCATTAAGCTGTCAGTGCAAACTCATATATTGTATCATTAAATTAAAGATTCATAATCATCATCAGTAGCACAATAGCTCCATAGTGGGCCAAGAAAGTCTACATACTGGCAGAGTTCGAGACATATACGTAAACGACTGTATTATAGGTCATTGTAAAATATTTTATTCATAAGAGAATTTTATACTATAGAGGATAATTAAAATGAGTATGTAGGAAAAAAACATTCCAAATATATTTCAAGTTTGTTATTTTTAGTCAAGCAAATTGAAGCAAATAAACCCCTATATTATAGCAGTCAATGTAAAATATTTAATTGATTAGAAAATTTTTACTATAGATGAAAATTAAAATGATTATATAGGAAGAAAAAGCATTTCAAGTTTGTTATTGGAAGTCAGACAAATCGAAGCAAATAAATACCTGAATTATAGCAGTCAATGTAAAGTATTTGTGTGATAAAAACTTTTATTATAGAGGGTAATTAAAATGATTATGTAGGTAATAAAACATTTCAAGTATATTTAAAATTTGTTATTTTTAGTCAGACAAATTGAAGCAAATAAATGTCCATATTATAGCAGTCTAAAATATTTATTTGATAAGACAATTTTTACTATAGAGGATAACTAAAATTATTATGTAGAAAAAAAAAACCTTTCAAGCATATTTCAAGTTTAAAAAAAGCAACTGGATATATACTTGAAATGTTTTTTGTTTGTTAAAATGTTTGTTTTTTTTTTTTTTTCAATTTGTAAAATTAGCCTTCTTTCTTTTGTTAAATATGTTTCTCATTTTGAATACCTTTAATTTCTATAGAAACGCATTTGATTTGTTGCTACTTTACCTTTACAACAGATATCAAATACCGTATAATATTACTGAGAAAAAAAAAAAAATTAAGAAACCTTAAAAACATTAAAATAATTTTGCGGAATGCAAGGTTTTTTTTCTTCATTATTGACTCAAATCTTGATGATATTTCCCATTACCCAGAAATCAAGGTGAATACTTTCAGGTTTTTTTTTATACTAGGTTCTTTTGTATCTAATCTGATTACAGCTATTTTCACGTTATTGCCTCAAATCAACGGAATTCTTTTTGCGTATCGTGAAATAGATAATTTTATTAAACTTTTTAAATAATTATTACTTGTTCTTATGCATAACAATTAGTTGACGATGGTGAAAGTAAAAAAAAAAAAAAAAAAAAAAAACTTCTTTTTCCTTCTTGAAAAGAGGAAATTTTTTTTATTTTGTTTCTTTTTATTTTGTCATTTTGTTGAAGTCTGTGGAATTAAAAATACTCTTAGCAACGACACTGATTTAAAAAAAAATATAAAAGGCTATAGAAAGTATCAGTGAAAAAAAGATATTAAACATTCCTAGAATATTGTATATTTTATCAGATTGGCACTTTAAACGTTTTATTTAAAAAAAAAATCCTTGCAAAATAGCATAGTACTTTTTTGGAAATATTTGAATATATGATGATTCTTTGGAGAGAAAAAAATATATGTTTGAAATGGTTTAATGGGAAATAATTAAATTTCCACAAATTATTAAAATACGCAGGTGTAAATGTTACTAACTTTATATATGCCAGTGTAAATATTTTTAATTTTATATACGCCAGTGTAAATATCATTAACTTTATATGCGTAAGTGTAAATATCACTAACTTCTTATACACAAGTGTAAATATTAATTTTATAAACGCAAGTGTTAATATTAACTTTATATACGTTAACTTTTTAAAACGTGATAGAAAGTATCAGTGAACAAAAGGTATTTAACATTCTTAGGATATTATATATTTTACTACATGGGTATTTTAAAAACTTTGCTTAAAATATTTTTCCTTTCAAAATTGCCTGTTAATTTTAAAAAAAAATATTTGAATACATGTCGATTCTTTGGGATAAAAGTATACATTTGAACTGGTTTAATGGGAAATAAATTAATTCCAGCAAATTATTAAAATACGAGAGAGCAAATATTATTAATTTTATATCTTCAAGAGTTTTAAATAAATAAATTCTTTGAATGGGATTCAGCATTATGCTGTTAGTGCAAACTCAAATATTGTATCACTGGATTAAAGATTCATCATCAGTGCCACAATAGCTCACTGGTGGGCCAAGATCATCTGCCTACTGGCAGAGTCCGAGACATATACATAAATGTCTGTATTATAGCAGTCATTCTAATATATTTGATCGATAAGAGAATTCCTTTTACTATAGAGGATAATTAAAATGATTACGTAGGAAGAAAAGACATTGAGTTTGTTATTTCAAGTCAGACAAATCGAAGCAAATAAATAACTGCATTATAGCACTCAGTGTAAAGTATTGGTGTGATAAAAACCTTTATTATAGAGGGTAATTAAAATGATTATGTAGGTAATAAAACATTTCAAGTATATTTAAAATTTGTTATTTTAAGTCAGACAAATTGAAGCAAATAAATGCCCATATTATGGTAGTCTAAAATATTTGTTTGACAAGACAATTTTTACTATGGAGGATAACTAAAATTATTATGTAGGAAAAAAAAGTTCTATTTTTTTTTTTTAAACTTGAAAAGTTTTTTTGTTTTTCGTTTCTTGAAATATTTTTTTTTGTCCGACAAATTGAAGCAAATAAATGATTTTATTATAGCAGTCGTTGTAAAGTATTTGATAGATACAAAACTTTTATTATAGATAAATTAAAATGATTATGTAGGGGAAAAAAAATAATCACATAATTTAAAGCAAATAAATATCCACGTTATAGCAGTCATTGCGAAGTATTTGATTGAAAAAAAAACTTTTACTATAGAGTAAAATTAAAATGATTATGTAGGAAAACAATACATTTCAAGTATAACTACTAGTCTTAAGCTTTTAAAATAACCATAATGATACATTGGCGATCGATTGCCACAAAACAAAATAATTTTTTTTTATCTTGCTAAATTTTTTCTATTGAATTCGAAAGTTTTCTTTCAAAGTCATTTTCGTAATAGAATTTTTGTTTTTTACAACCGAACTTCTTATTGATTAATTGATATTTTTTTTTAACAAATTAGAAATAAATGACTAGTTTCAATTTGTAAAATTAGCCATTCTTTCTTCCAGTCAAATATGTCTCCATAGAAACGCATTTTATTTATTGCTACTTTACCTTCACAACAAATATCAAATACCGTATAATATTACTGAGAAAAGAAAAAAAAATTAAAAAACCATAAAAACATTAAAATAATTTTGTGGAATGCAGGGTTTTTTTTTACCCATTATTGACTCAAATCTTTATGATATTTCCCATTAACCAGCAATCAAGGTGAAAATACCTTTGGTTTTTTATACTAGGTTCTTTTGTTTCTAATCTGATTACAGCTATTTTCACGTTATTGCCTCAAATCAAAGGAATTCTTTTTGAGTATCGTGAAATAGGTAATTTTATTAAACTTTTTAGATAATTATTACTTGTTCTTATGCATAACAATAAGTTGACGATGGAGAAAGTAAAAAAAAAAATAATTTTTTTTTCCTTCATGAAATGAGGAAATTTTTATTTTGTTTCTTTTTTATTTTGTCATTTTGTTGAAGTCTGTGGAATTAAAAATACTCTTAGCAACGGCACTGATTTAAAAAAAAATATATAAAAGGCGATAGAAAGTTATCGGTGAAAAAAAGATATTTAACATTCTTAGAATATTGTGTATTTTACTAGACTGGTATTTTAAACGTTTTATTTAAAATAATTTTCCCCTTCAAAATTACTTGAAACTTTTTAAAAAAAATATTTGATTACATGACGATTCTTTGAGGAAAAAAATATATTTGAACTGGTTAAATGTGAAATAATTTAAATTTCCAAATTAGTCAAATACCAAGTCTAAATATTATTAACTTTATATCTTCAAGTGTTTTAAATAGAACAAATTCTTTGAATATAGATTAAGCATTATGCAGCTTATTCAAATTCAGACATTGTATCAATAAATTAAAGTTGAATTGAGTAAATTTGATATTTTCTTGACCAATAGTACCTTGTAAAGGCTTTTATCAAACGAGTTTTTTTGGAAACTTCAATACACAAAACTGCCGTTGACACTCAAATAATGAATTCATTGTTGAGCTCACATCCAACATGTATCCTCCGATAGCTCAATTGCATGAAGCTGATTTCACACCTACTAATCACCTGAAATACTATATGATGAGTTACTATCCAAATGTAATTAGTTATTATCCAGTCGCATTTGAGAAATTTATTGAAATGTATTCATATTGAAATTTAATTTGTTGAAATATATAATATTTATTGAAATGCATTCAATATTTTCCCTAAGAAGTTGTTGTTGTGAGTAATCCTCAATGTCCTGCAGTGCGGGAGGGACATCCCATGAATCATCTACTCATGGATGAAGGGAAAGGCGCAGCTTCTGTTGTGATGGAACACTCGCAAGTAGAAGTCTGACTTTTGCTCCGTTACGCTCTTACAGTCATATGACACCGGGACCCAAAGGCTTAAAGTTTATTCCGAGCCACTATAAACATCCATAGCAACACCGGGACTTGAACCCGAAACATGTTGTACCGATCGCCAGAGCGCTAGCCACTCAACCATTCAGGCCCGTCTAAGAAAAGTGAGGAAGTGTAGTACTAAATGTATCATTACAAATGAATATCTTTCAGCTAATAACTGCCCCACCTTTATATGTCGAAATTGCAGAAAATTCAGAAAAATTCCAATCTGGCCTTTGTTTATGTGATATTTAAGCATGTCAATTATCAATATCCTATGTCACAATTACACTCGAACTTATATTTTTAAAGGCCTAGAACTCCATCTATTTGTGCTCTAGCTAGATAAATAAAACAAGTAATATAAAAAAAAAAAAATTTTAAAGTCAATTCCTACTTTTTTTTCACTATATTGCAGAAAACCCCTTATAAATAATTTTCATTCATTTTTTTAAGTTTATCTGGAACCATCTATTGGTAGATTTATGCAACTTAAATCTAAAAAAAACTAAAATTATTTAAATTTAATTACTGAATTAATATTTGAAAAAACTGTATTAACATCAAGTGTCATCGACTACAAGTTAAAAAAAAAATGTATTTGTGCTTGAGTAGATGAATAAAAAGTATTTTATTAACGATTGAAAATTTGAGGAAGATATATATAGGGAGAGTGTGAACTAATAGAAACAATTGAAAAATCACTCTCGGCTTATAATCGGAATTATACGTTACATAATTCTTCTATAATCTAATAATTCTCGAAAATGTTTCTTCTAATCATTCAATTTTACTCAAAGTCAAATGAATCATCGTGTATTTCTCTACTTCACTCTCCTGAATTAGGCCTTATGTACGTTTTGAGATGTACATGTTCAGCATCATGGTTATCATGTAATAAGATGGTTTAAAAGCATATACTTATTTGCATACTGATACAATTCTATTAATTGTCACTATTTTTAGCATTTCTTTACTTACTATTTTTCAATTCCTTCTATTAGCTCACACTCTCCCTATATATATCTTGTTCAAATTGTCAATCGTTTATAAAATACTTTTTATTAATCCACTCAAGTTCAAATACATTTTTTTGAACTTGAAGTAGATGACACTTGATGTTAATACAGTTTTTTTCCCAATATTAATTCAGTAATTAAATTTAATTAATTAATTTTAGTTTTTTTTTAGATTTAAAGTTGCATATATCCACCAATAGATGGCGCCAGATAAACTTAAAAAAATTATTTATAAAGGACTTTCTGCAATAGAGTGAAAAAAAGGAGGATTTGACTTAAAATTTTTTTTTATACTACTTGTTTTTTCATTTAAGCACTTTTGTAAGCAAAAATTTAATCAGAAATGTTACGTATTTATGTTACATATTTATGCGAGGATACATCAAATAACTTTATTGTTTTTTTTTAGTACTATAGCTTTACAAATGTATTTTTAAAATAGTCATCCTTGTCTTCTCTAGAAGGGAAATTACAATTTAATGAAAGAAAATCAATAAAGTACCATTGTCAAATAATAGGGAATTTTAATATTTGAGATATACATTTCAGCAATTTCGAGTTTCAAAATAACAGCGACAAGCGGCAGGTTAATGAAAAGATCTTGCATATATATCGCCTTTGAATAGTATAATATTTGACTAGTAAAATGTAACATTTGGTTGTCATACATAAATGAATATAGAGGAAGTCAGTTGAAAATAAATATTACACTGGTAGGCATTTTCTCTAGACAATGCCAAGAGAAAATGACATGAGAATCATAACATTGTCCATAGACAATGCCTACTCAGAGTTTGAAATTTTCTAAAGTGAAATAGTTTTTGTTTTTTGTTTTTTTGTTATTGTTTTTTAAATAATTGGCTTAATTATTGATAAGAGAAAACACGTACAATTTACAAGATACACACAAACATTCAGATTAAAATGCAGTAGAAAATATATAATATACTAATGAGAAATATTTTAAAAAAAAAATTCTTACCTTTCATTAATAAGATCCTGTAGTGGCTTTGTGATTAGAATCCAGATTGAAATTTGGAAAACGAGCCCAATGGATGATTCCAGTGCTTACGGTGAGGATGAGCATGTTAAATTCATACAATTTAGCCAAAGATGCGAATGCTAATCCTTTCTCAGTTCCAGCTGTTGAGGAGTCAAGTATCTACATCAAGCATGCACAGATCACCGTTCATGGAAACTTCTACTCCCTGCCTCATTATATGTCCATTTTACTTAAAAATTTAGTAGTAATTTGTTTTTAAAAGGTTTTCAAATTTCGATGAAAGATCAAAACAGGTAAAATATTCAGATTTAGTTTAATAAGAAATTAATATTTAAAAAATAGAAAGAAATTTTCGTCATTCTTTTATATTGTTCTCTTATTGCAGTTTAGAAGATCATGTCCTTTGTAAATAGCATGCAATCCAGAATGCTGGATAACCTATCAATGTATTTTATTATACTAGGCGATTATAGAAAAAACTATCCCGATATATATATGAGCACCTAAATATCTGAATATTCACTGAAACCGAATAAAATTTTGGTGTAAGGTATTTTGAGGCATGTGCTAAAGAATCATAAAAAAACAACAGGTTTAACTCTAACAGTTATTGTTACAGTGAAGAAATTTCGGAAATTTCAAAATACCAATAGCATCCAATCGCCGGCGCTAGATAAATTGAGAAGAAAAACGAAAATTGTGGCGCTTACCAGAGCATGATTTTCTTTCCTAATAACGTCACATTTCACACTGTATCTTCGGCTCTGATCTCAGCCTACTATATCTCCCACGAACAGAGCAGTTGCAATTGCCTAGTTCTACGGTCGGAAACATTCTGAGCTCTATTCTCCACATCTTTCAGTATCGCAGCATTACCCACATCTTTCAGTATCGCAGCATTACCCACATCTTTCAGTATCTGTTCTAAAAATCTTCCAGTATCTGTTCTAAAAATCTTCCAGTACGTTCACATGTTACAAGCGGCTAGATGTCGAATGGATTCCACATTCGATATAAAGAGGATAACAACCGACCTTTACGCAGTCTATGGATAAACGAGACTGGTAACATGAATTCGAAGAATTACGTGCACTGGCCAGATGATAATCTCTATTGAGTGGTGCAGTATAACAAGCACCTTCATCCTCAGCCCTGACTGTCTTGAAGAAGTTACTGAAGAATGTCCTAAACGTGGATGGTAACTAATGCTCGCATGCTACATATGCTTTCTAATTATGTAATTCCTGATTTGCAACAGCGAAATGCTCTGTATCATGTGCGCTGATCACATGTAGGATCTTCTGTGAAACATTTCTTCACACTACAGTTTGATCTTAGTTATTTTTTACTCCCGCCATTTCATGTTTCCGTGGCCATCAAGGTTCTACGATCTCAATCCAATGCATTTTTAGATATAGAGAAACCCGAAATCCAATATGTATTTAATCCACCTTCTGCATCTGATTTGCAAGATACCATCAAATGTCAAGCTCAACAGATTGCTCTTGCAACGGCACGTGCTTCAGTACTATCCACAAGTATGCAAAATGCCATCGACTGTGAAGAAGGTCAAATGGAAAATTGCTGAAACACATTAAATTTTTTGTTTTCCTTTGCTTCTCTGTCCTTATTGGCTGTTTTCACTTTTCTTCTTAGTCTGTCTAGCGCCGTTGATTTACAATTACCTTTCCAACGCTTTTTATGTCTTTTCACAATTGAGAACACATTCCAATAAAAATATGTAGGTGGTGCTATTTGAAATTTTTCAAATCATATCACTGTAACCGTAATTGCGCATTTGTTGTTTTTCATACGATTCTTGATAGCATACCTCAAAATATATTAAATCAATTTTTTTTCAGTTTCTGTGATCGGTATGACATCTAAGAGATCATACATGGTTATAGTCTTTCTATAATCATCCTGAATATAACCCAATATATGTTCCATTTAAAAATTTTGTTAAGCAAATTAGATGTGGTGCTTCTATATAATATATAAAAAATCACAAACTGATGGGTATTATAAAGACTTAAGAAAAAAATATTTGTAGCCATGAATATAAATCTAATAATAAATTACAACAGTTTAACTCACTACTACTATACTTGCTTATTACAAAATCTAATCGTATACTAAAACGCTTAAAAATATATTAAATTAATGCAAAGTTATGCAAAAAATTATTATTATATTATTTTTAATATATATAAAGAAATGAAATGTATACATATTAAATAATTTTTAATATTTTTTTTTTTTTTTTTGCAGCCTATGGTTAAGTTATAGGAGTTATGTGGTCGCTAATTTGTGTTTCTACATACCTTATTTACATTGATGTGCCATTGTAGCGTGGATAAACTAACGCCGTGGATTGAGAACGACGAAGCGTCTGATCACTAATATTGATATAGAAAAAATAACAATAACTAGATAGTGTGTGTATTTCGATAAAACATCACTTATTAAATGCTTGTTGTAATCTTAAGAAACATCTTTTACTCCTTACCGCATTTATGGAAACTGTTGCTTTCCCTTTCATCTTGCACCAGAAGGCTTTAAAATTAAAGTATGTAAATCAGGAATCTTTAAAACAAAATAAATGAATTATATTCCTCGCAAAAATCCGCTTTTCCGAAAAGTACTTCATTTGCGCCGCTTGCTTCAGAGTCATTAGGGAGCGAAATGATTCGCTCCGCAAAGAGTGACTGAACGACATTTCGATTCTGAATACCTCCATAATAAATAGAAAAACCAATCTTCCACAAATAGAATCTGTATAAAGATATGCAAGGGGGCTCGCAGCAAAGTGAAATTTAATGCCGCCCGAATATTTTTGCATCTATTTTTAATGGGAAGGCTTCATCGGAAAGCAGGCTGCTTGATTGCTTCTCGCAGTTGAAATCCCAGCCCCATCAATTGCACCTGGAGGGCCGCACAAGGATTCGGCAATACCATTGCGCGTACGAAAGATTTTTAATTTGCGATAACTTAGTCCGAGTCGTTTGCATTCATGGCTTTGATTTTGAATCAGTTTTAGTACTAGCCATAGATATACAGTCAGTCAAAAAAGTCACCATAAAGATGACAAGATTTTAAAAATTATAAAAATTTAAAAAAAATAAATAATTTATTGTAACTTTACATTTTATTATATTTTATAAAGTAAGCTTTCAGGGTAAGTGTTCAGGGACCTGATGTCCGAGGGCTAGCGCTGTGGCGCACAATGCCACAGGTTTCGGGTGTTCCATGGATGTTTTTAATGGTTTGGAATCCTTTTTAAACGGTAGGTCCCCTTCTAACATGACCGTTGTGAGGGTAGTGTTACTCGCGTCCGTATCCTATCTTCAAGCAGCACGTGCCCCCTGGGTAGTGCTGAATGAGTAACAGTGGTGTAGTCCTTGCTTATGGCATGAAGATTAACTGTCTCTGTATTTGTAGTTGTATTAGAATAACAACATAAAGGTAAGCTATAAAACCCAAATTACCTCTACCAGCTATTCTTCCTACTTTTATAGAATGCCATATGTTTTACTTCTTATTTCAGCAGGAATGAAAAACAAAATATTGTACGTAATTAATGACAAATAAAATCGTGAATATGCGTTAAATAATTTGTTACGGTTCCAGTTAAAATCATGCAAAGACAGATTTGTTTTGTTTTGTCGCTCTACTGTCCTTTTTTGTACATTTTAGTCTAATTAGTTCGGGAGCTATAGTTTAAAGTAAATTCCGAAACCGTAACAAACATCCATGCTACCACCAGGAGGGCACTGAGGCGTATGGTTCCAACGACCAGAGCAATAAAATTGTCATTATTATATTATATGCTTACTTTTATTATATATAAAGAAATGAAATACATACATATTAAATAATTTTCAATATTTTTTTTTCCTTTTTTTTGCAACTAATAATTAAGCTACAAGTAGTTATGTGGTCGCTACATTTACAAGCTTATACATCCCTTTATTTACATTGATATATTATTGTAGAGTGAATTGACCAATGCATTGTATTGAGAACGACAAATCTTCTTATAATTAATATTCATATGCAACAAAAAACAATAATAATAACTAGGTAGCGTTTGTATTTCGATAAAACATCACTTATTAAATGCTTATTGTAATCTTAAAAAAACATCTTTTACTTCTTACCACATTTATGGAAACTGCTGCTTTCAATTTCATCAGGCACCAGAAGGCTTTAAAATTAAAGTATGTAAATCAGGGATCTTTAAAACAAAATAAATGAATTATATATTACTCTCCAAAAATCCGCCATTCCGAAGACTACTTCATTTACGCCGCTGCTTCGGAGTCATTAGGGGGCGAAATGATTTGCTCCGCACAGAGTGACTGAACGACATTTCGATTCTGAATACCCATAATAAATAGAAAAACCAATCTTCCACAAATAGAATCTGTATAAAGATATGCAAGGGGGCTCGCAGCAAAGTGAAATTTAATGCCGCCCGAATATTTTTGCGTCGATTTTTAATGGGAGGGCTTCATTGGAAGGCAAGCTGCTCGATTGCTCCCGCAGCCGAAATCCCAACCCCATCAATTGCACCTGGAGAGCCGCACAAGGATTCGGCAATACCATTACGCCTACTGAAGATTTTTAATTTGCTATAATTTAGTCCGAGTCGTTAGCATTGATAGCTTAGATTTTGAGTCATTTTTCGTACAAGCCATAGATGTACAGTCAGTCAGAAAAAGTCGCCATGAAACTGAGAAGATTTTTAAAATTATTAATATTTAGAAAAAAAATTAATTTCCTGATATTTTACATTTTATAAATTAACCAATACTTCTGTAAGTTATAAAAACCAAATTACTTCTTAGGAGTATACAAAAAAAAAAAACCTGTAAAATTTTCTTCCTGCAACAGAACTTTTCGTTGAAGGTCATATGATTTACTTCTTAGTTGAGCATTAATAGAAAAAAGCTATTCTACGTAATTACTGACAAAGAAACTTTGAATATGCGTTAAAAAATTTTGGAATTACGGTTTCAGGTAAAAGGACTCAAAGGCTGGTTTGGTTTGTCGTTCTACTGTCATTTTTTGCACAATTTAGGATAATAGTTCCGAGCCCCTAACAAACATGCATTCTACTGCCAGGATGGCACTGAAGCCTATGGTTCAAACGGCCAAAGCAATAAAATTCTCATTATTATATTATTATTTTTAATATATATGTAAAGAAAGAACTGCATACAAATTAAATAATTTTCAATTATAATTTTTTTTTTTTTTTACAGTCTGTGGTTAAGCTATAAGTAGTTAGTGGACGCTACCTTTACAAGATTGTACATCATTTATTTAGAGTGATATGCCATTGTAGAGTGGATTGACAAATGAGTTGGATTAAGACCGATAAAAAATCATAATAATAGCTATGTTAGATAGTGTATGTATTTCGATAAAACATCACTTATTAAATGCTTGTTCTAATCACAATAAACATCTTTTACTCCTTACCAAACTTATGGAAACTGTTGCTTTCCATTTCATCATGCACCAGAAGGCTTTAAAATTAAAGTATGTAAATCAGGGATCTTTGAAACAAAATGAATGAATGAATTATATTCCTCGAAAAAATCCGCTTTTCCGAGACTACTTCATTTGCGCCGCTGCTTCAGAGTCATTAGGGGGCGAAATGATTCGCTCCGCACAGAGTGACTCAACGACATTTCGATTCTGAATACCTCCATAATAAATAGAAAAACCAATTTTCCCACAAATAGAATGTGTATAAAGATATGCAAGGGGGCTCGCAGCAAAGTGAAATTTAATGCCGCCCGAATATTTTTGCATCGATTTTTAATGGGAAGGCTTCATCGGAAGGCAGGCTGCTTGATTGCTTCTCGCAGCCGAAATCCCAGCCCCATCAATTGCACCTGGAGAGCCGCACAAGGATTCGGCAATACCGTTGCGCCTAAGGAAGATTTTTAATTTGCGATAATTTAGTCTGACTCGTTTGCATTCATGGTTTTGATTTTTAATCGTTATTCGTACCAGCCATAGATATATAGTCAGTGAAGGAAAAAAAGTCACCATAAAACTTGACAAGATTTCAAGATTATAAATATTTTTTTTTTTAAATAATTTACTGCAAAATTAAACAATGTTTTATAAAAGTGATAAAATCCAAATTATCTCTTCAGAATATACAACAATCATAATTTTTTAAAATTTTTTCTTCCTATAAGAGAAGCTTTTGTAGAACGTCGTACTATTGCCCTCTTAGTTGAGCAGGCATTGGGGTCTTTTATTAGGCTTTGATTTTGAATCATTTTTTCATACCAGCTTCAGATATACAGTCAGTCAAAAAGTCACAATAAAACTGACAAGATTCTATAAATATTTTTTTTAAAAATTCAATTAACTGCTAAGTTAAACAATGTTTAACAATAAACGATGAAAAACAAAATTAGGTCCCAGTATATATAAAAAAATTGTAATTTTAGTCCTACAAGTGAAGCTTTTATAGAACGTTATATGATTTTCCTCTTATTTAAGCAGAAATGAAAAAAAATGTTGCAAGTCACTCTTGGCAACGAAATCTTGAATATGCATTAAAAAATTTGTCATTACGGGTTCCGTTAAAATGGCTCAAAAACGGGAAATTGGTGTTGATGTTCAGAATTTGATAATTAAGTTAATTAGAAATAAAAAGGACCTTAATGGCCTAGTGTCTAGCTCTCTGGCTAGAACAAGTTAAACAATATTTCATGAAAGTAAGTGATAAAAAACAAATTACCTTCCAGAATTCACAAAAAAATTTTAAAATTTTCTTCCTAAAAGAGAAGCTTTTGTAGAACGTTATATGATTTTTCTATTATTTAAGAAAGACTGAAAAAATTTTGTACGTCATTATAGACAAAGGAATCTTGAATACGTCTTAAAAAACTTGTTATTACGGTTCCAGTTCAAATGGTGAAAAGACTGATTTGGTTTGTCGCTCTACTATCCTTTTTTTGCACACTTTAGGTTAATTAGACCATGATCAACAGTTTAAAATGGATTCCGAACCACTAACAAACATTTATGGCACCACCGGGACTCGAACCCGAAACCTGGGGCACCGAGAGCTGGACACTCGGCCATTCAGGCCCCAACCATTTCAATAAGACACACAATCATTCGTTAAAAAATTAGACGAAAAAATGTTTTTTCATTCGTGTTATGCCTATACAATTGTATTGGCCAGTACATTCTAAGATCAATAAAATCATGAAGAATCATTGCTAGAATTGTGCAATACAATTTCGTATAGGTAGAAAAAAGAATTCTTTTAATTCGCTTTAATTCAATCTTGTCTTTCTCATTTATATATTTGTAAAAATAATTTTTATATTTGTTCTTAAGTGCTGACACAAATAAAACTATTGTGGATTGTAAAGTGTTACTAATTTAATTATTTAATATATAAATATTTCCTCATTTATTGGGAATATGTACAATTATAAAAGAAGAGATTATAAAAGTTACATGGAATCAATATAGACATGGAAATCACAAATTTTGTATTAAACTGCAAATTCTTCTGATCAAAGAAATTAATAATTTTCTATCAATTTGACCACTTCTGCTCAGTAATTTGGTTAATCCAGGAACTTATTTCGATTACTTTGTCGCACTAATTACTTTGCAAATGTTGGATCAGTTCTCCTTTCAGGAGGAGATCTTCTCTGGTATTACAGGATTTATATATTGTTAAGACAATAACTCTCTACATGGAACTCAATCTAAATTCTAATAGACCAATAGTTTTCCATCGATGATATACACAATTGTCATAATCAGCCGTTTTATGAAAAGACTGCTCCAATAGAACATGATTTCATGTTGTCCCCCGTTAGAGTTCTAAGTGCTACTGTACTATTATAACGCAAACAATGCTGTTATACTATTCTGTATTTGGCTGTTCTACATAAACTATACAGGAATGATCTATATAAGCTAGCTTTCTTATAGAAACTGTTTTCGTTCATATATTTCGCTATTTATAACTAAAAGAATTGAATAGCATCTATAAATAAAGATTTTTCTGCCAGATAATTGGTTTCACTGTCCTCTGAATTGTTTCAAAACGTACTAATTCAAGAACTAAATGTATATATTTGGTTCTAAATATAATGTCGCCATGCCTTTCATAAATTAAACAAGATTAATAGATTCAAAAGTCTTTATTGCTAAAACTATATATTTCATTCTTTAAAAATTATAAAATCAATGTCTGTTTAATTTTTCTATTGTTTAATTATCTTCATAAATATCTTCGTAGCAAAAAAAATTACATTTATCGTTAGAGGAATTGTAAGTTACATTTGATATTGGAGTCAAATTCCATTTTTTCCGATCTGTACTGTATTGTATAAGTTTTCGATGAAATTGTCTATTGTGTTTTAAGGGTCTACCTTTGCAAAGAATTTAGCTTTGTTATATTGAATTTTTGTTGTAATCTAAAACATTAAGTGCACTGAATCAGAGCGAATGAATTAAACGAACTGAATAAAAGTGAATGACTTAAGTGAATTGAATCAAAACGAATGAATTAAGCGAACTGAATCAAAGTAAATGAATTAAGCCAACTGAATCACAACAAATGGATTAAGCCAACTGAATCACAGCGAATAAATTAAGCGAACTGAGTCAAAGCAAATGAATTAAGAGAACTGAATCACTTTTTTTTAAATGGGCTTAAATTTTAATAGCCCAAACAAATTTAACTCGAGATTTGGGCATAAAGAACTGGATTACATTGAATCTGAAATGTACGAAGTTCAACTATGGGCAGTATTGTACTAAATTTGTGAGAAATATTTTACAAAAATCTTCATGCTTATTCATTAAAGGACGATAAATATTCTTATTAATTGATCTGAAAAAGCAATTGAGAATGCAGAAAAGAATTTTAAATCAGATACAAATGCTGTTGTATACAAAATTACCTGCCAAAAAAAAAAAAAAAAAAAAAAAAAGATTTTTATCTTTGCATAATGTTAGCATGGATAACATGGAATGGTGTAAATATCTGGTTTACTGTGGACATGGACTAATCGATTGTCGTTAGGGATGCTAGTCAGGTAGAACTCCTCAAGGCTGCTTTGAAAAAAAGAGTATAAAAGTCAGTGTGGATTTTTTTTTCATCTAGCTTTTTTCAATTCCTTCTATTAGCCCACACTCTCCCTATATATACCTTGTTCAACTTTTCAATCATTAATAAAATACTTTTTATTCATCCACTCAAGTTCAAATACTTTTTTTTGAACTTGTAGTGGATGACACTTGATGTTAATGCAGTTTTTTCAAATATTAATTCAGTAAGTAAATTTAATTAATTAATTTTAGTTTTTTTTTAGATTTAAGTTACATATATCTACCAATAGATGGCCCCAGATAAACTTAAAAAAATGAATGAAAATTATTTATAAAGGACTTTCTGCAATAGATTGAAAAAAAAGTAGGAATTGACTTAAATTTTTTTTTTATATTACTTGTTTTCATTAATGTCGTGTAATATAAAATTTCAGTTATTAATTCGAGTTGTAAAATTCAAGTTCTTTAAATGCCACAAATAAATTGCACTCGAGATTTGCGCATCAAGAATTTGATTACAGTGAGTCCGGATTGTTCAAAGCTGGGCTATGCGCAGTATTGCACTAAATTTGTGCGAAATATTCTACAAAAGATCTCCATGCTTATTCAGAGAATGATGGTAAAATTTGTTATTAATTGATTTGAAAAATCACTGGAGAATAGAGAAGAATGTTTCAATGTTCTAGATTGTTTTGAAGATAAAATTAACTTTCATTCTAAGATATAATAGGGAGTGATATGGTCAAAATGATTACTTGCCATATTAAAATTATCATGGCGTATTTTTTCATTAAGTGTTAAACTTTTATTGCCGTAAGTCATATAACATACATACAAATATTTAGTTTCATAACGAAAGATAATTTCTTATGGCATTTATTTTAAAAACTTGGATAGTTGGGATTTTAAATTTTTAGAAAAAATAATTTTAATGCACATGTTAATTTTTAAGTAGTATTGAAACTATTGTCATGTAGCTGCACTATATATTTTTGTCATTTCAGATATTAGTACAATGAATACAGATTATTGTAATGATTTAATTATTGCATCATTTACTTGTAAATATAATCATGTGATGTCCACGTTTCAGTAAATTTTAAATGTTAATCGATAACTATCAATCAAAGGAAAATTACATCCAAATGTAAAATCCGATTTTTTTATGTTTATAATTATTTTTTTTAACATTTTGATTATAGTTATTTTTCCTATTACATAAAATAATCACTAAAATTACAATTCATTTTAATATTTAATACCTTTTTACATAAAATAACTTTAATTAATATAATAACTAATTATAATTATTTTATAATTTTTAATTTCACAGTGATCAAAAAATATCTTAGGAGCCTATATTTTTCATTAAACGTTATACTTTTAATGTACATAAGACCTAAACAAACATAAATTTTGTTTCATAAAAAAAGACATCTTAAGGCATTTATTTTAAAAAATCAGATGAACTACAAATGTTCAAACAAATATATAGATATTTTTATTAGTAAACATAGGAAATTAATTAAGCTTTTAAATTCAGAAAATATATTTCGAATGTTGCTTATTACAAAAACATCTAATTGAAAAAGTAATATTTCATTATTGAGATAAAAAAAATATATAAATTTCGAATTCAAAAGATAGTTGAGATAAAATAAATATTTTTCATTAAACATTTTTTCTAACAAACCTAAGGCAATTTACACTGTAAACAGCAAAAACAAATTAATTAAATATCTCAAACCTTTGGTTATTAAAATTTCTTATGTTACATTATATCATTTCATTGTGCAGTTTCATACAGAAAGACAATTTGGTATGTTAATGTGTTCTAAGACAGACATATTGATTTTCTCATTTGAATAATTGCATAATAAAAATATCGGAGATATATATTTTTGGTGCCATTGTTTTCTCACTACAAAAGGTTTGGACATTTTTATTTGAATATTTTTAATGTTAACGAATTTACTACTGTGCCCAACAAGTAAGACTAATTATTTTTTTTAAAAACTCTTTATATATTCTTCCAAATTTATTTCATCGCCTTCAAAGTAATCCCTTGCCGGACACAATGCACTTATGGTAACGCTTTTTTGCAATTCTCAATGTATGCTAAAAGGATGGCCTTCAAAACGTGCGACGATTCATGTTGAATCTCTTCAATCGACTCAAAACGGTGTCCCCGGAGTGGTCTTTTCAATTTCAGGAATAGTCAGAAATCGCACGGTGTGAGTACGGAGGTTGTGGAATGATATGCGTTACATTTTTGACGAAAAGTCACGAAGAATCAATGGCAGAGATGGCCTTCAAAGCGTGACGCGATTCACGTTGAATCTCTTCAATCGACTCAAAACGGTGTGGCCGGAGTGGTCTTTTGAGTTTAGGGAATAGCCAGAAGTCACACGATGTGAATACGGGGGATGTGAAACTATATGGGTTTCATTTTTTGCGTAAAAGTCCGAAGAATCAATGCAGTGGGAGTTGGCGTATTCAGTGTTTTCGGTAAATCGAGATTTGACACGTTTGAGGCTCAGAATGGAATTGACCGATCCTTTTGTAATTCCAACATGAGCAGCAGAATCTCTAATTCACAAACACAGTTTGACAGTTTGAAGGAACCAAATCTTTAATTTTTTGGACGTGAACTTTGCCGGTTGAGGTTGATGGTCGAGCAAAGGGTTCTTCCTCTGCAACGCGTTCTCTGCTTTCTTTGAACTGTTTATACCACTTCTAAACATTTCTTTCCGATAGAGGAATACTCACCGACTGCAACATTGTATACTTTTTCGCAAACTAAATTTAATGCAAGTTCTTTGCTCACTTGATTCACGTATTTCTAAAATCGCCGGAATCAGTTTTAGAGTTTCAGAAAGCCAAGCGTAACTCAAACACTAATGAATATTTTGACGTCAAATTTCACAGATGTCAAGGACAGCGCCAGCAACCTAAAAAAGAAAAAAAAATTTAATTCCATAATCCCGGAAATTTTAAATTGAAAATAGGTCTTACTTTTTGGACAAAGTAAAAAATAATAATAATAATAATAATTAAACATCTGTAACTTTTTGTTATTGTAATTTCTTATGTTACATTATATCATTTAATTGTGCAGTTTCATAAGGAAAGACAATTTGGTATGTTAATGCGGTCTAAGACAGACATATTGATTTTCTCATTTGTATAATTGCAGAATAAAAATATCGGAAATATATATTTTTGATGCCATTGTTTTCTCACTCCAAAGAGTTTGGACATTTTTATGTGAATAATTTTAATGTTAACGGATTTATAAGTTATAATGAATTACCATGAAATTTTATTTCCCTTTTTAAAAAAATTCAACGACAACTTTTTATTTAGGAACAATACTAAATTATGTGTATAAAGGAAAACATTTCACATTTTTGAACACTTATCATGTAAAAATCTTCCAAATAGTTCATACTGATTTTTAAAAATAGTAATCATAATTAGTATAAATACTATTTTTAAGTTTTTAATCCCATGAAATATGAAAATTAAAGAGAAAATTATTAAAAGGAAACCTTCCAATTAAACTTCTGATTAAATTTATTGAAATTTCTGATTTAAATAAAAAATATTTTCTTTTTTAAATGATGGCATTAATTTAAAAATAAGCAAATAAAATTAACAATCATTAAAGAAAAGTTGGTAAAAAAAAAAAATTAGTAAAAAAAAAAAAAAAAAAAGAAAAGATAAATTAGCAAAAAAAGAAGACAAAAGAGTAAAAAAAGAAAAATTAGTAAACTAACAATTTTTTTTTAACAAGTAATGTACTAGATTTCTTTTCTATGTTAATATATAAAGTTCTTATTATTGAAAGCTTTTTTAAAAAACAAAAAAAAATCTCTTTAACAACTTACATAACTTTTTTCTTTTCGGCAGTTGAATATTAGTGGGCCCCTGTTCCACTTATGTATGTCAGTAACAGTCCGCAACTGATGATAAAAAAGGGAGACAATGCCTTTCTAGAGAACGTTTAAGAAAATTACCCCACATTTGCGTATTGTAGATAAGAAAATCCAGGAAATGCTTACGAAGATTTAATGTTAAAAAGATTTTTTTTGATTATTTATGTAAGACACATTACACTTTTACAATTGGCGTCTTGTCTACTCGTTTTAAAACAGTAAGACGACGTCAGAAAATTCACAGTTTACATTTTTGTTACATTATTTTATTCAATAAAATTTGACGATTGTAGTTTTAGTTAGAAGAAATATTTATCTTATTATATATTATCTTCTTATAATATTTATCTTAAAATACATTATCTTCCAATTAAAAATCTATAACATACCAAAACACTTTAATTCGAAGTTACATTGAATTAAAA
Organism: Caerostris darwini; assembly: GCA_021605075.1. Lineage (NCBI taxonomy): Eukaryota > Metazoa > Arthropoda > Arachnida > Araneae > Araneidae > Caerostris > Caerostris darwini. Next base: position 276,095 of record BPLQ01005814.1, on the reverse strand, counting down.
ATATTATGTTCTCTATAATTTTATTCCAGTTGGAAATCAAAAGAATTATTATCTAAATATGACTGAATTGAGCTGTGTTTAAAATTTTATTTTGTAATCTCAAACTTTCGCATTTAATCTTCTATAAATACAATAACATTAAGTAAATCAGTCGAAAACTGAAAATAATAATAATAAAAAAAGTTATTTATGTATAAAAACTTTATTTATTCTTACAATATTTACTAAAAAAAAACTTACCTTAATTACGAAAAAAGAAGCAGTTCACATCTAAACTCGGTTTTTCATAAAGAAAGATGACATTTAATAGCATTTATTTTCAAAATTCAGATCAACTGCAATTTTACAAATAAATACTTTTTTTAGTAAACAGAGTAACTTAACTAACTTAATATCGCTTTTAAAATCAGAAAATATTTTTCGAATTTTGACTATTATAAAAACATCTAGTTCAAGAAGTAATACTTCATTATTGTAATATAAACATATAAATTCCGAATTCTGTAGAATATTTGAGATAGGTTTGTTAAAATAAATCTTTGTCATTAAACATTTTTCCTAAGCCAATTTACGCTGTAAACAGCAAAAAAAAATAATAATAATAATAATAAAACATCTGTAACTTTTTGTTATTGAAATCCTTATGTTACGTTATATCATTCCATTGTGCAGTTTCATAAAGAAATATAATTTGGTATGTTAATGTGGTCTAAGACAGACATATTGATTTTCTCATTTGAATAATTACAAAATAAAAATATGGGAGATATATATTTTCTGGTGCCAATGTTTTATCACTCCAAAGGGTTTGAATTTTTATGTGAATGTTTTGAAAGTTAACGAATTTTATAAGTTATAATGAATTACCATAAAATTTTATTTCGCATTTTAAAAACAACTTTTTATTAAGGATTAATATTAAATTATATATGCAAATGAAAACGTTTCACATTTTTTTCCCTTTAATCTACAATTATGTAAAAATTTTCAAATTGGTTCATATTCCTTTTTCCAAATAATAATAATAATTAATATTATTTTTAAGTTTTTAATCTTATGAAATGTGAAAATTAGTAAAATAATTTTTTAAAATTAAATTTCCAATTAAATTAAAAATATATTATTTTTTTAAATGATGGCGTTAATTAAAAAATAAGTAAAGAAAATTTAGTAAGCATTAAGGAAAAATTAATAAAAAAACATTGTGGTAAACTGAAATCACTCCCTGTTACAGAAATACTATGCATTTAGTTAAAATCATACAACACAATATAAATTTATAGTGTTTCGTAAATTTGCATAACATTTTTTGAATAAACGATATTTACCTTTAGAGTTTTGTGGCTTCTTTTTGATATTATAAATATCATTCATCATTGAAAACGCCAGATACGTAGTAGATACTACATTGCACAAAATTTACCATTTTGAAACATTCTTCCTCTTCTCAAGGAAGGCATCTGGTGGGGGGTCACACTTCCTCCTCGAGCCTAACGGAGGGAATTTTTGTCTTACGGATTTATCATACAAATCCAGACATAGACATGGTAAACAGAAACCCGGCATAAACATAGATGCTTGCTTGGTTTCGAACTCGAATCCCCAATTTCATAAAATTCACACGCTATCGTTCTGGTCTTTATATAGTACCACTGTATTTGCAAGCATGATATACATTTTAACAAATTGTTAAAATGTATATCATTTATAAGCATATGAATTTGAAACCTTTTCTATTCAACTTGATTTGAATTAAACACAACGCCTGTAAAATTCAAATCTGGTAATGCTCATAATTACAAGCCAAATTAAAAAAAGAAAATTTAACAGTTTCTGTATCCTTCGGTAATTCTGACTTGACTTGACTTAGAGATTTATGAACGCACTAGTTGATTTATCTCAATTTATCCAATCCAATGCTCTTAAGAAGAAATCAGATAAATAGAAAGAAAAAATAATATGAATAAAAAAAAATCCTCAGATAATCAGTAGAGTTTGACCATTGCCAAAAGTATTAAAAAAGGAAGCATCGAAATGTGGAGTTGTACAGAACTTCGGTCACTAAATAATACCAAACAGTTAACACACAAAAAAAGACTACGTGATTTTTCGTTGGAAATTAATTGTTGATATTGTCCTGATATAAAAGTCCAAGAATAGTTAGTCCCTGATATCAAACTTCCAATATGGTCGATATCAATATGGTTAGTCCCTGATATCAAATAACCAAGAATAGGATAGGATTTGGTATCCAAAAGCCTGTTTCAATTTTTCTCTTTGTATGTCATATTTAATCTATTGAAATAAAATATGTTTCTCGGTTTCCAGTTTAATGCACTTTAAACATAGTGAAGGAGTTGTTAATCCCAACCTATTGGGTTTAAATTTAAGAGGATAGGTCTTGGTGCGAAATCCCGAAATTAGCACTTCTTTTCTATTTATAGGTCAGAGACCATGAGTTGGTTTCCTACTATTTAAATGAATCAGTTCCTGTGCATATGGTCCATTGTTCATCTCAGATTTTAAATGTTGTCTTTTTTATGATGGATGGCTGACGTCTTCCGGAAATACCCAAGTTAAAACAATTGTGTCTGACGCCTATTTTGCTATTCAATGCGCTTTTAAAGATTTTATATCTCAAAAAATTTCTTAAATGATTTTTATCTCCTAATCTGCAAGTTTAGTAACGTAAGATAATGTTTTTCTTTCTAACAGCTGGCAAAGAAATTTGAATGCCTTCTCTGCACCGACGTACTCACTTTGGTTACCCAGGGGGCATATTAAGATAAGCCCCGGACGTGGAAACAATGCCCCCGCAATCTACGATCCTATTAGACCAACTTTATTAACCACTCGATTTTCGAACCCGAAACCTGTGGTACCAAGCGCCAGATAAAGGCCCCACGTAAGATAATGTTTAACCAGAAATTTGGTTCTAGTTAGGGCTATTAAACAGAACTGAATCAATTAACCAACTTTATTATCGATTTTCGATAAAACACACAAAACTGAAAACACGCATCATCCTTTAAATTAAATCTTATATTACTTGCTATAAAAAATGAATTATACATCAGGTTCAATGCGCTTTTAAAGATTTTATATTTCTAAAGAATACCTTAAGTGATTTTTGTCTTATATTCTGCATATTTAGTAATGTAAAGTATTCTTTAACTAGAAATCCTGTCTCTAAATCGGAGGGGTTCTATTAAACATAATCAAATCAATTAACTAACTTCATTATTGACTTTCGAAGTCAAAATAATGTTCGAAACCTACAAATTGGGAACACACACCATTCTTTGAATGTTTGGAATCTTATAGACATGAAATTCCGTTACTTGTTATAAATAAGCAAGCTATATATCAGAAGTTAAAATAATTATATATTCAAGGCGCTTTTAAAGATTTTATACTTCCAATGAATTCCTTAATGCATTTTTATCTTATATTATTTACGTTTAGTAATATAAGATAATGTTTAACCAGAAATTTGGTACTAGTTGGTGGTTCTATTAAACAGAACTAAGTCAGTTAGCTAAATTTATTATCGATTTTTGAAGGCAAAATATTATTTCAAACAAACAAATCGGAAACACGCATCATTCTTACAATACATGAAATCTTATACACATGAAATTACGTTACTTTCTATAAATAAACAAATTATATATCAGAATCAATGCTCTTTTAAAGATTTTGTATCACCAAAGAATTCCCCAATAATTTTTGTCTCATATTCTGCACATTTAATAATGTATTGTTTAACCTGGAATCCTGGCTCTAAGTCAGAGTGGTTCTTAAACATAATCGGGTCAATTAACTAACTTCATTATCAATTTTTGAAGCCAAAATATTGTTCAAAATATACAAATTGGGAAAATGCGCCATTCTTCGAATGTGTGAAATCTTATAGACATGAAATTGCGTTACTTGCTATAAATAAGCAAGTTATATATCAGAAGCTAAAATAATTATTTATTCAAGGCGCTTTTAAAGATTTTATACCTCCAATGAATTCCTTAAATGATTTTTATCTTATATACTTTACGTTTAGTAACATAAAATAATGTTTAACCAGAAATGTGGTATTAGTTAGTGGTTCTATTAAGCAGAACTAAGTCAGTTAGCTAAATTTACTATGGATTTTCGAAGGCAAAATATTGTTCGAATCATACAAATCGAAAACACGTACCATTCTTCGAATGTGCGAAATCTTATAGATATGAAATTACGTTACGTGCTATAAATAAACAAGTTATACATCAGAAGCTAAAATAATTATACATTCAAGCAACTTTTAAAGATTTTGTACCTCCAATGAATTCCTTAATTGATTTTTATCTCATATTCTTCGTTTAGTAATGTTAAATATTGTTTAACTAGAAATTCTGGCTCTAAGTCAGAGTGGTTCTATTAAGCATAATCAGGTCAATTAACTAACTTAATTATCGATTTTCAAAGTCGAAATATTGTTCAAAAACATACAAATTGGAAACACGCACCATTCTTCGAATGTGTGAAATCTTATAGATATGAAATTACGTTACGTGCTATAAATAAATAAGTTACATATCAGAAGCTAAAATATTCACTTATTTAATGCGCTTTTAAAGATTTTATATTTAAAAAAAAATCTTAAATGAATTTTATTTCCTATCTGCAAGTTTAGTAACGTAATATAACATTTAACCAGAAATCCTGGCTTTAAGTTAGTATGGTTCTATTAAACATAACCAGGTCAATTAGCTAACTTCATTATCGATTTTCGAAGGCAAAACAGATTCAAAATCATGTTCGAAACACACAAAATCGGAAACACACATGAAACTTTTTTTTTTCTAATTCATTTCCGTTAATGCACCACGTACCCATCGATTTGCAGTTTTCGATAACAGATATTCAGTTTGCCGAAAACTAGTTCCGCTAAAACCGCAAAACATTTTCTTCAGAGAGAAAGAGTGAGAGTGAATTCAGCAGGAAATGGAACCTCCTAAATTATTCGATGGAAGCAATGCAGCTTAAAATGAACATAACTGCTTTCGTTAACTCTTTTTTTTTTAAAGATATTAACATTTGGGATTTAATAGCAGCATTGAATTTAACTCGTTGGAAAAGCAAGGCATAATCGGAGAACATGCATAAATGATAGTTTATCAGGCGACCTCCGTTTCTTTTAACCTAGAAAAACGGTGCTGAAGTATTTTATTTTTAAATTTTTAAGAAAATCTGTTTTATGATGTTTCAGCACTTCTGCTTTTAGCAATTGGCGCATGAGCTGCTAAAAAGATAGCAGTTAGAAAATCAGTTAACATTCTTAGGTGGATTTGTAGAGGTAAATGTTCTGCATGTGCATGTATTTTAAAAAAAGAAAAGCATTGAAAATCTAATCAGAAAACATAACTGTTAAAGCGAGACCCAGCAAGACATTTCGCCAAATGATTTAAACATGTTCACTGCTACTTGCTAAAGGCTCGCATTAACCCTGAACTATGTGCAATTTGCGATTACTTAGCAATTCAATTTTTAAAATTTTTGATATTCTGTTCTTGTAAGAATTTTTCCCATTGTTCAGCTTCTGTACATCCAAAAGTGAATTATGCAAAATTTTTCTGCCCCCATCTTGCGTCTATTCATTTCACTCACATCATTCCCAAACTGTATAGGGGTAACTCTGCTCTAGGCACAGTGATGTGATGCGATGCGGTGTGGTGTGGTGTGGTGCAGTAGTAATAGCATGTTACAATTGTCCCTTGAACTACAAAAAGTTATCAGTAAGAAAATCAGTTAACTGCATTATTAAAAGGAGTTTTAGAAGTAACTGTTCTGTATATGCATATTATTATGGGAGAAAACCATAGAAAATCTAATCAGAAAGCATAAGTGTTAAAGTTAGACCCTGCAATACATTCCGCTAGCTGATTTAAAGTTATGCACTGCTACGAGTACTTGCTAGTTGCACACATTAACACTGAACTACGTGCAATTGGCCCTTGAACTACAATAAAGTTAGCAGTAAGAAAGTTAGTTAACTACATTATTAAGCGGATTTTAGATGTAACTGTTCTGCATGTGCATCTTATTATGGGAGAACACCGTAGAAAATCTAATCAGAAAGCATAACTGCTAAAATTAGACCCGGCAATACATTCCGCTAGCTGATTTAAAGCCATCTACTGCTACTTGCTCGCATTAACTCTGAACTACGTGCAATTAGCAATTACTTAGCAATTGGCACTTGAACCACAAAAAAGTAAACAGTAAGAAAATCAGTTAACTGCATTCTTAAGTGGATTTTTATAGGTAACTGTTATGCATATGCATGTTATTATGGGAGATAAACCCATAGAAAAGCTAATCAGAAAGCATAACTCTTAAAGCGAAACTCTGTAATACATTCTGGTAGCTGAATTAAAATCTGTGTACTGCTACTTGCTGGCATTAACACTGAACTACATGCTGGACAATTTTTTATGTTAAGATAATAAATGGACTATTTGGCCCCATTTGTCTTAAGAAGTAAATTTTATCGAAACACTAAAATTACAGTAAATTTTACAATAGAAATCGCGATAAAGCAGTATTGAATAAAATTAAAATGCTATTGGATAGCAATAGCAAATAGGATATTGTCATGCCGAATGATATTTTTGAAACTGTCTTTCAAATGAAGATGTGATTGACACAGAATAATAAAAATAAAATTTCAAAGCTATTTTAATTTATTTTCCCTATTACGATAAATTTCAATAATCTGGATTATAAAAGTGAGAAAATTTATTAATATTATTAATAAAAGATAGCCATTCTGTAAAACCAAAACCCACTTCGAATCAATCCGAGTTGTAATCATGCCTTCGTCAAGGGTTTCTCGCAACTTAATCACATTTTCATGAGAAGTTGAATTAAAAAAAAAATGACCTGGCAGAATCTGCTACTTAATCTGTTTATAACGAAGCGTGTTGCCATCTCGGGACAAATTTAGAGTTAGTGCTTTTCTGAATCAGCTGCACAAAAATCGATTCCATTACATCTTTCTCAAAAGATACTACCATTAAATTCTTGTCAACATTTTTACTGACTAATAAACAGTTGTGAAAAATTACAGACATTGCAACAAACTATTTTGTGATACATTTTGATAAATTAAATAGCAAAATGAGTATTATTTCAAAATATATAATTAAGTTACATTGATTTACCTATTTACTGTCATACTTAAATGGTTGACGTTTCTTATTTTTTTTTTTACTTCAATATCTTGGTGTGCAGCAATTGTCGGATATTTTGTGATGAATCTCTTCCATTCCTCATAATTAAGGGGCACAAAGTAGTGCCCCTCCACATGGTGTACCCTGCGTGATGCAAAATGAACTGCACTTCTATGTCTATCACCGTGCCAGGACAGTCAAGACAAATCTACGAGGGGTAGCGAATCTTTACTGGACTGCCCGGCGTCGAATTGCGAGAGGCCACCGACGGGCGTTGGTTCAAGTAGATTCCTCATAATTAAAGATTTCAACAGCTCGTCTTAGTATGAATTCCAGCACTGGTGCATGTCTTAAACAGCCAATAACTGAAGCACGTTAATGGTAGGCAGCTTGGTTGTCAAAAACGACGAGCATATCATGTTTAGTGAGATCACTTCGTATTTGCCCGCGGCCTTCTATAATTGGTAGGCACTATTCCAGCAGAGATCTTGAACATCAGACGTGTATATGAATTGAAGCATCAGACGAATGGATTCATCCTCTAAATCAGGTATTTCTGTGCATTGGCAAGTTTTTTCTTTCATAACAGTCAGGAACATGGCTTTGAAAACGGGTGACCTGGCGCTAAAGGTATTTTTATGTGTGAGTTGTATTGAAGTCTTTAGTTTCACATCACTAAGAATAGATTAGTTAGAATAATAGTCTTTAGTTTCACTGTACAAAGACGCTAAATTGTTTTTCAAAATATTAATTGCTTCAGGCAATGTACTATCAGCCTCTAAATTCAAGAGACGCTTCTCTGCTCTATTCTGTATATCGCCAATACTTTCGAAAATTCTTTGCCAAGATTTCAGCCAAGAAAAGAAAACCAAGAAATTAAGCAGCCAAGAATATTCTTTACCAAGATTTCTTAATAAAGAATTTTTGTTGAATCAGAGCATTCGCAATACAGAATGAAAGCATTGTTGGAGAAGTAAAGACTTTTCTTGGCAATCAATTGATTCATTGAGATATAAATTTTAAGTGTAATGAAATTATCGAAATAAAATTCTTTCTTTTCACAATTTACGTTGTTTCCAGTCGCATCTAACAGGGCATATTTAAAAATTATGTGCATTGTATTTTTAAAGTCAGGAAAGAAAATCAGCAAAAATTTATTTTTTATAATTTTCTTCTTCAACTGGTCTCTCAGACCAATAAAACCCCAATGATATCTTATTTTCAGATTCAAACTTTATTTCGTAAGTTGCTTTTTTATTCCTTTCACCATCAAAGAGACAAGAAATATCCCAGTTAAAAGATCTTCATTTAATCCTTACGATAGTTCGAGCGAGACGCCTCAAACTCGTCTCCAATTCGTCGTTATTATTCCACATTGTGCAACGAGCTGCAAATTTTCCCTGAGGCAAATAAGATATTTTATCAATTTTGAACATATTTTCTATTTCTTCAAATTAATCCTCATCGCTACGAACACTTGCCATCTGATGCAATGAATACATGTTGAAAATTCGAAGTTCAAGCTCTATTCAAGTTGAAAGCTCTTCGAAGACAAAGGAAAGATTTTCTGCCCTATTATTTTATCGTTACTATGCCTGACATAAATATGACTATATTTTATAGTAACATTCAGTGAGTAACTAAATATTATCCATAAAAATATTACTTGTATCAGATTCTAATTCTCCTCTTTCGTCGTACATCCATTCTTCCTACTGATAGTAAAATTAAATAATAAATTTTAAGGTTTTATTAAAAAGGTTACTTTCACAAAGTTTATTTAAGAAGGTTACTTGTGTTATGTTCAAATTCTCCACCTATATACTACATAAGATCGATTACCGTAATGCATCCTATTTAACTTCTCTTCGAGGCCAAAGGAAGGATTCGCTGCCTACTATTTAATCGGGACTATACCTTACATAAAAATGACCATATTTTGTAGTAGCATTCAATGAGTTACTAAACAATATAGATAAAAATATTACTTGTATAATATTTTAATTATCCCCTTGCACCATACATTTCTGCTTCTTACTGTCCCATTGTGTCTATTTCTGTCCTGCTTTGGCTATAATTTATAGTAACGTTAAATAAGCACCATGTTTTAATGAAGATTTCATTAAGAGATTTTCTTGGAAAAAGTTTTGTTAAGAAGTTTACTTGTAACATATTGAAATTCTCCACCTATATTCAATGCATTCTATTTAACCTTTCTTCGATGCCAACGGAAAGACTTCCTGCCCTACTATATCATCGTGACTATGCCTGGCATAAACATGACCATATTTTACAATAACATTCAGAAAGTAGCTAAATGTGATTGATGAAAATGTTCCTTGCATCAGAATTTAATTATCTCCTTGCACCCTACATTCTAAGACATCCTATTTCCCTGCTTCTTACTATTCCATCGTGCCTATTCAAGTCCTAAACTTGACTATAATTAATAGTAACATTAAATAAGTAACTAAATGTGGTCTATTTAAGAAGATTACTTGAATCTGGTTTAAATTCTAAAAGACTACAAAATTACAGCATGGTCTTGCCTCTTCTTAAAATCAATCTGGAGTATTAAGTTCCTGTCCTAAATATAAAGATGAAAATAAGGTCGATCAATGCCTCCTTAAGGAGCACGGATAATTTCTATCCCCAAAAGCAAGTCTTTTAAGATCAAAATGAGAATATTATATCATCGGGAAAGCTGCTTCTAACCCTTTGAGAACTTCTCCAGAACTACCTGAAAATATGCAAATCACTTTTAAGATATTGCTCCTGAAATAAGTAGCACTTTTCACTTAGGCTACTCTTATTACATTGAATATGAGATCAATAACGACCGAGGAATGGTATTGCAGTCGATAATTATAAGTGTATATCCCCGAAAGAATGAATGATTAGCAAATGCTAATTATGTATCCTTATTAGTAGTAATGGCGCTCAAACATTATATTTAACAAAGCATATAAAATGGGGGTGAATGTTAAAAGCTGAGAATTGCCTTAGGTATAGATGATTAAATTTCAAAGGATCATTATGATCCTAATTTATTTTTGAATGCGTATCTTTTCAATCGACTTTAGTCTTTAAACACGCATATAATCAACTTTGCTTAAAGAGTTTAATCATTTAAAATTAACTGCTGTTCGTATATTAAGCATTTAATAATTATGTAACAATTAACTTTATTAACATCCTTTGATGTAGTAGTCAGTAAACTTATTGAACATCTGTGAAAGACAATAAATGATTCTCTTGGAAAAGGTTTGTAATTAATTTGCGCATATATGAGCTGCTTGATTGCTGATTTTCAAATCTTGTGTAGTTCATTAAAATGTTTGATTATTTAATTAAAATAATACTAAATGACTGAATTTATTCCTCTTCTAAATTTACATAAAAGGATTATTGATTAATTCTTAGTAATATAAAGTACATTTTATAAAAAATGAAAAAATTACGATATAATTTATTTACCATATGAATTCATGGAGCCTGATGGCCGAGTGATTGCCGCTGTGGCACTCGGTGGCACAGATTTCGGGTTCGAATGCCTGCGGGGCTACAAATGTTTGTAGTGGTTCGGAATCCAATTTAAATCGTAGGTCCAGGACTAATATGACAGTAGAGCGTTGGGCGCAGATCTAACAACAGTAACTCGTAAAAAAAAACCTGTCTGTTTCCTGTCTTGAAATCTGCCAGTAAGCAGACGATCTTGGGCTACCATGGGCTGTTGCGCCACTGATGATTATATTGTGAATTGAAGAAGATTACAGTCCGAATCGTGACCCAGTGGTTACGCACGCAGCTGATGGGTAGAGGGTTCAATACGCTGATGGCCTTGTTGTTGATACGAGTACTGTATAAAAACACTGGGAAATCCAATGGTGTTTGTGAAGTTGAATCCAATGGTTTTGATGCATCTCGTTAGTTGCACCACCTGGTGCGTTTTTTCGTTTTTATCCCATACAATATGTGAATGCAGGGTAGTTACCATTAAAAAACCTCCCAAAGGCACTGATGTGCTTCTTTGGCGATTCGGAGCCAAGTCAGATATCTTACCTATGGATGATCTATCGTAACAGAAGATGCCCCTCCTCGGATGGGACCCTCCGGGTTCTAGGACTTGGTCTAGAAGTTGTTCAATACCAGTGGGATAAGAAACAACAATAAGAAAAATTGCTAATCAGCAATAAGTATTTTTCCAATATTTTGTATTTGATTATACAGGCTTCAGGTTCAAATCCTTGTGGTGACAGGGATATTTGAGTGGCTCAAAATTCCCGATAAATAGTAGGTCCTGGTTTAATTAGCCTATAGTGTGCACAAAATGACCGTTGAGCGACAAACCCAAAATTTGAACTAACATCGAATTTGGGATACGATCTAAATTTATAAACGATATTTTCTTACTTTTACACAGTGTTCATATTAAATTTTAAGTATCCCTCGTTGAACATAAATTTATAACCGAGAAATTTAAATTAGTTTAAAAAACTATTAAAAGTTACATATAAAGTAATGAAGCTTTAAATTAGTTTTTAGATCTCTTAATAAAAATACATTTTCTGTAAAAAAATTGCGCGGTTAGAAATGAATTCATTCGGAGGAAGTACTTTTATACCAAAATACCAGTTAAGAATCTAAATGATATTTTTTGAAGTACTAAAATTATTATTTCGTTGCAAATAGTCTAAATATGTGGCCTTTTATTTTTCAAAGTACTTTTTATCACTGTAATGGTAAATGTTTTCTTAAATTTGCTTAACCATTGAAACAAACATCTCTAACTTTTAATCATGACAAGCGTTATTAGTTTTACAAAACTGAAAACTTTTTTCTTCAAAGTTAATGAAAACATATCATTGATATCATAGAACTTCATTAAAATGAAAACAGTTTTTCCTTTACTTGAAGTATGTTTAGTTTAAAGACACATCAAAGAAAAGAGTGACAAAATAAATTAAAACCTCGTACGAAGATAAACACTTAAATATCACAGCATATTCAAGTGAGTCTCAAGTTGAGCAGTACTAAAAGAAGTGCGGGTTTTTAATACATGCAATTTTTATGTGGACTGAACTTCAAATACTTCTTCTTCAAAGACTTTTCAAAGTCCGATCGGCTCGAGTGCGTCAGTTCGCTGAAAAGATTTCGGCTGCTGTTTACTTGCTCTGAGGGGAAAACAACTTCTTACTTCAGTCGAGGGTTCTGTCCTTTCAAAAGCCTTAATTCCATTTGCAGGCACTGCTAAGAAAGATGAATCTTCGTAATAAGGAGGATTTCGTCGCTTCTTAAAGAGTACTTTGAAAAAGATGGCGACGCATTTAGACTATTTGCAACAAAATAATAATTTTGTACCTTCAAAAAATCCTCTAGATTCTTAAGTCGTATTTTGGTATAAAGGTACTTCATCCAAATGCTTTTAATTTCTAACAATGCGCAAATTCTTTATAGTATATTTGTTTTTATTAAGAAATCTAAAGATAATTTAAATTTTCATGATTACATTTGTAACTACTAATACTTTTCTTAAAGTAATTTAACAGAGTTTACAATTCTATAATTTTAAGGAATAAGTAAATAAATATGAATTATAGAAAAACGAATTAATATTGCAAATGATAGAAGATTCTAACTCTGCAAAATAAATATTTTCCAATGCATCGTATTTAATTAGTAAGTATTAGTTTTAAAAAACAATTAAAATATATCATATTACTTATTGAAAGTAATATATTATTATGATAACTTAAAATATTAAGCGGATTATAAAATTTCATAGAACAAAATTTTAATATATTGATAGTTTATTCATGAATATATAATTAAAAAGCATTAAAATTAATTGATTATAGTTATTAGTAGTAATTGTTGTTCTTTTAGGAAATTTTACAGATAATTATCAGTAAAAAAATGATTATAATCAGTGCAACTTCTAGAATTTTAAAATACTTAATTGTACATATATTTAAGGGGTTCTCTTATATTGTTTTTAAGTACTTTTTAATTGCGCAAGTACTTAGGTAGCCAATTGGCTAATGATCTTGCATTTAGTACCACAAGCTTCAGGTTCGAATCCTGGTCTTGAAATGGATTTTGTTGGTGGTTCGGAATTAGGTTAAACTGCAGGTCCCGTCTGATTAGCTTGAAGTGTGCACAAAATGATCGTAGAGCTATAAACAAAACCAAAACTTCATTAAGCAACAGCCCAATGGTGTGCCAATGCCGTTTGCCTAAAGGCTCGTGCTCACCAAGGCGACAAGATGCAAGCGAAAAAATTTGACCACTCACTAGCCTCACCGCGGTCGCCTGAAACCGGTTTGCAGTTCGTCGCTTGGAGTTGCCCAACTTTCAACTAGAAGCGGTTTTTCATTAAGCGTAATGCTATTTCTGACGTTTCGCTATGAAGGGGTCGATCTTGCCTTTCTTCACGTCTCTCGCCTTGGTTTGGTAAATTTCGAGACAGGAGATGATCTCTTTTTACTCGTTTGGCTGTTACCCCTATACGCTAACAACATTATATCGAGACCTACTACCACTTTACAGTAATATTAATCCGAGCCCAAAGGTTTAAACTGGATTCTGAAACGCCACAAATATCAATGGTACAGCCGAGACTCGAACCTGAAACCTGTGGTATTAGGTCCAAAGGGCTATCAGGCCCCCTTTTTACATATAACTTTAAAAATTAATTAGGATACTTTTGTCAAAATATATGTAAAACAATATTTTTGAATGTGAACATCATTTTTATAAAAGCTCAAGCATCTTTTCTTAGAGTCTAGACATTTAAAATACCATGCATGGCCGTCCTTTCTTAAATTTGCTTAGCCAGTGAGACAAACGACTCTAACTTTTAATCATAAGAAAAGCGATATTAGTTATAAAAAGCTGAAAACTTCTTTCTTCAAAGTTAATGAAAACATATCATCGATATCATAGCACTTCATTAAAACAACATTTTTTCTTAACGATGCATTAAAAGGAAAACAGTTTTTTATTTATCTGAAGTATGTTTAGTTTAAAGACATATCAAAGATAAGAGTGACAAAATAAATTAAAACCTAGTACGAAGATAAACACTTAAATCACACAACATATTCAAGCCAGTCTCAAGTTCAGCAGTTCTAAAATAAGTGCGTGTTTTTAATACATGCAATTTTTATGAAAACTCAACTTCAAATACTTCTTCTTCAAAGACTTTTTAGAGTCCGATCAGCTAGCTGAAAAGATTTCAGCTGCTGGTTTCTTGCTCTGAGGGTAAAACAACTTCTTCCTTCAGTTGAGAGTTTTGCCCTTTCAAAAGCCTTAATTCCATTTGCAGGCGCTGTTGAGAAAGATAAATCTTCGTAATAAGGAGGATTTCGTCGCTTCTTAAAAAGTACTTTGAAAAAGATGGCGATGCATTTAGACTATTTGCAACAAAATAATAATTTTAGTACTTAAAAAAAACCATCTGGTTTCTTACGTAGCATTTTGGTATAAATGTACTTCTTTCAAATGCGTTAATTTCTAACAATGCGCAACTTCTTTACAGTATATTTGTTTTTATTAAAAGATCTAAAGACAATTTAAAACTTCATCATTTGTAACTTTTAATAGTTTTCTTAAAATAATTTAAAAGAGATTGCAATTGAACAAATTTAAGAATATATAAATTTTAAATTATTGAAGACTCTAACTCAACAAAAAAGATATTTTCCAATGTATCGCATTCATTTAGTGCGTATGAGTTTCTAATAATAATTAAAGTACATCATATTGCACATTGAAAGTAATATATTATTATGATTGCTTAAAATATTAACCGGATTATAAAATTTCATAGAATAAATTTAAAAGAAAGTATAATTCTACAATTTTAAGAATAAGTAAATAAAATTTGCTGTTAAATATAAAACAATCGCTGAATCTTTTACGGTAATGAATGGATAATAATTTTTTTGTGTTGAAATATAATCTCTCTCATTAAATTTGTTAAATTTTTCGGCTAATAAATTTATGTTCAACGTGACATATTTAAAATTTAATATTAACGTTCTGTAAAAGTAAGAAAATGTCGCTTATAAATTTGTATATTGAATTCCAAATTCTATGTTAATTCAATTAAAGCGAAATT
Source organism: Caerostris darwini (assembly GCA_021605075.1). Lineage (NCBI taxonomy): Eukaryota > Metazoa > Arthropoda > Arachnida > Araneae > Araneidae > Caerostris > Caerostris darwini. Next base: position 260,762 of record BPLQ01005814.1, on the reverse strand, counting down.
TAATTTTAAATATTGAAGAAATATGAGAAACAGAATTATGGGAAATATTAAAAAAAAATTTGTTTGAGTACAAGTTAGGGTCGGATATGTGTGTGGTCTTAATTTAGAGTTACTTCATGGTAAAAACTGAATTATTTCTAAAATAGTAAAGAAATGTTAGCTGTCATATTTATTAAAATTGCAAGACAGCACTGCAAAACTACAACTCATAAAACTCAATTATATGATAAATATTTACAAAATCATCTTAAAAGCCAGTTCGTTTAAGGGTATTTTTATTCGCCGTACTGTCTGGAACTCTTCACTCGACTGTCCACTCCTTTTTTTTCTCTCTCTCCCAGTCATCGGTTCCGAGGTCGAACGGTGGTAAAAAAATATGTGCAAAGACGAAGGTCTAACGTAGGGGTCCAGACTTGAAGGTAAGAACTATCAACAATGAACTCTTCCCAGTTCGCTATCTCGTTTGCTTCAGGAAGATATGTTGTATCCTTACTATCAGGAAATTTCTTAAAAATATTTGTTATTTTACTTCATAACTAATTTATCTGATTTTCTCTCTCTAAATCTGAATATAAACAATTTTGCTGTTCTATTCGAACTAATATTAACATTTTACTTTTATTATCCAAAAAAAATGTTTAAGTTTTTTATACTTTCATTTTGTAGAGAAAATGCACTATAAATTTCACCAATTTTCAATAAAAACACGCATATAACTCCAATATTTATTCATAAACCTGAAACTAATTATTATTCATAGCTAGTTACTATTCATATTTATATATCTGAAACTAATTTGAATATATCACATGATGATTTAAATAGGGTAATGGGAATTTACCTTTGTTATTTTTTCACCACTAATAATCCAATAATATGTAAATGATATGTCAAACGTTTAAGTATAATGATACTATATCACGCATCTATTCATATAGTAAAAATTTCTGTTAGACCATTAAATTCTCTTCCAAAAACTCTTTAATACATATGGTATTTAAAAAGTGCTATTTCATAGTTATCCATTTACTACAGTGCTATTTTACAGAGCTATTTGTTCATTACTTTGTAAGGATTTAAAGTTTTTTAACGGAAGATACTATACAGATTTCATTTTATTTAAATATTTTGTAATAAATATATATATATTTTTAAATAGGATTTCCTTAACATAACTTTTAAATTGATATTTCTACGTGGACTTTTTTGTTTGTTTTCCCACATATGTAAACTTAATTTCGTAAATTGTTTTCTCGTATTGTAGGTATAATAATATTGCTTATCTAAAAATATTATCTTAAAAGTTTCTCTTAAAAGATTCCGTAAAATTCTTTGAACTCATAAATTCGATTTGAATTCTGTTCATGTTTGATTTTCAATTATGAATCCAAAATTCTAATTTAAAATGATGTTTCACTATACTAATGTAAGTCTGTAGAAAAATACATTTTTTAATAAGTTCAACTTTTTCAAAATGAGTTTCAGCTTTTTGAAATTTGTTTCAAAACATTTTTTAAGTTAAAATTTTTAATGAAAAATATAGCTAATGCATTCGTTTAAATTGAAGTATAGTATTTCCAGTAATTCATTTCAAAATAATATTGAAACGAAACATGAAAAATGACTTTCAAAATTAAAACGAACAGTTTAAAAATAATTTTTGTAATCAATACGCACATTATTCAATAAGTTTTTATAAAAATGCATATTTGTGTAGTCATACTTATCAATTCTTTTCCAACTAAATTTAAAGTGAATTAGCATATTATTAAGTTTTGTATTGTGCATGGTAGACAAACAGATTCTACTAGTTGTGGTTGACTTGGAATATTTGAGGCACAGATTGGAGAACTCAGTTCTATTTGCACACTCACAAACTCCACACACGTAAAATTTCAGAAAATATGTTACTCATTGAAAGATATGTACTTATAGATCCGTCGTCGAATTCCACTTCTAAGCCGAAAACCCAATACTCAGGTAGGCGCAGGGTGTGCGAAACATACTTCCTCTCCGGGTGAGAATTTATATATACACTCAAGAGCCAAAACATTATGATCACCCCTACATTTTGCAATGAACTCGCCTGGATGACGTGGAAGGCATGTGATCAGGTGGAAGTGGTATTTAACTGCTGCTGGAGAGTCTGAAGAATCATTCTTTCACTTACTTCTGTGTGAGATGGGAACACACACAGAAGTAAGTGAAAGGTGACAGGTGGTCATAATGTTTTGGCTCTTGAGTGTATAGTTACATAAATTTCCTCTCTGGTTGAGAGATTGCAAACTGAACGTGTCTCAGCGGGAGAAACAGGGTGAGGGTCTTTGAGGCTTACTGACGTTTTCTCCTGAACACCACTGGGGGCGCTCTCACCAATGCGTCACCGGAAGCATGGTTACATGATAAAATAACTAATGTCAGAAGTGTCAAATGACATGAAATAAAAAAATTTGTTCTAATCTATGGCAAAAACACGACGTTTCTTATTTCATAAGAAAAAGAAATAATAGAAATGCTTTACAAAATGAATCAAAGATAAAAATCATGCTACTTTTCATTATTTTATTTTATTTTCAACTAATATTTTTTTTTTTTTAATACTTTTTACCCATAAAATTATGAGTATTGTTTTGATTAGACAGATTTTTCGAATTCTTTATCAGTTTCTCGTTTCCTTCACAACTTTAAATGTTTCTTATTATTTTATTAACTTTTTTTGATTTCTTTCATAAGCTGTTCTGATTTGTTTATTTAAATTTCTTTTTACGAGCTTTTCTGATTGGTTTATTTAAGTTCTTTCACGTGATTTTTTATAAATTTTTAGGAATTCTATATTTTTTTTAAAAATTACTTTCAAATTTTTTCATGTTCTAAAATGGTTTAGTATTTTGGAGGGGTTTTTTAAATCTATTTTCTTATTAATTTAATTTAATTTGACATAATTCTTTTTAATTTAATTCAACATAATTTTTTACCTAAATATATTTTATTTATAAGTTTATTCCTTTGTTTGCTTACTTTCTTTTTGTTCTAATGCAACTAGCAAATACTTAGACAGTTGTCTTGGATGCCTTAAGGCAAGCACTGCACCGCCGAATACTCGCCTAGCACTACCCAGGAGGTGCGTGTAGCTTGAAGATACGGACGCGGAGTAATAATACCCCCGCAGCGCTCTATGATTTTGTTACAGCGGGTCCTACTGTTTAAAGTCGATTTCGAAATACTGCAAACATTCATAGCCCCGCCAGGACTCGAAACCGAAACCTGTGATAAAGAGCGACAGAGCGTTAGCCACTCGGCTATTCAGGTCATTTTTGATCTAACATTAAATTCTACATTTTATTACCTGTATATTGTTACTGCAGATGAATTTTTTTTAATTCCTTTAGTTTTTGGATAAAAAAGAAAAATGTCGTGATCATCGTCACACCATAGATCATCGAATGTCGAGATAATAAATCACCGAAAGATGCCCAGAATCAAAAATCTTTTAATAACATTTAACCTAGATTTCTCTGATTAATCTTCAACAATAATTCTTCTAAAGTCTATTTTAACTTACCATAATCTGAAATAAAAGTTTTAAAACCATCGATCAAAAACTAAGTTTGGCGTTTCCGAGATCCTTTAATATTCCCTCCTTAGTCTCATGCAAAATCCCCAATTCTCACCAAATACTACATATTAAAGAGGGGCGAAAAGCATCCAATAGTTTGTGTTCAATATCGGAAAGATTAGGCATGTAAGAATTAATGGCCACCGCAGCTGCAGCGAGACGCTTGATCTTGCCAAATGTCAAAAGTCTATTTCCAGCAGCAAGTTCTGGCTTCGCAGATGCCATGCTTGCGTTCGGCAGAGGTCAAAAAGGGTTATAATTTCCTCGCCAGAGCTTTCGTATCGCACTGCCAATACTAATCCTATCGCTTATGAGGGAAATTAAAGCGTGTTCTTGTATCTCGGAGGGATAAAAGGGAATAAATTTGGAGTTATGTAAGGACTAAAATATTTCCTTGGTTATTAACTCTTAGTGAACCCGAGCCCTGAGGCAAATGGTTCTAGAGGCAGGCCTTAATCTTTTGCATATTGGGAGAGTCCCGGTACCATGAATAGATTGCTGGTGGTAAATATTTATTATGCATATAAAAGCACTTCATTGTCGGGAAGATTTAACATGAAGTATTATAAAAGCATATACATAAGACAGGTGTAATGATTGAAAATGTTTATATTTATAAATAAGCATTAATCATCATTGTTTTTATTGTAATTGAAGAATGAATATGGTCAAGTTGGTTAGAGAAATAATTAGTGATTTCTGTTATCATAAATGAAGAATGAGCATAAGCATATTGGTTTGATAAATACTGAATGATTGCTGTTGTTATGAAATATAATTTGGTTAGAATGAAGAATGAGTGTATAATTTGGTTAGAGGACGATTGAATGATTGCTGTTATTATAATTAAGGAATAAATATGCATACAAGTGCATAAGTATACATACAAGTACATAAGTATACATACAAGTACATAATATTTTACCCATAAAATTATATGTATATTTTTGGATAGATATATTTTTCGAGGGTCAATCTTTCGTTTTTCATGACAACTTTCAATGTTTTTTTATTATTTTATTTATTTTTTAAATATCTTTTCTTAATTTTCTTTATTTTATGGGCAATTCATATTAGTTCATTTGAGTTTGTTTCACGTGATTTTTATTATTTTTTTAGGATTTCTATAATTTTTTTTAATTGATGTCATGTGCTTTTTTTATAAAATGGTTTGGAAATTTTGTACTATTGGAGATTTTTTATTTTATATTTAATATGTTTTATCGTTAATTTAATTTGTGAGAAGTATTTTTAATTTAAGATAATTTTTTGCCTAAAAATATTTTATTTATACGTTTTATTTCTTTTTTTTCTTTTTGTTTGTGTAAGTTGCTGTTGTGCGTTTTGTTCAAACATTAAATTCTGAATTTTATAACCTGCATATCTTACTAACAGATTATTTTTAAAAAAAATTTCTTTAATTTTTAGGATAGAAAAAAAAATGTCGAGATCATCATCACATTCCACATCATCAAATATCGCGATCATAAATCACTGAAAGATGTCGATAAATCAAAATTCCTTTAATAACAATTAACACAGATTTCTCTGATTCATTTTCAGCACTTATTTAAAACAATTTTTCCAAAGTATATTTTAGCATACCACAATCTGAAATAAAAGTTTAAAACCATCTATCAAAAACTAACTTTGGCGTTTCCGAGATTCTTTAATATTCCCTCCTTATTCTCATGCAAAATCTCCAATTCTCACCAAATACTATATACTAAAGAGTAGCCAAAACCGTCCAATAGTTTGTGTTCAATATCGGAAAGATTAGGCATGTAAGAATTAATGGCCACTGCAGCTGCTGCGAGACGTTTGAGCTTGCCAAATGTCGAAAGTCTATTTCCAGCAGCAAGTTTTGGCTTAACGGACGCCATGCTTGCGTTCGGCAGAGGTCAAAAAGGGTTATAATTTCCTCGCCAGAGCCTTCGCATCACACTGCCTATACTAATCCTATCGTTTATGAGGGAAATTAAAGCGTGTTCTCGTACCTCGGAGTGATAAAAGGGAATAAATTTGGAGTTATGTAAGGACCAAAATATTTCCTTGGGTATTAACTCTTAGTGAACCCGAGTCCTGAGGCAAATGGTTCTGGAGGCAGGCCTTAATCTTCTGCATATTGGGAGAGTCCCGGTACCATGAATAGATTGCTGGTGGTAAATATTTATTATGCATATAAAAGCACTTCATTGTCGGGAAGATTTAACATGAAGTATTATAAAAGCATATATATTAGACAAGTGTAATGATTGAAAAATGTTTATATTTATAAATGAACATTAATCATCATTGTTTTTATTATAACTGAAGAATGAATATGTACAAATGTTGGTTAGAGAAATAATTAATGATTGTTGCTATTCATAAATGAAGAATGAATATATACAAATTGGTTTGATAAATACTGAATGATTGCTGTTGTTATGAAATATTTTGGTTAGAATGAAGAATATGCATAATTTTATTAGAGGACGATTGAATGATTGCTGTTATTATAACTAAAGAATGAATATGCATACAAGTATACACATAAAGTACATAATTTTTACCCATAAAATTATATGTATATTTTTGGATAGATATATTCGAGGTCAATTTTTCATTTTCATTACAACTTTTAAGTGCTTTTATTGTTTTATTTATTTTTTTAATTCCTTTTCTTAATTTTCTTAATTTTATGGGCTATTCATATTAGGTTATTTGTTTCTTTCACGTAATTTTTATAATTTTTTAGGAATTTCTATAATTTTTTTTTCAATTTCTGTCATGTGCTTTTTTTATAAAATGGTTTGGAAATTTTGTACTATTGGAGTATTTTTGTATTTTATATTTTTTATTTTTAATCTGTTTTCTTGTTAATTTAATTTGAGAGAAGTATTTTTAATTTAAGATAATTTTTATTTTTTACCTAAATATAATTTTATTTATACGTTTTTATTTCTTTTTTTTTATTTTTGATTGTATAAGTTTGCTGTTATGTGTTTTGTTCTTACATTGCAATCTAAATTTTATAATCTGTATATCTTCCCAACAGATTACGTTTTTTAAAAAATTCCTTTAATTTTTAGGATTAAAAAGAAAAATATCGAGATCATCATCACATTCAACATTATCAAATATCGAGATGAAAAATAACGAAAGATGTCGAGAATCAAAGTTCCTTTAATAACACTTAAAATAGATTTCTCAGATTCATCTTCAACACTCATTTAAAATAATTCTTCCAAAGTCTATTTTAACATACCATAATCTGAAATAAAAGTTTAAAACTATCTATCAAATGCTTGGCGTTTCCAATATCTTTTAATATTCCCTCCTTAGTCTCATGCAAAATCCCAAATTCTCACCAAATACTACATACTAAAGAGGGACCAAAAGTGTCCAATAGTTTGTGTTCAATATCGGAAAGATTAGGCATTTAAGAATTAATGGCCACTGCAGCTGCTGCGAGACGTTTAAGCTTGCCAAATGTCGAAAGTCTATTTCCAGCAGTAAGTTCTGGCTTCGCAGACGCCATGCTTGTATTTGGCAGAGGTCAAAAAGGGTTATAATTTCCTCGCCAGAGCCTTCGCATCGCACTGCCTATACTAATCCTATCGTTTATGAGGGAAATTAAAGCGTGTTCTCGTAACTCGGAGGGATAAAAGGGAATAAATTTGGTGTTATGTAAGGACCAAAATATTTTCTTGGGTATTAACTCTTAGTGAACCCGAGTCTTGAGGCAAATGGTTCTGGAGGCAGGCCTTAATCTTCTGCATATTGGGAAAGTCCCCGTACCATGAATAGATTGCTGATGTTAAATATTTATATTGCATATAAAAGCACTTCATTGTCAGGAAGATTTAACATAAAGTATTATAAAAGCATATATATTAGACAAGTGTAATGATTGAAAAATGTTTATAGTCACAGATGAGCATAAGTCATCATTGTTGTTATTATTACTGAAGAATGAATATGTACAAGTTGGTTAGAGAAATACTTATTGAGTGCTGTCATTATAACTGAAGAATGAATCTCAAGTTGATTAGTGAAAGGCTGAATGATTGATGTTATTATGAATATGTATAAGGTGGTTAGAATAATTAATGAATATGTATAATTTGGTTAGAATGAGTAATGAATATGTATAATTTAGTAAGAATGAATAATGTATATGTGTAATTTGGTTAGAATGAATAATGTATATGTGTAAATTGGTTAGAATGAATAATGTATATGTTTAATTTGGTTAGAGAAAAATTAAATGATTGCTATTATTCTAACTGAAGGATAAATGTATACAAGTTGGTTAAAGAAATATGGATTGATTGCTGTTATTATGAATATGAATAATTTGGTTAGAATGAAAAATGAATATGTATAATTTGGCTAGAGAATGATAGAACGATTGTTTTTATTATAACTGAAGGATGAATATACATCAGTATGTATTATTTTACGTACGTTTGTATATATTTCATTGTATGTACATACAAGAATATAATTTTTACCCATAAAATTATGTGTATTGCTTTCGATAGAGGGATTTCGAGTGTAAATTTTTCATTTTTATGACTACTTTCAATGTTTTTTATTATTTTACTTATTTTTTTATTTTCTTTTCTCAATTTTACGGGCTATTCATATTAATTTATTTGAGTTTTTTCCCGTGGTTTTAATAAATTTTTAGGAATTCTCAAAAAGTAAGTTTGGCGTTTCCGAGAAACTTTACTATTCCCTCCTTAATCTCATGCAAAAATCCCAAATTCTCACCAAATACTACATACTAAAGAGGGGCCAAAAGCGTCCAATAGTTTGTGTTCAATATCGGAAAGATTAGGCATGTAAGAATTAATGGCCACCGCAGCTTCTACTAGACGTTTGAGCTTGCCAAATGACGAAAGTCTATTTCCAGCAGCAAGTTCTGGCTCCACAGGACGCCATGCTTGCGTTTGGCAGAGGTCAAAAAGGGTTATAATTTCCTCGCCAGAGCCTTCGCATCGCACTGCCTATACTAATCCTATCGTTTATGCGGGAAATCAAAGCGTGTTCTTGTATCTCGGAGGGATAAAAGGGAATAAATTTGGAGTTATGTAAGGACTAAAATATTTCCTTGGGTATTAACTCTTAGTGAACCCGAGACAAATTGTTCTGGAGGTAGGTCTTAATCCTTTGCATATTGGGAAAGTCCTGGTACCATGAATAGATTGCTGGTGTTAAATATTTATAATGCATATAAAAGCACTTCATTGTAAGGAAGATTTAACATGAAGTATTATAAATGCATATACACTCATGTCCATAAATTAAGGATAATGAAGTTCAGGCAAAGAAAGAGACAGAAGCAAAGAATATTTGACTTATTTGTAAAGTCTATTTATTAAACAAAAGGTAAAGAGCAAAAAAGATGCTATATGTTTAACATAATTAATAAAAATTGCGATTTTTACTCCCTGGAGCAAATTTCAGAAAAGAACCTATTTACAAAAAATAGTATAACATGGTTAGTATGATGGTTAATACGGAGTAAGTCTCCCGGACGATGCAATACAGGCCTTACAACGCCTAGGAATGCTGAGTATCAAATTATCAATCTGATCTTGGGGAATATTACACCACTCATCAAGCACTGCCCTCCGAAGTTCCGGTTGACATTTGGGAGGGGGTTGACGGGCTGCAATTCGTCGGCCAAGCATATCCCACACATGCTCTATTGGATTCTTGTCCGGTGAGTATGCTGGCCAATCCATACGGGTGATATCCTCCAATTAAAGTCATTCGTTTACAATGTTTGCACGGTAAGGACGGGCGTTGTCATCCATAAACAGAAATTCAGCACCCGAAACAAACGTACATGTTGTTCCAGAATGACATCCCGATAGATGTGGCCTGCCATCTTTACACTCTGAACATGCAGGTCAGTTCTAGAACCAAGAATAATTCCTCCCCAAACGAGCCAACCTGCACCACCGTAACGGTGTCGTTCAATGGTGTTCTCTTGGTGGTAACGGGTACCTGGCGCTCTCCATATGAATGTCCGGCGAGAATCAGACTGCAAACTAAACCTGGACTCGTCTGAAAACATCACACCAAACCACTGTTCCGGTGTCCACAATGCATGCTCTCTACTCCAGGTTAATGGCAGGCGACTATAAGTTGCGGTAAGTGGAACACATCTGACAGGCCTACGAGCATATAGACCAATGTGCCCTAAGCGTCTGTACACGGTCTGCCTTGAAACTGTCGTACCGGTAGCTGAAGAGAGCTGACGAGACAGATCTGATGCTTTGCTCCGTCTGTTTCTTTTGGCAGTAAATGCTAAATACCGGTCATCATTCGACGTTGTAACTCGGGGGCGACTTGTGCTGTATCATCTACTCACATTACCATCCTCTTGGAATCTTTGCCAAAGCCTGGAGATGACACTCTGGGCGATTCCAAGTTCCTCAGATACTTCCAGCTGGGTACGTCCACATTCCAGTCGTCCGATAATTCTACGACGAAAAAATCATCCAAATGCTTCCTTTATGCCATAACTATGCGGTTATTGCACTGAAAGCTGAAAGGCTTTAAAAGCGCTTGTGAACAATTTTACTTCTTTGCCACCATTCCTTATATACCCCTCTCTTACACTCTCGTCATTGTGACGTACTATCCGCGCCATCTGGTGGTTTCCTGTAATTTGCATATTCTTCTTCAAGATGTGTGTGATAATTCTACAGGTGAAATTTTTATTTTAGAGTTCAATTTCTGTGTGATTCTGAATTATCCTTAATTTATGGACATGTTGTATATAAGAAAGTTGTATTGACTCAAAAAGTTTACACTATTAAATGAGAATAAATCATCGTTGCTGTTATTAGAATTGAAGAATAAAGGTATACAAGTTGGTTAGAGAAATATTTAATGATTGCTGCTATTATGAAGTTGTATAATTTTGTTAGAATGAAGAATGAATATGTATAATTTGGTTAGAGTACGATTGAATGATCGTTTTTATTATAACTGAAGAATGAATATATACACAAGTATACATGCAAGTACATAATTTTTACTCATGAAATTATGTGTATTGTTTTCGATAGAGGTATTTAGAGTGTTAATTTTTCATTTTCATGACAATTTTCAATGTATTTTATTATTTTATTTATATTTTTTAATTTCCTTTCTTTATTTTACGGGCTATTCATATCAGTTTATTTAAGTTTCCTTCACGTAATTGTTTCTAGATTTTTAGGAATTTTATAATTTTTTTAATTGTTGTCATGTGCTTTTTTTATAAAATGGTTCGGAAATTTTGCAGTATTTGTATATTTTGGAGTATTTATATTTTCAATTTAATCTACTTTCTTGTTAATTAAACTTGAGATCATTATTTTTAATTTAATTCAATTTAAGATAATTTTTTACCTAAATATAATTTATTTACACGTTTTCTTCCTTTTTGTTTGTTTAAGTTTGCTATTAAGCGTTTTGTTCTTACATTAAGTTCTAAATTTTATAACCTAGACTAATTTTATATAATTTTTTTTATTGTTAATTTAACCTATGTCATCCCAGCAGATTATTATTTTTTTTTAATTTCTTTAAATTTTAGGAATGAAAAGAAAATTTTCAAAATCATCATCACATTCCACATCATTAAATATCAAGATCATAAATCACAGAAAGATGTCGAGAATCAAAATTCCTTTAATAACATTTAACATAAATTTCTCTGATTCATCTTCAACACTTATTTAAAATAATTCCTCCAAAGTCTATTTTAACATACCATAATCTGAAATGAAAGTTTAAAGCCATGAATCAAAAACTATGTTCCGAGATCCTTTAATATTTCCTGCTTAGCCTCATGCAATATCCCCAATTCTCACCAAATACTACATACTAAAGAGGAGCCAAAAGCGTCCAATAGTTTGTGTTCAATATCGGAAAGATTAGGCATGTAAGAATTAATGGCCTCTGCAGCTGCTGCGAGACATTTGATCTTGCCAAATGTCGAAAGTCTATTTCCAGCCGTAAGTTGTGGCTTCACAAACGCCATGCTCGCGTTTGGCAGAGGTCAAAAAGGGTTATAATTTCCTCGCCAGAGCCTTCGCATCACACTGCCTATACTAATCCTATCGTTTATGAGGGAAATTAAAGCGTGTTCTCGTATCTCGCAGGGATAAAAGGGAATAAATTTGTAGTTATGTAAGAACTAAAATACTTCCTTGGGTATTAACTCTTAGTGAACCCGAGTCCTGAGGCAAATGGTTCTGGAGGCAGGCCTTAATCTTTTGCATATTGGGAAAGTCCCGGTACTATGAATAGACTGCTGCTGTTAAATATTTATAATGCATATAAAAGCAGTTCATTGTCAGGAAGATTTAACATGAAGTATTATTAAAGCAGATATATAAGACAGGTGTAATGATTGAAAAAATGTATAGCAATAAATGAACATAAATCATCATTGTTATTGTAACTGAAGAATGAATATATACAAGTTGGTTATGTAAAGGTTGAATGATTACTGTTAATATGAATATGCTCAAATATGCATGAATATGCATAATTTGAGTGAGGAATGGATATGTATTGGTTAGAGGAAGATTGAATGATTGATGCTGATTAAATCTATACAATTTGGTTAGAGGACGATTGAATGATTGTTCTATTATAAGTATACTGTTTCCTTTTTAATTTAATTTTAAATAATTCTTTGTAATTTAGCATAATTTATTACCTGAATATAGTTTATTGGTAAATTTTTGTTTGTTTGTTTGTTTAAAACTGTTGTTATGCGTTTTGTTCTTACATTAAATTCTTAATTTTATAATCTGTATATCGTCCCAGGAATTTTTTTTTAAATCCTCTAGTTTTTGGAAAGGAAAGAAAGATCTAGAGATAATCATTACATTCCACATCATTAAATATATCATAAATCCCCCAAAGATGTCCAGAATCAAAATTCCTTTAATAACATTTAACATAGATTTCTCTGATTCATCTTTAACATTCATTTAAAATAATTCTTCCAAAGTCTATTTTAACATACCATACCTGAAATAAAAGTTTAAACCCATCTATCAAAAACTATGTTCCGGGATCCTTTAATATTCCCTCCTTAGTCTCATGCAAAATCCCCAATTTTTTACCAAATACTACATACTAAAGAGGGGCCAAAATCGTCCAATAGTTTGTGTTCAATATCGGAAAGATTAGGCATGTAAGAATTAATGGCCACCTGCAGTTTTATTGCTGATTTAACCTATGTTTGAGCTTGCCAAATGTCGAAAGTCTACTTCCAGCAGCAAGTTGTGGCTTCACAGACGCCATGCTCGCATTTGGCAGAGGTTTAAAATGAATCTAAAACTATGTTCCGGTTATATTTCCTGCCAGAGCAATATCTTCGCATCACACTGCCGCCTACTACTAATCGTCTATCGTTTATGAAGAAATTAAAATGTGTGTTCTCGTATCTGCAAATGGATAAAAGGGAATAAATTTGGAGTTATGTAAGGACTAAAATACTTCCTTCGCATCAGTATTAACTCTTCTGAGAGGATAAAAGAAGGGAAATTAAAGTGTGAACCCTAGTCCTGAGGCAAATGGTTCTGGAGGCAGGCCTTAATCTTTTGCATATTGGGAAAGTCCCGGTACCGTGAATAGATTGCTGTTGTTAAATATTTATAATGCATATAAAAGCACTTCATTGTCAGGAAGATTTAACATGCAATATTGTAAAAGCATATATATATGACAGGTGTAATGATCGAAAGCGTTTATAGTCATAAATGAGCATAAATCATCATTGCTGTTAGAGAAATATTGAAGGATTGTTATGGTTATGAATATTTATAATTTGGGTAAATTAAAAAATCTATATGTATAATTTGGTTAGAGAATAATTGAATAATTGCTGATGATGGTGAAAAGAATTCAAGTCCAATTTTTAATTTAAAATTCCCGGGCTTATGGAATTCCAATTTTGTTTTCTGTCTTGGGTTGTTGTCACAGTCCTTGACATCTGTGTGAAATTTTACGTCAAAATATTCATTAGTGTTTGAGTTAAGCTTGGCTTTGTGAGACGCTAAAACAGATTCCTGCGATTTTTGAAATGTCTGAATTAATTGATCAAAGAACTTGCATTAAATTTTGTTTGCGGAAATGTATAGAATGTTGCAGAATGTATTCGGCGAACAAACTATATCTGAAATAAATGTTTACATGTTGTATAAGAAATTAAAAGAAGGCAGAGAAAGCGTGAAGACGAAGTGCCCTCCTAAATTTCGAAAAATTAATAAAGAGTTTAAAAAAAATTGATTTTTCTTTTTTGGGCACAGTAGTAAATTGCTTTCATTTGATTTTTAATAAAATTGTTTGGTATTTTGGAGAATTTTAATTTTTTATTTAATCTGTTTTCTTGTTAATTTAATTTAAAATAATTCTTTTTAATTTAATTTATCTTATTTTTTAAATAAATGTGATTCAATTATATATTTCTTTTGTTGGTTTACCACTGCTGTTATGCGTTTTGATCTTACATTGCAATCTGAATATTTTAACCTGTATATCATTACAGCAGATTAATTTTTTTTAATTCCTTCAATTTTTAGGAAAGAAAAGAAAATTTAGAGATCATCATCAGATTCCAAATCATCAATTATCAAGATCATAAATCACAGAAAGATGTCAAGAATCAAAATTCCTTTAATAACATTTAACATAGATTTCTCTGATTCATCTTCAACACATATTTAAAATAATTCCTCCAAAGTCTATTTTAACATACCATAATCTGAAATGAAAGTTTAAAGCCATCAATCAAAAACTATGTTCCGAGATCCTTTAATGTTTCCTGCTTAGCCTCATGCAAAATCCCCAATTCTCACCAAATACTACATACTAAAGATGTGGCCAAAAGCGTCCAATAGTTTGTGTTTAATATCGGAAAGATTAGGTATGTAAGAATTAATGGCCACAGCAGCTGCTGCGAGACGTTTGAGCTTGCCAAATGTCGAAAGTCTATTTCCAGCAGCAAGTTCTGGTTTCACAGACACCATGCTTGCGTTTGGCAGAGGTCAAAAAGGTGTTATAATTTCCTCACCAGAGCCTTCGCATCGCACTGCCTATACTAATCCTATCGTTTATGAGGGAAATTAAAGCGTGTTCTTGTATCTCGGAGGGATAAAAGGGAATAAATTTGGAGTTATGTAAGGACTAAAATATTTCCTTGTGTATTAACTCTTAGTGAACCCGAGCCCCGAGGCAAATGGTTCTGGAGGCAGGCCTTAATCTTTTGCATATTGGGAAAGTCCCGGTACCATGAATAGATTGACGGTGTTAAATATTTATTATGCATATAAAAGCACTTCATTGTAAGGAAGATTTACCATGAAATATTATAAAAGCCTTTATATAAGACAGGTGAAATGATTGAAAAAGTCTATAGCATATATCTCTATTGCCGTTACTGTAACTAAAAAATAGTTATGGACAAGTAGGTTAGAGAAAGATTGAATAATTGCTGTTATTATAACTGAAGAATGAATGTATACAAGTTGGTTAGAGAAATATTGAATGGTTGCTGTTGTTATGAATATGTATATTTTGGTTAGAATGAAGACATTATATGTATAATTTAATTAGAGAACAATTGAATGATTGCTTTTATTACAACTGAAGAATGAATATACATTCAAATACAAATTATATCGACATGTATATATATATACATACGAATATACATACACAAGTATACATCAAAGAACATAATTTTTATCCGTAAAATTATGTGTATTTTTCGAGTGTCAATTTTTCGTGTTCATGACAACTTTCAATGTTTTTTATTATTTTATTTATTTTTTAAATTTATTTTCTTAATTTTACGAGCTATTCATATTAGTTTATTTGAGTTACTTCACCGTGATGTGTAATACAATTTTAGGAATTCTATAATTTTTTATAATTGCTGTCATGTCCTTTTTTAATAAAATGGTTTGGAATATTTGCAGTATTGGAACATTTTGGAATATTTTTATTTTTTATTTGTTTATTTTTCACCTCAATTTAATTTAATTATTTTAAATTTAATTCATTTTAATATAATTTTTTACCTAAATAGAATTTATTTATATGTTTTCTTTTTCTTCTTTTTATTTGTTGAAGTTTGCTATTATGTGTTTTGTTCTTACATTGAATTCTAAATTTTATAACCTGCATATCATCCCAGCAGATTAATTTCATTTTATATTTCTTTAGTTTGTAAGAAAGAAAAGAAAACTGTCGAGATCATCATCACATTCCTCATCATCATATATCGCCGAAATATGTCAATAATCAAAATTCCTTTAAAAACACAGATTCTTTAATACAGATTTCTTTGATTCATCTTCAATACGCATTTGAAATAATTTTTCCAAAGTCTATTTTAGCATACCATAATCTGAAATAAAATTTTAAGAAAAGAAAAATGTCGAGTTCATCATTACATTCCACATCATCAATTATCAAAATCAATAAATCACCGAATGACGTCAAGAATCAAAGTTCCTTTAATAACATTTAGCATAGATTTCTCTGATTCATCTTCAGCACTCATTTAAAATAATTCTTCCAGTGTCTATTTTAACATACCATAATCTGAAATAAAAGTTTAAAACCATCTATCAAAAACTAATTTTGGCGTTTCCGAGATCCTTTAATATTCCCTGCTTAGTCTCATGCAAAATCCACAATTCTCACCAAATACTACATACTAAAGGTTGGACCAAAAGCGTCCAATAGCTTGTGTTCAATATCGGAAAGATTAGGCATGTAAGAATTAATGGCCACCGCGGCTGTTGCGAGATGTTTGAGCTTGCCAAATGTCGAAAGTCTATTTCCAGCAGCAAGTTCTGGCTTCACAGACGCCAAGCTTGCGTTTGGCAGAGGTCAAAAAGGGTTATAATTTCCCTCGCCAGAGCTTTCGCATCGCACTGCCTATACTAATCCTATCGTTTATGAGTGAAATTAAAGCGTGTTCTCATACCTCGCAGGGATAAAAGGGAATAAATTTGGAGTTATGTGAGGACTAAAATATTTCCTTGGGTATTAACTCTTAGTGAACCCGAGCCCTGAGGTAAATGGTTCTGGGGGCAGGCCTTAATCTTTTGCATATTGGGAAAGTCCCGGTACCATGAATAGATTGCTGGTGTTAAATATTTATAGTGCATATAAAAGCACTTCATTGTCAGGAAGATTTAACATGAAGTATTATGAAAGCATACTATATATATATATATATATATATATATATATATATATATATATATATATATATATATATATATATATATGAAAGACAGGTGTATAATGACGGAAAAAGTTTATAGTCATTAATAGGCATGAATCGTCATTGCTGTTATTGTAACTGAAGAATGAATATGTACAAGTTGGTTAGAGAAATATTGAATGATTGCTGTTCCTATAAATTAAGAATGAATATAAATAAACTAGTTAGAGGAAGATTGAATAATTGTTGTTATTATAACTGTAGAATGAATGTATACAAGTTGGTTAGAAAATATTGAATGGTTGCTGTAGTTATGAATATGTATAATTTGGTTAGAATGAAGAATGAATATGTATAATTTAATTAGAGAACTTTTGAAGGATTGCTGTTATTATAACTGAAGAATGAATATATACAAGTTGGTTAGAGAGAGATTGAATCACCAAAAACAAAAATAACTTGTGCAATACATCTCTTGTTTAACTTTTATTATTTAATTTGGAAATTAAATTATGGTGGGGACCATATGTTTCGAATCATGCTATCGCTAAGAGAAATATTAAATATATGTCTTATTTTCACTAAATTTTAGTTTAATTCGTTGTTGGACATCATAAGCAGACAATTGAATTTTAAAATTAATTTTAACAACTTTTCAGTAACATTTTTTTTTTAAATCATTTTGTTTTAAAATTTCAACATTGTATATTCAGTTTTTGAAATTGTTTAATGTATATAAATTTATGCTAAATAGTTTAATACAAATTTATTTAAAGCTATATTGTGCTAAAATGTATAAACTCCATTTTCTGTGCTAAACTGTATTTTCACCAACTAGTAATATCAATTTGGTGCTATATTTTATTTTATATTAACTACAAAAATGCAGATTGAATGTTAGTAAAACATTGGCTCATTATAATTCTTGTGAAAATAATTAAATAATTGTGCAAATAAGTACCATAACATTTTTATCTTATTCCAGTTATATTTTAAATGCATTATTACACATTAAATAAATATTTATTAATAATATTGACATAGCTATTACTGTTTTTATGTTAAATATATGAATTAAACCGTTTATATAGTTTAAATAAATACGGAGGTCATAATTTCACATGTGTTTCATTTCATGAAATTACTTCTAGACTTGAAACTGCAAATAAACCACATGCTCAAAAATAGATGTATGTTATGTTTTCCAACTAAGACCATGTTTGTACCAAAATTCCAATTATTTATAAGGCTATTTAGAGCTTAATATAAGATATAAAAAAATATTATGTTTTGAACATTTTTGAAATAAGTAGTTTTGATTCAATTCTTCATATCAGTTGTTCAAGAATTGATTGCCAAGAAATGAATACATTAAAAATTCAAATAAATTGAATTCAATATTATTAAACATAATTTCATTTCGAGTCGTAATAAAGCTTTTTTTATTGTGAAATGTATCATAAGACTTATATAAGAAAAATAAATGATACAATTTATTTTCAATTATAACAAATATCAATTTAATTTTGGATAATGCTTTAATAATAGAAAGAGATTTTAATCAATATTATTATGTAGAAAATCCTTAGAAATCAAATTTGAAATTAGTTTAATTAAATGTTCCTAATCTCCACATATATTTCTCGTAGTGTGTGTATACTATGCAAAGCTACAATTTACATCCAAATTTCAGCAAAATTACCAGAGATGCTTTTGACACCTGGCCTAGATTAACAGAAAAGAATTTTTCGAAATTGGATCACGAAAAAATTACCTATTTATGTTTTACTCTAATTTGCCGACTTTTCGTGATGGGCGAATTTTTCATGGTTGAGAATTTTTTTTAATTCTGTTGTATTACTCATAGACAGGCTAACATAAAATATATAATTTGATTTGCATAGACTAAAAATTTTGTTTATGATATAAGAAAATAATTCCAAGTGCACTGGCGTGCAAAACTTAATCAACAATGTAAAAACTTAGCAGCTAGCCATGAAATTGCAGAAAAGGAGGTCTGGCGATTAGAACAATGAACACGTAAGTCAGTAGAAACGTCATGCGTATGCAAATATCAGGAACGAAACGTCGGAGGCGACGTGAGCGTACGCAAAACGTGTGATGTCGGCGCGCAGCTTAACAGTAGAATAAAGGGAAGGATGGAGACACAATTCAACATATTCAATATACTAGTCAATTCGTGAAATATGGCTAGAAGAAATCACCTGGACGACTTCACACATGGAAGAATGATCGGAATGCTGGAGGAGGGGCGTAATGACCAATATATCGTCCTGCAGGCGAAAAGAGGCTGACAGCAGTCAGAAAGCGCCATTGCTCAGCAACTCTGTATAGCAACGGGGCTACAAGTGTCGCGGTTTACTGTATTCAGACGCCTTCACAAAGTGGGCCATTTCGCCCGCCGTCCTGAATGCTGCCCCCCGTTGAAAGTTGGTCACCGTTTACAGTGATGCAGAGAGCACAAGAATTGGACAACTGATCAATGGAGTCGTGTTCTCTTTACGGATGAGATTCGGTTCTGTACCAGAAGCGATTCTCGACGCGTTTTGATTTGGAGAGAGGTCGGGACCCGATTTTATCCCAGTAACCTCAAGGAAAAACACCGTTATGGTGGTTCTGGAATTCTTGTCTGGGGAGGCATTTTGCTGAACGGGCGAACTGAGCTCTACGTTTTCCATTGTGCTATTGTGTGCTATTGATCGCTATTGTGAGGAGGTACTCCTTCCCCATGAGAGTCTGTTCCGAGGTGCATTTAACCCAGACTTCATTTTTATGGAGGACAATGCACGGCCACATCGGACTCTTGCTGTTGAGGAGCTATTGGAAAGTGAAGATGTCACTCGAATGGATTGGCCAGCGTACTCCCCAGATTTAAATCCCATCGAACAAGTGTAGGATGCTTTGGGGAGACGCATTTCAGCACGCTTACATCCTCCGGAGAACACCAAACAACTCAAACAGATGCTCATTGAGGAATGGGCACTCCTACCGCAAGAAATGTTGCACCAGCTGGTTCTGAGAATGTGGAGATGGTGCGAAGCAATCATTGCAGTGAGGGGAGGGCATATCCCATATTAAGGAACATCTGCTTGTTGTTCTTCCTTTTGGATAGACAATCATAAGTCACGATACTATGCGTTCAATAAAGCTTGTTTTTGTTTGATTCCATACCGTATGTATTGTATTCCTTTTTCAGCGCCGATGCTTTCGTCATCCTTTACGTACATAATAATCTCCTCATTTCAGAATGTTATGTCTCTCAGATGATTTCTCGTGAAGTTATGGCAAAAAACCCACCTGTTGCCTAAGTTTTGCACACCAGTGTATAATCTAGACATCTGTATTCCTAAAGAAGTCGTCAATGATGTAACCCGAAGTATATTGACAATTTCAATAGGTTACCATAGTACAATTCAAGAAATTCCTACTATACAGTATCCAGATGTTCGAAATTAGATCGCCATATGGGTTAGTTTAGTAGGGGAGTGAGCTACAGTAAGGAGGAGAAAGAAAATTTATTTAGGTTTGTACGTTCCGGTTATAGAAAATATTTTTGTTTTTTTTAACTTCCCACTTATTTTTATTGTAAAATTTGCAATGCCACCTTGAGAAAAAAACCTATTCAACCAGACCAGAATTGACTCTAAACAAAGAGCAGCATCTAGATACATAGAAAATGAGGAGATATCAGAAAATCAGCTTGAAGCTAATAGCTTGTGAATGACTAATGCTGGAGCCGGAGAAAGCGAAGATATAGTGCTTGGTTTGGTTTGTTGCTCTACTGTCATCTTGTGCACGCTTTAGGCTAAACAGACCGGGACCTGCAGTTTAAAGTGGATTCCGAACCCACAACAAACATCCATGGTTCCCGCCGGGACTCGAACCCGAAACCTATGGTACCGACCGCCAGGGCGCTAGCCACTCGGCCACTCAGGCCCAAGATAGTGCTTGCAGCAGACGTGAATCTAAAGAAAAGAGTTAATAAATTTCATTTACTGAAGCTTTGCAACACCGCGTTGTACGTACTAGTACTGTAGTATTCTTAATATTCTCTTTAAGATGTAGCGTTTTTTTTTTTTTTTTTTGTAAATTTAATAAATATGCTTTAATGATATGTAATAATAAATAGATATTTAACGTTAATATGTAAATATAACTTTGATTTTCATATAAAATGTAAGCGTAATACTGGGAAATTATGATATACTTATATGAGATATTGCTGTTAAATAAATTAAAGAAATATTCTTTTTCCTTTTAGAATTACATAAATTCAGTTAAATTAAACTTCTCCATCATATAATATTAATCAAATATATTACATTGTAGAATTAATTTTAATTAAAATTACACTTAAATTCGGTTTTTATTCAGAGGTTTGTTTATCGAATGAATTATAATCATAGACTATAAGTATTTTTTTTATTGATTTCATTTTATAAAATGGAAAGCTTTCCGTTGAAAACCTTGCTTAATTATATTTAATATATAAGATTTAGTTAAAAATATTTTTAATGAAGTTTTACGTTTCATATTTCTTCTCTCATATTTGTTTTGTTTTCTTACGTAAAATACTAAATGGTTTTTTTGTGTCTTACAACGGTAAAGATAAAATATTTATTAGTTTTGTAGAAAAATAAATATTTTTAAGAACTCTTTGAAACATTTTTTTTAATTAAAATTTAAAAATTCGTTTTATGTGTATATGTGCTACGATCTAGAATTAATAAGATTAAATTTAATAAATTGAAAGTTTTGGAACGAAGAATATTTGCATTTGGTTTTATTCATAGTTTTTTTATTCAATTATAAAATCCTTTAAGGTGTATTTATGCAACTTTTTACAAAATCAGTTAAATTATTGCATAGTTATTTGTTTAAAGATTTTAATTAAAGGAAAACATTTGTTTGAAAGTTTTTGTTGAGAATTTTAAATTAACTGACTTTATACAATTTGAATTATAAAAAAAAAATATTACACGAAATTCCAAGTTTGTCAATTAAATAACATATTGAATAATTCTTTTATTTTAGAATTCTAATTTTATCTATTTTCTTAATACATGAGATAATAGGATTAAAAATGGAAATACTAAATTTATTAGAAAATCAGCACTTTATAAGGTAAAATTTCCCATATTTATCTAATAAATTTGCCACAATATGTCCTTGAAATATTTTTAATTTCAAAGCTAAGTTTAATAGACATAAAGATTTTTTGAAAATTGAAGAGGGAATTTTTAGTTTGATATGTTTACAAATTATATCATCTATGTACAGATATTTAATTACTAGTGCACTAATTTATACGTAGAAGATTATAATTAAAGGGTATATTATAATAAGGGTGTAATATAATAATGTTAAATTTATGCGTATATTATCTCACATCGTTTTGTAATTTTTGAAATTATGTATATTTATTTAATTTGGTGGATACAAATCTTAGCATATGCAAAGTTTTTATTCTTTCCAATTCTAATTCCAATTTTTAGTTCTTTAATTTTTCCTTTCTACTTAAAATTTACAATTTAACCTTATGATGAATTACAATAATTAGCTAAATAAGATTCTTCAGAAATATTTTTTATTTTATATATAATAATGCTGGATGAATGATTATTTTTGTATTTAAAAATTTAAATTTAACAGTATGTTTAGAACCCTGTTTTAATTTAATTTCAGCAAGTTATTAACTGACAAATTGCATTGAGTTTCAGAATTGGGAAAACTGAGTTCGAAACCTAACCATAGAGGGTTAATATAATAGAGCGCATATCAAGATTACCAGTTTTAGAAAAACATGTAATCATACCCATCACGTGACTTTTACAGTCACCATTGTCCAATTTTAGTAGTGTCGTGATGGCAGGTCACTACCATGATCCCTCTGTTATTAATTTGTACGGGATTGGTCTCTGTGTTTACTTGCGTTACAAAGGAAAAATTAACTCACATTCTACTGTGGAATAAATTTCACTCAATTATAATTAGTTTTAGGCATGTGTTTCAGGTTTTTGTAGTTTAACTTATGAGATGATAGCGTGACGATTTTTGCCAACAATTTTTACTGTTGTTTTTATTTTTTTTTTCTTTCAAATGCAGCTTGCAAACACTTAGACAGCTTGGTCATGGATGCCTTAAGGCAAGCGCTGCACAGACGTACTCACTTTGCATTACCCAGGGGGCACGTGTAACTTGAAGATAAGCCACGGACGCGCAGTAACAATGCCCCCGCAACACTCTACGATCCTATTAGACCGGGACCTACAGTTTAAAGTGGGTTCCGAACCACTACAAACATCCATGGCACCGCCGGGACTCCTAACCCGAAACCTGTGGTACCAAGCGCCAGAGCGCTAGCCATTCAGGCCCCTGTTGTTTTAAAATATAAGTATAAGTTTTAAAATACTTATGTTGCTCCCTAAATCCTAGGTAAAATGCTTAGTAGCGATAAGTAAAACACCAACATGTCTATCTATACATGTCTATGTCTAGTTTGTCAGCCCTACGCCAAAAGCTTTACAGTCATATTAGAACGGTATCTACAGTTTAAAGTGGATTCTGAACCACTAACAACATCTATGCCATAGCCAAGATTCTGAAGTCTGTGAAAGAAATATGAAAAGTCATCTTTTTATGGGGTAGGGTTGTCAGCCCTACCCCAAAAGACATATTAGACTGGGACCTACCGATTAAAGCGGATTCCGAACCCCTACAAACACCCATAGCACCACCGGGACTCGAACACGAAATATGTGGTACCGAGAGTCAGAGAGCTGGCCACTCGGTCATTAGGCCCCACATGAAAACTACTTAGTATGAACATGATTTAACGTAATAAATAAACGGAAACATTGCGTACCATTCATCTTCCTGATGGCCGATATCTTTGGTACCTTAGACTTCAGGTTCGAATCCTGGTTGTGGCAGTGGTTGTAAGTGGCTTGGAATTCAAGTAAACTGTAGGTTCTGGTCTAATTATCATAAAGTGTGCAAAAAAAATGATCGTAGACCGGCAAAAAAATCAATGGCATGATAACCCCAACGGTAAACAAGCACTTCTGCCAGATTTCGAAACATGAGATTTTCTTTTTTATAAATGGGTATGGTTTTCACGCCGAATAGTCATGCTAGACCGGGATCTACAGTTTGATGAGGAATCACTACAAACTTCCATGGCACCACCGAGACTCGAACCCGGAGCCTGTGGTACCGAGCGCCAGAGCTTTATTCGATGGGCTATTAGGTTTAACTTACACTTAACTTCTCTACATATACTGTTCCTTACGAAAAGCAGCCTGGCAGCCAAGTGGCTAGGGCCCTGTTATTTGATACTGTAGGCTTCAGGTTCAAATCCTGGCAGTAGCATGGATGTTTGTTAGTGGTTCGAAATCCACGTTATACTGTGAGTACCGGTCTGTTTAACCCTCGTGTGCACAAGATGACCGTAGAGCGACAAACCAATCTTTACGAAATAATATCCGCTAACATTAGCCGCATTGAATTAACTAAAAAAAAAAAATCTTATTAATAAATTTTTCATGACCCTTTTTAAAAAAGAAATTTTCCCCTGAAGGTCAAATAGATACCAAAGGAACAAGATATACACCACATGATGTATTTTATAAAGTGACGCAATAAATAATTTCTTCCAAAAATTTTTTTGGTATCTTCCACAAACTGTCAGAGCTGACAAAAATTTCATCACATTTCCATATTTATTTTCTTTCTCAATTCCTACAAAAAAATCATAAGAAAGAAAAAAAAATCATGAACTTTTTTTTGGTCATTGGAATATTTAAAAAACATCAAAACCCCCTCCGAGTTTTACGTAATTTTTTATATATATAGATATATATTTTCTTGCCATCTAAGTTTTATTTCTTTTATTTATCATACTCCCTATATATTTCTTAAAATCGAGAGCGTTTTTGACAGGAAAACTATCGCGTAACATGACAACTTAATATGATGGCCTATGACGCAGAACACCGCCCCCACCCTTCCCGTCATGCCTTGCGCCGGAGATGTGTCACAAACAGCCTGAGGTTTTGAGAAGTTGTACCCGGGTTTACCTTTACATTTTCTAGCCCCCGGGAAGAAATGGTTAAGAAAAAAAAAATAATAATAAAATGAGCCATGCAGATTAAAGACATTAATAGAGAGAATTTCGAAACACTCTGTTAGAGGCCATTCGATTACGGTTACCGTTAAAACCGAGACGCAATCTTGTTCTATATTTCCAATTTTTCGTTCCGAGAATAATTTCCAAAAAAGCAATTTCCATTTTCCATTGAATACATTAGGTGCGCCGAAAATATCTGTCAAAGTTTCTTTTTTCACTTTTTTGTATTTGATCCGTGTCGGTTTTTCTGCGCAACCATGTTTTTTGATGTTTTGGATATTGTAGCAAAAATTTTTAACAAAATAAGTTTTTAAATTGTTATTAAAATAGCGATGCTAAATGTTTAAACATAGAAGAAATTTTTAATTAACTAGGTAGTTACATACTGTTGACTCGAAGATATTAAAATGTTTCTTATTCTAGAATCATGTAACAGTTATTTTAAAGTCATGTACCATTGATCTGATATCTTATTCTACAACCAAATTCCTGTTATCTTATTCTATAACAATGTGCCAGTTATCTTATTCTAGAACCACGTACCAATGACTTTATTCTAGAACGACGTAGCAGCAATCTTATATCTTATTCTATAACCATGTAACTATTATCTTATTCTTGAATCATGTATCAGTTATGTTATTCTAGAACCACATACCATTTATCTTATTCTAGAAACACTTACTTATTATCTTATTCTAGAACTACTTACTTGTTATCGTAACTAGAACCACTTACTTGTTATCTTATTCTAGAACCACTTACTTGTTATCTTATTCTAGAACCACTTACTTGTTATCTTATTCTAAAATCACTTACTTGTTATCTTATTCTAGAACCACTTACTTATCTTATTCTAGAACCACTTACTTGTTATCTTATTCTAGAACCACTTACTTATCTTATTCTAGAACCACTTACTTGTTATCTTATTCTAGAACCACTTACTTGTTAACTTATTCTAGAACCACTTACTTGTTAACTTATTCTAGAACCACTTACTTGTTATCTTATTCAGAACCATGTACCAGTTATTTTAGTCTAAAACGTACCAGTTATTTTAGTCTAAAACGTACCAGTTAACTCATTCTAGAACCACGTAGCAGTTACCTTATATGTCATTATAGAACTATGTAACAATTTTCGCATTCTAGAATCATGTACCATTTGTCTTATTCTAGAACCACATAACAGTCATCTTATTCAAGAACCACGTACCAATTGTCTTATTATAGAACCTCTTAACAGTAATCGTATATGTTATTCTAGAACTATGAAACATTGTTCTTATTCTAGAACCATGTAGCAAATATCTTATATTTTATTCTATAACCATGTAACAATGATCTTATTCTTGAATCATGTAGAGTCATCATGTTCATAGAGCCAAGTAACAATGATCTGTTATCTTATTCTAGAACCATATACCATTTATCTTATTCTAGAACTATCTACTATTTATCTTATTTTAGAACCACGTAGCAGTTATCTTACATGTTATTCTAGAATTATGAAACAATTTGATTACTCTAGAATCATGTACCAGTTGTCTTATTCTATAGCCACGTACCAGTTATCTTATTCTGGAACCACATATCAGTTACCTTTTTCTAGAAACATGTATCCTTTATCTTATTCTAAAAATATGTACCATTTATCTTAAATCTTATTTTAAATCCATGTACCATATATCTTGTATATTATTCTAGTACCACGTACCATTTATATTATATCTTATTTGAGACCCACGTATATATTATCTTAAAGACAGACCTAACCGTAATACCTAAACAGACATATTTTTGTTATTATTCAAATTTCAAAACACATCTTTGCTTTAAATATAAATAAAAAATTTAAATTATTAAAAAGATATTTTAAAATATAGGAATAAATTTCATAACTTTTATCTGTATTTTATGAATATATTATTTTATATAAATATTTTAAAATACATTATTCAAACCTTCTCTCATATATGCATTCATTTGCTAAATAATTTCTGCATATTAAAAAATAATATCTGGATAAAGTTATATAATTTTAATATATCATATTTTTAAGCACATATAGAATTAATGTAATTTTTCTAGAGACAGAGATCTGCCAGTATTACAATATTTAAATAAAACATGTATATCATATCTTTAAGACATAATTGTACACATAAGCATATATACTCAAGATTTAAGTTTCCTAGTAAATCAATTTCCAACATATATCACAACAATGTTAAATAAAGCAAAAAGAAAAAAAAATTAAAATTTAATACATTTCTAAAGTACAAGGATAATTATACAGTAAAGTACAACTCAGCTAAAATATACGTGGTATTTATTATAAAATCCCATTTTTCTTTTAAAACTTGCATATATTTGTAAAGGGGAAGTTTTACACATTTTATTAGATTATAATATTTATTTACCATTGAATATGTAATAAATATGCCTAAAACTTTTCTACGATTACAAATTAAATTGTTATTTAAAATAATTCAAGAAATGATAATATTGATCTTTTTGGAAAAATAATATGTATAATATAAATAATATTTTTCTCTCTAATGTATTTTTCCCCATAAATATCCTTTAGAAATTGATTGAAATCTAATAATAAAAGTACAAATAAGATTTTCGTTAGATGAAATATGCTTCTAAAGATAAATTGTATTGCAGTTTTCTTTAATACATCATGAAAAACGATCTAAAAATAAATTTATTATAAAGTTAATACTCATTTTGAAATGCAATACTGAAATCTGTCTGGCAGAGTTAAATTTATCATGTATTTATTTTCTTTTACAAATTGCCCTACTATATAAACCCGAGCCGTTCACATTTGGCCGTTCTCACATTCGCAACCCAACAGTCGACTGGACACATACTGCTTACTAGGCTACATTGAATATCCGTCATCACCTTCCCAGTCAATTTGTGCGGCAAAATTCCATGGGTCTGGTCCACTCTCCAGTCCTAGATCGTCATCTTCTGGTGGATTGGCCGTACAAAGTTTTGTTTCCCCCTGGGTTTCCCATGGGACTTGAACGTATTGAGGCAAGTGATGACTGAAAACACTATCATGCAGGCCTCAAGTTCTCACGCCGTGTGTTGAAAGCACTGTATCAATGGTCGTCCGAGTTCTCGTTCACAACAGATACATCGATGCAATGGACCGTCAGAAATGGCTTTCAAGAAACTATTCTTGGCCTTATCCCAAAGGGGCTGAGGATAAGAAGGAACGTCTTCATAATACATCGAAGTAGAAGGCTCGTTATCAAGACGACGTCGTTTGTTAGAAGGTGAGGGACCTTTGGACGTTTTCTGATGTTTCTTGGCATGACGTTCTCGTTGTAATGAGTTTTCATGCTCATGCTTGACGGGGTCTGCTCTCCAATTTTGCACCGCTGCAATTTTGTTGACACGCTAGGATTAAAACTTGGTGGCCCGGCCCGAATCCTAAGCTATCCTATGTAATACCTCGGCCTGAATCCTAAGCTATCCTTTTTAATTCCTCGGCCCGAATCCTAAGCTATCCTATGTAATTCCTCGGCCCGAATCCTAAGATATCCTATGTAATTCCTCGGCCCGAATCCTAAGCTATCCTATGTAATTCCTCGGCCCGAATCCTAAGCTATCCTATGTAATTTCTCGGCCCGAATCCTAAGCTATCCTATGTAATTCCTCGGCCCGAATCCTAAGCTATCCTATGTAATTCCTCGGCCCGAATCCTAAGATATCCTATGTAATTCCTCGGCCCGAATCCTAAGCTATCTTATGTAATTCCTCGGCCCGAATCCTTTTTCCAGGCATTTCTCCAACCGCCGTTTTCGCAGAGCTTCAAGTATCTTTTGCTTCTGTCTGCTTCATCGGGACTTTCAAGCTTCCTCCTCCGTGCTTCGTCGGGTGGTAGTTTGACTCGACCCATATCACTTTATTTGCTTGGCCCGCATTTTCGGATAACGTCCTGGACCCTTAACCAGGACATCATGTTCACCCATGATAATAAAATTTGTATATATAACAATATTGTGATAAAAAAATGTGTTGTTGTTTTTAATCCCATTTGGTCGATAGCAACATCTAGAAAGAAGGGAAGGGGGGAGGGCTGTTTCGGTTACGATGGGGCACTTGTAGGTAGATGTCTGACTTGTATCTGCGTCGCAGAAGACGGAGGACAGTGCCTTCCAGGAGGACTTTTAGGGGAAAATAACCCAGCGCTAGAGGGCAAGTCACTTGGCCATGAGGTTAAAATGGTATTAATGGTTAACACCGTTAACTAAAATTAACAGATTTTTTTATCTTTAGCATATATTTTAAAGCTTACCAAATAAAATGTAAAGAATCGAATCATAAAAAATGTGAATTAAAATACCCATCTCATATCAAAATACTTAAATAGAAGTGCTACGAAAAAAAAATGTATTATTTGCCTAAAAAATATACACTTTATAATTTTTTTTTTTCAAATAAAACAAAACTTGTATAAATATTCTGCGATAATCCATTATTATTGTTACCTTAAATGTCGCGAAGTTTCTTTTAAACACCAACAACCCACATATTAATTTACCTAATTAAATTTTCAACATCGATTCAGATATTTAAGAATGTATGATAAAGTGCTAAAGCAACAAATTTAATTAGTACCCGCAAAAAGCTACTTTTAATCAAAGCACATACACAAAAAAATGAATATTTTTAAAACGCCGTAAGAAAAATTAAACTAGTTTATGTTTATGTTTATACATATTTCAAGATTTTTTATGTATTTTTCTGCATGTTTATCTTATACGAATATTTATTATTGTTGTATTTTAACATCTTTTCACTTTTTAAATTATATCAGTGTTTTTTATCAATGCTTTTAAATATTATATAAGTATTATTCTTTACTATCACGCGCTGTTCTTTATTGCTGGCAAAAAAATACTCAGTTGAATTCGAAGTAAATTTTAATCCTCTATTAATTTTTAAACTCTTTCTTTTCAGTCGGTTAACTACTAGTACTGGATCTATTATAAAAAAAGTAAACGCCATAAAGTTGGTTATTGTTAAAAATAAATTTCAAAGTATGGTAATTAAGTTAATTGTTTTCTGTGATCCTCCGGTAAGTAGTTTGGGGGACGCATTCATAGTGAAATGATACTGAGAGAGCAATAATAAGTGATAATTTTAAATTGAAATATGTGTGTGTGTCCCATGTTTGCGTGCGCCATTCTGAAATTAACTTTAAGGTATGCTGAATTATTAATAGAGAGTTTTGGCATACCGTACGTTAGTTACCGTAGGACGTCCGTTAGCTTTTTCTCCCTAGCGCGCATGCTCATATTAAACATAATTTCCTATGAGCCTGCGCGCTAGGGAGAAAAATCTAACGGACGTCCTACGGTAACTAACGTACGGTATACAAAAACTCTCTAATATCTCTGCCTTGGAAACTGAAACATTGTGAACAACTGTTTGTTTCGATTAAACGAATTTTTTTTTCTTGTTGCATTTAAAAGTTTTTTTTTGTTCTAATGCAACTGGCAAACAATTAGACAATTGTCATGGATACCTTAAGGAACGCGCTGCACAGACGTTACTCATTTAGCACTACCCTGGAGCAGTGTGTAGCTTGAAGATAAGCTACGGTCGCGGAGTAACAATACCCCCGTAACAATGTATGATCCTGTTAGACTGAGATATACGGTTTAAAGTGGATTCCGAACCATTACAAACATCCATGGCACGCCCGGAACTTGAACCCAAAACTTGTGGTACCGAGCGCTAACCACTGGGCCATTCAGGTCGTTTCACTTAAAAGTAAACGCAGATATTTTTACACGTGGTTTTATAAAATACAGTATCACAATGTATAATTAGCCCCCCCCTGTAAAGTCCAGAGATTGGCTGGTTGGTAATGTATAGTAAAGCTCATGTTAGTATTTCTAACGGCTTATTGTAATTACACTGCTTTAGGAAACTAGAAAAGTCGATAACGATTGTCTTTTTTTCTTACGCCACTTCGTAGACAGCAACATCTAGACCAAGTCCAAGAACTCATGTGATCTCGTGAAGAAAAAGTTGTTGTTATTATTGTGATGGCAGCTTTTGTTATGGTGGAGCACAACAAATCAACAACAACCGTAGGGAGAAAGCTGACTTGGCTTCGTGGTGCTGATTTTTTACGGGGTAGTGTTGTCAGATCTATTTCCAACTCTCTACACTCATATTAGATTGGGACCTTTAAATTGGCTTAAATTGGGTACCAAATTACTACAAACATTCATGGCACCGCCGTTACTCGAATCCGAAACCGGTGGCACCAAGCACCAGAGTGCTAGTCATTGGGCCATCAGGTTAATAATGTTATTGCTAGTTAACACCGTTAACGAAAATTAACAGTTTTTTTTTCATCTGTAGCATGCATTTTAATGCGTACCAAATGAAATGTAAAAAATAGAATCATAAATACAAAATCCACAAAAAAATTGTGAAATAAAATATACATCTCATGTCTACATGCCTAAATATACACTGGTGTCCAAAAGTTAAGCATAAATCGTAAAATGCGAAAAACATGGAGTAAATATTCGTAAAATTATCCCAAATTTCTTGCGGATATTAATTTTGTGAAGAAGGAACATTGGGTTTATGCAAAACTTTTCAGTCAACTAGTCCTGCGCGAAACACCTGCGCATATCGGAACGCAGAGAAGCCGATTCACGCAGCATGGGCAGTTCAGACAAGTTTCGTGCAACTGCTGTACGAAGGAACGTTGTTAACCAACAAACAAGGTGAATGATGGCACAAAGACGCCAATTGGACATGTTTGCGAAAGGAAGAGTCTTTG
Source organism: Caerostris darwini (assembly GCA_021605075.1). Classification (NCBI taxonomy): domain Eukaryota; kingdom Metazoa; phylum Arthropoda; class Arachnida; order Araneae; family Araneidae; genus Caerostris; species Caerostris darwini. The sequence goes on along the minus strand of BPLQ01005814.1, from coordinate 228,917 downwards.
GAATGCTGGAATCCGGACGATCACAAACCGAAGTGTCTCGAATTTTGAATGTGGACCAGTCTGTGATCTGAAGACTGTGGCAGAGGTTTTAAAGAACGGGAGATGTTACCCGACAACCAGTATCAGGTCGACCAAGAGTCACAACCCCTAGCTAAGACCGATATCTGGTAATAAGTGCGCGACGTCAGAGGGGCAGTACTGCCAGAGCACTGGGTTCGGCGCTCACATTCGCCACAGGAATACGCATTTCGAGACAAACTGCTTACAGGAGACTCCATCATCATGGCCCGTATGCCAGAAGACCAGCAGTTTGCATTCCCCTCACGTCTGCACATAAGCGCGCTCGTTTGAACTGGAGTTTGAAACATCAACATTGGAGTGTGGGAGAGTGGGCCAATGTGATGTTCAGTGACGAGTCCCGGTTTGTCTCAGTAGTGATTCTAGTCGGGTAACGATATGGAAAGAACGTGGAACACGTTTTGAACCAAGAAACATAACGGAAAGACATCATTTTCCATCAAGGGGAGTAATGGTATGAGCAGGCATCATGATGGACGGCCGCACAGACATTCATTTCTTTGACACGGGGTCTGTGACTGGTCAAAGTTACAGAGACGAAGTTCTTGAGCCTTATGTTCGCTGGTTTCGAGATGCTGTCGGTCCTGACTTCATATTCATGGATGATAATGCGCCATGTCACCGATCGGTGCTGGTTGATGACTTCCTTGAAACGGAAAACATCCAGCGCATGTCGTGGCCTGCGAATTCCCCTGATTTAAATCCTATGGAGCATGTATGGGATATGCTCGGGAGTTAAATTGCAGCCCTTTCGCAACCACCAAGCTCCGTTACAGAACTGAAGAGAGCTCTCCAGGAAGCTTAGAACCGTTTGAGCCCACAACTCATTCATCATCTAATAGAAAGTATGGTAAATCGCTGTGCAGCGTGTCTGGCTGTCAGAGGTAGCCACACGCCTTCTTAAACTGCAGCATCAGTATTTTATTTAATGTTTTCTTTCATTTTTTCTTTAAAGTGTGAACCCTTGCTATGCTCAGTTTTCTTTCAAACTGCTACTTTGGATAATAAAATTAATTGTTATCGTTCTTTTGATTTGCTTTCTTAATTTATAACCATTTTACACTCGCATATCACGTTTCCCGCCATTCTGATTTACAGTTCCTTCTTTATTCACATAATTATCAATTATGCTTTACTTTTGGACACCAGTGTAAGTACTAAGGAACAAAAAGTTTATTAGTATCTGTCTAAAAACATACACTTTAAAAAATTTTTTTCAAATAAAACCAAATTTGTATAATTATTCTACGGTAATCCATTATTATTGTTACCTTAAATGTCGTGAAGTTTCTTTTAAACACCAACAACCCACATATTAATTTACCTAATTAAATTTTCAGATATTTAAGAATGCATGATAATGCGTTGAAGAAACAAAATTTAATTAGTACCCGCAAAAAGCTATTTTTAATCAAAGCACACAACTGAAAAAAAAATGCATATTTTTAAAACGCCAAAAGAAAAATTGAACTAGTTTATGTTTATGTTTATACATATTTCAAGGAATTTTTTATGTGTATTTTTCAGCAGATATGTTTATTTTCAAATATTTATTATTGTTGTTTTTTACCATCTTTTCCATTTTTAAATTTGATATAATTTTTTATTAATGCTTTTAAATATTAAATAAGTACTATTCTTTAGTACTACATGCTGTTCTTTATAGTTACCAAAAAATAGTTGCTTGCGAAGTAAATTTTAATCCTCTATTAATTTTTAAACTCATCTTTTCAGTCGCTTAATTGCTAATACTGGATCTATTATAAAAAAATGAAACCCATAAAGATGTTCATTGTTAAAACTAAATCTCAAAGTATGGTAATTAGGTTAATTGTTTTCTGTGATCCCTCGCTACGTAGTTTGGGGGGGGGGGGGCTCATTCATAGTGAAATGAACTCTGATACTGAGAAAGCAATAATAATACTGTGTCTAAAGGAAAGCTAATTTTCAATTTAAAATTCCAGGGACTTAGGGAATTCAATTTTTTTTAAGTCTCTGGCACTGTCCTTGACATCTGTGTGGAAATTTGACGTCAAAATATTCATTAGTGTTTGAGTTACGTTTGGCTTTGTGAGACGCTGAAACTGATTCCGGCGATTTTTGAAATGTCTGAATTAATTGATCAAAGAACTTGCATTAAATTTTGTTTGCGGAAATGTATAGAATATTGAAGAAGTCATTCGGTGAGCATTCCTATATCGGAAAGAAATGTTTACAAGCGGTATAAACACTTCAAAGAAGGCAGAGAACGCGCTGAAGACGAAGAGTCGCTGGTCGACCATCCACCTCAACCGACGAAGCTCACGTCCAAAAAAATTAAAGATTTGGTTCTTGCAGACCGTCAATTTAAAAGAGAGAGAGATTTTTAGAGATTAGATTAGATCAATTTATTCTAGTGAGAGATATTTAGAGACCTTGCTGATGATGTTGAAAATTCAAAAGAATCGGTCAATTCCATTTTGGGCCTCAAACGCGTCAAATCTCGATTGGTACTGAAAACACTGAATGCGCCAGCTCACACTGCATTGATTATTCAAAACTTTTTCGTCACAAATGAAACCCATATCGCTCAATTCACACCGTGCCATTTCTGGCTATTCCCTAAACCAAAAGACCCCTCCATGGACGCTGTTTTGAGTCGATTGAAGAGATTCAACGTGAATCGCCGCGAGCTTTAAAGGCCATCCCTGCCGATGACTTTTTAGCATGCATTGAGGTTTGAAAAAAAAGTTGACGTAATGCATTGTGTCCGGAGGGGATAACTTTGAAGGAGACGAAATAAATATGGAAGAATAAATAAAGAGTTTTTTGAAAAAAAATAAGTGGTCTTAATTTTTGGGCACAGTAGTTGTTTTATATCAATGATTTTATCGATGCTTCTAAATATTAAGTAAGTATTTTTCTGCACTATTTCATGCCGTTCTTTATTGCTAGTAAAAAAAAACTCAGTTACTTCCGAAGTAAATTTTAATCCTGTATTAATTTTTAAACTCTTCCTTTTCAGTCAGTTAATTACTAATATTGGATCCATTATAAAAAAAAGTGAGCGTTATAAAGCTGGTTATTGTTAAAAATAAATTTCAAAGTATGGTAATTAAGTTAATTGTTTTCTGTGATCCCCGACTAAGTAGTTTGGGGGGCACATTCATAGTGAAATGAACTCTTATATTGAGAAAGCAATAATAAGTGATAATTTTAAATTGAAAATTTTTGTGTGTGTATATCCCCATGTTTGCGTGCGCCATTCTGAAATTAGCTTGAAGGTTTGCTGAATTATTAATATCTCTTCCTTGGAAACTGAAACATTGTGAACAACTGTTTCTTTGTTTCTACTAAACGAATATTTTTTTTTCTTGTTGCACTTAAAAGTAAACGCAGACATTTTTACACGTGGTTTTATAAAATACAGTATCACAATGCATAATTAGCCCCGCCCATAACTTCCAGTTGTAGGTAATGTATAGGAAAGCTCAGAAGCTCGTATTAGAATTGCTTAACATTTATTGTAATTATAGCTTTAAGAAACTAGAAAACTCGATAGCAACTGCTTTATTTTCCATATCCCACTTGGTAGACAGCAACAAATACACCAGGATTTGTTTCATATCTGTTTCGGAAAAAGCTGAAGAAAATATGCTAGTTTATTGACAGGTTTTAGTAAAAATGTATCTTCTACTGATAAAAATAGTGAAATCGTAGTTTTCTTTATTGGCACTCAAGTGTCTTAAGTTAGAGAAAACCACGGTAAAACCAATGTAGAGACTTTTAGTCTCTGAGTAGGATTCGAGATTATAAACCATAATGATTCATGATCGGTTTATCCTTTACAGCCAGTCATTTTAAGAAACTCTTATTTAGGCTTAGACACGATCAACACAATAATAATCTGTTATTCCAAAGTAGCTAAGATCTTATTTTTGTGGCTCTTTAAATTCCCACGAAGTATAGCAGGCATTTTATATTACAAGATGGAATATGATTAATGTTTTATGGACGAACATTTAGAAGTCCACTTTCTACATGTCATAGACCTAATGACTAACTGTCTAGCGCTCTGGCCTTTGATACCACAAGCTTCAGGTTAAAACTTGGCAATGGCATGGATGTATGTTTTTGGCTCGGAATCCATTGAACTGTAGGTGCAAGTATAATTAACCCATTGTGTGCAGAAAATGACCGTAGAGCGACAAACCAAATCTACATATCGTGTAGGAGAATATGCTGCAAACTTTCAGACAATTTGACTGCGAATCCAAGACATTCCGTTACAATCCTTTCCAAATATATTTGTTTCACAAACAGAAACTGAAGAACACGCCATCAGTGGAAATCGAGCATTAATCCTCTTTAGGCTATTAAGCATACATTGCAGTGGACGTCAAACATCTTTGCTGAGAGTGGTGTGAATATAGTTGATAGTACATACCTATAATAAAATTTCAGTTGAATGTCGTGTCTATCATTTTTTTTTTTTTTTACTGAAACATTCATATGCATTGCAAATACATGCACATTACATAACAAAAAAATAAAAACTAACATTATTTAATTTTTTAATCACGATTATAGTCGATTCTAAAAGCTTTTTTTATTACAGCTCTTATTTGAATGCAATACAAATGACTGGATTCAAATTTGGTTCTTTTCCTTTCAGGTTTTCAGACATTGATTATTAATGAATCTTTTGATACAAATATATAGCATAGGATTCCCTATGGCAAAACAATAATTTTTTTTCTTTACTCTTCTAGATGAAAAATATCCCTGGAATCTTTTACTCCATAATAGAAAAAGTAACATTGTAACTATATAGGAACAACATTCAGTAACTATATAATATATAAACTGTAGCGATAGATATATTGTCAGAGAGATATTTAGTTAGTTACTGATACAGTACAAAATGGTAGATAGTAAATCTACATGTACATGGGAGAGTAGATAAATTCAGTTGGATTTATTTGAAAACAGAACAAAAGTCTATTCTGAAAATCAGGTTTTTGGAAGTCTTATATCCAATATTATTTTTGGCATTACTTTTATATGTTTTGTTGTCTGAAAAAAACAATCAACCTATTTTTTATCATTTAGATAATGGCCCACTATATATAAATGTTCTCAATTATATTATTATTATTATTATTATTACAGCAGTAGAATCCCGGACCAAACTCACTATCATATAAACCAGATTTTGTCACTAAAAAAGAAAATGAAATATGAATTTACATACAATTTATTAATTTTTATTAATAATAAAAGTACTTAAAGTTTTTATGATGTACACTTTCAATGCTTTCTTAAAAATTTGGAATAAAGTCGATATTTTGAAAAATGTTTTATGTTTTGTTTAACTAGCAGAGGGTAAATGTTTTCTTGTTGAATTGTGGTACCTTTGCACAAATGTCAAATAACTGATAGTTTTTCAATCGAACATAGATTTTCGTATGTAGAAATGCTTTTCCTTATTACTGCTATGTTAACCGTATTATTCAATGCCTGAAATCATACCATCTGCAATTTCTTGCTATTCATCCATTCTGCAATATCTTCTTCAGCAAGGATTTCATAAGCGAAATGGTTTTCTGCCAGCTCTAGAATGATTCCTCATCATCAATTTTTATTTCATCATTTGTTTGTTCTGATAACAGAATGTTCTTCCACGATTTCTGCAGTGTTGTTGACATAATTTCTTTTTAATTTTAATTTTTTAATCACGATTCTAGTCTATCTTAAAAGCATTTTTTAAGATCTTAATTGAATGCAATGCAAATGAGCTTAGATTCAAATTTGGTTCTTTTCCTTCATGTTTTCAGCCATTTATTATTTATGAATCCTTTGGATACAAATGTATGGCATAGGATTCCCTATGGTAAAACGATTTTTTTTTCTATTTCAGATGAAAAATATGTTTTAAATTTTAATTTAAATCACTTTAAAAAATAAATTAAATAAATTTTAAACGTAATTTAATTTAAGGAAAAAACATTTTCCTTTCAGCAACTCAATGAAGTTGGACATATTTGTAAACTACAACATACATTTAAAAGAACTAGATGGAAAAAAAAATAATTTCAACATGATGACACTATATACTCAAGAGCCAAAACATTATGACCACCCCTACATTTTGCAATGAACTCGCCGGGATGATGTGGAAGGCACGTGATCAGGTGGAAGTGGTATTTAAATGGTATTAAGTGGTAGTATTAATTCATGCCAAGGCGGGTTGAAGCTGTGTTGCGCGCCAAAGGTGGGCCAACTTGTTATTGACAGGTGGTCATAATGTTTTGGCTCTTGACTGTAAGTAAAATATGTTTTCTTTTAGGATGAATAATTCTTAAATAGAACATGATAATTGAACATGAATTGAAAAACATGATAATTGAACATGAAATGAAAAACATGATAAGTGAACTGGAATTGAAAAACATATGATTGAAGAACATGATAATTGAAGATGAATTGAAAAACATGATATGATTGAAGAACATGATAATTGAAGATGAATTGAAAAACATGATAATTGAAGATGAATTAAAAACATGATAATTGAAGATGAATTGAAAAACATGTTAATTGAAGATGAATTGAAAAACGTGATATGATTGAAGAACATGATAATATCGAAAGCTCAGATATTGTAAAAATATTCTCTTCTGAAAGACCTTCTGTTTTACCATATTAAATTATGAAATACAACTAGTTGTTAAAATTATTTGTTTTTATTTAAATTTTCAGAATTATTATCAGTAATTAATTTCCAAAATATATTTCTGAACTCTATAAAAGTGCAAAATATTTAGTCATTTTGTACAACAGAAGGAATAAATAAAAATATTTTATCCAAAATATCTTAAATGGAGCATTAATATTTTATCTAGGTTGTATCTCCGAGTTTAATTAGCATCTTAAAACACACAATGTATTAGTTAAAAGAAGATAAAAAAAAATATGATTAAAAACAAATAAAATATTTAACTCAAATATTTTTCAATGATATGTCATGAAGAAAAATATTTATTTTGAATCATAAAGAAGAATATTAATGTAATCACATAGAAGATATTAATCATATTTATTGAAATTTTTGTTTCAATATTTTAATGGTATGAATATTGTAACTTATTGATTAAATTCTTATTTAATTGTTAAGTGTTCCTCATATTTGTTTTCAATGTATATATTGATTTACATTTCCAAAAAAGTGCTACACAGAGTATGAAATTTAAATACTAGTTAAGATAACTTATAACAAAAAATTCTTGAATGCTCTGTTAATAATTAGAATTCAGAATTTCATTTAAAAAAACCAAACTTATTAATAAGAAATAAAAACATCAAATAATCTTTTTTCTTCACTTTCATTATATTTAAACAAAATTTATTTGATGATTATTACGATGACGATGAAAAATGATTATTTGATGTTTCTATTTCTTATTAATAATTTTTTTTAAAATGAAATTCTGAATTCTAATTATTAACTCCGCATGCAAAGATTTTTAAGAAGAATTATATTTTTGATAAGAATTAGAATTTAATATAAAAACCAATAGGATTACAGCCTTTCTAAAAAAAAAATAACCATAGAATTCCAAACGATTTTCTCTTCTTGAAAAATATTGTTTTCTTCCCTCGGAAAAATTTTTTTGCGTTCACCAGACTTTTTCACAATCTTTTAAAAAAATGTTACATTATTTAATTATTTAATATTATAATTATAGTTCGTAAAAGAAATTTAAATAAAAATGTATAAAAAAACTCATGGAATAAATTTAAAAAAACTAACAGCTCGTGAATGAAATTTAAAGAAAAAATTAGGTATTCGGGGACACAAAAAATGTGATCAAGGACACTAAAACCCACTCCCCAAAACAATACTCATAGTTTTAATGGGTAATAGCTTATAATTAAAATAACAAGATGATTTATTTTTACAATGCTTTCAAGAAATTTCTTTAAATTCATTTTTTTTTTTTAATATTTTAAAATAAATTTGGTTTTTGAAAATTTTTTTGTTTAGGACATGTTAAATAACTTGAACGTCTTCTACTACAAAGATAAATGTTGGATATATTTTTAAATCTGCTTTGTATAGAACAAGAAAAAATAAAAGTAAGAACCGAACAGAAAAAGAATAAATAAAAGGATATATATTAAAAAAAAATATATCTTTAAACTTGAATTCCCAAATTTCTCCATTGTTGACCCAATTCTATTAGGTGTCCATTCTATGGGAAATAAACGACAGTATATTTTTTCTAAGGAGTGTATATTCCAAATCACGATCAAATGTAATTTTAATACACATATTTGTATTAAATTTCTATAAATTCCAAACAAATATTTATTATTACTATTTGTGAATATTTAGAAGTACATTTTATTTCTTCGAAAACCTTTTACTTCTACACAGTTTAGAATCGTTTGCTTTATTTAATCGAACGATTTAATTCCAAAGCAAAAACAATTTTATGAATTTTTCGAAAAATATTTTTATTTTTACTGTTTTTGTTATACTATTTTTGAATATTAAGGAGTATATTTTATTTCATAGAATTCTTTTTGTTTTTTCACAGTTTTGAATCGCTTGTTCTATTTAATCGAACGATTTACTTCTAAAACAAAAACAATTCTATGAATTTCTAGAAAAACAATTTTTTTTCAGAAAAACTAAATAAATAAAAGGATATAAATTTTTTTTTAAATAATCGTAAAACTGAAATTCCCAAATTCCTTCATCGGAGACCCAGTCCTATTTGGTGTCCATTCTATGTGAAATAAACGACAGTATATTTTTTCTAAGGAAATTCAAATCATAATCGAATACATAATTTATGTATATTCCAAATCATAATCGAATGCACTTTTAATACACATATTTATATTATATTTCTATAAATTCCAAGCAAATATTTATTATTACTATTTTTGAATATTAAGAAGTCTATTTTATTTCTTCGAATTCTTCTTATTTTTACACAGTTTTACATCGTTTGTTTTATTTAATCGAACGATTTAATTCCAAAGCAAAAACAATTTTATAAATTTCTCGACAAATATTTTTTTATTACTTTTGTTACACTATTTTTGAATATTAAGGAGTATATTTTATTTCTTCGAATACCTTTTACTTCTACACAGTTTAGAATCGTTTGTTTCATTTAATGGAACGACTTAATTTCAAAACAAAAAAGATTCTATGAATTGGAAGAAAAACATTTTTTTTTCAGAAGAAAAAAATAAGAGGATATAGATTTTTTTTAAAAATATCTTAAAACTTAAATTCTAAATTCCTCCACCGGAGACCCAATCCTATTTGATGTCCATTCTATAGGAAATGAACGACAGTATATTTTTTGTAACGAAATTCAAATCATAATCGAATGCATAATTTGTGTATATCATAATCGAATGCATAATTTGTGTATATCATAATCGAATGCACACCAAATCATAATCGAATACATAATTTGTGTATATCATAATCGAATGCACACCAAATCATAATCGAATTTTATATAAATTCCAAACAAAAATTTATTATTACTATTCTTGAATATTTGGAAGCATATTTTATTTCTTTGAAAACCTTTTACTTCTACACAGTTAAGAATCGTTTGCTTTATTTAACAGAACGATTTAATTCGACAACCAAAACAATTCTATGAATTTCTAGAAAAATATTTATATTTTTTTTCAGGAAAAAAAAAATAAAAGGGTATTTAAAAAAAAAAAAAAAAAATTTATTTTTAAACATATCTTTTAAAAAAAATTCTTAAACCTCAAATTCCCAAATTCCTCCACCGGAGACCCAATCCTATTTGGTGTCCATTCCAAACCTGCCACATTGACCCCTTGCGACTAGAGGGCGCTGCAGTAGCTGCTAGGATCGACGTCATCATCTCCATGCAGGCACGATGAACTGAAGGCGGGTGGGGGGAAGGGGCAGTGACGTGTAACTGGGACCACCGAGTGGCGCAATGTACGGATTTAAAAGTGGGGTGCAGGCCAACTTGATCACAACAGACCGGGTATTTTCCCGAACTCTTTCTGTTCTCCGATGCTCTTCTCTTCTGAATTTAAAATCCTCCCCTGCTCTTTCTTAGTTGTCGCAGCAGTCAAATAAGAATCGTTTGTTTCCAAACGATGGGAGCTCTGGAGGAGTTGAAGTGAAAAGGATTTTTCTCTGCTGGCGGTAAGTTTTTTTCGGAATTTTTTTTTTTGGCAGCTATCAGGAGTGTGAAATTAATTTTATTCCGGGTAATAGTCGTTTGATTCAATCGTAGAGCTCCCGTTTTGCACAGAGGAATTCATTCGAATGGGGTTTAAGAAGGAATTTTAGGCTATTATCGTTTGGTTTTAGAGCTATGTAAAAAAAAGATGGAAACTATTTTAACGGAAATATTTAAATTCTAATATAGTAATTATTTCATTTTTTTTTATGAATGGAACGTTATCAAATTCGGAACATATTTAAAAAAAAAGGGTTAATAATACTTACGTATGTAGTTACTTAATTTTAAACCATTAATACGTTTTACTTTTAAAATATCATAATATTTACGTCTTCTTTTATAACCGAAATATCAAAATGGAAGGTAAAAGAAATAAATTGGACATATTCAGATTGATAATTTTTCAGTTGAATTGAAAAATTATCAAATCTGAGACATATTTAAAAGGAGATTTAATAAAATTTGCATACGTAGTTTCTGAAATTTAAATCATAAATACAATTTTTTTAATAGATTATCATATTTGCATCAAATTTTATAACAGGAATATCAGCATGAAAACTAAAAGAAATAAAGAAATTGTATTTAAAATTGTAAATTATTTGTTAGAAGCCCAAATTTTAAAATAATTAAACTCTAAATGCTAAAGTATAATAAAAATAATTCTAATAAAAAATAGTAAATATTTTAACAAATCTTACTAAAACTACCTGGTAGTTTCTTCTTATAAAATATTATTCTATCGAATTATTTGAGGAAAATTAATTTATGAATAACATATTTAAATCTTATTTCATATGATTTTAAGAGCTTTATTGTGGAATATTAAAATAGAGAAAATTTATTAGAACTTTATTACGAGGAATTGTGTAAATGTATAACACTTCTTTCAATGCAGGCATCTATTTCAAAAAAAAATTCTTGTGAAATTGGAGCAAAATTTGAATTGATACGATATTATAATGAATGATGAATATCGATATCTTAAATCCGTCCAGTTTGAAAATATTTTAGATTAATTTAATATGTTTTAGAAAATAAATGTTTATTAAAAATATGGATTCATTATACCTATTAATCAGTTTAGTTTACATAATATTTTGAATAATTATATGGTACCAATATAATAATAATATATAATAAAAGTTGTAATTTTGATTATTTAGCTAAAATTGTTGAAATATTTTTAGTTATAAAATTTTAAGTGTCTTTGATTTATGAAATTATAGAATTTTGAATAAACAGATAAAGAATTTGTTATTTTTGTCAACGTATTAAATTTTTCGTATATTTGCGTATATATAAATACTTATGTGATACAAATTTTTCTATTGTATTTGATATTTTACAATTATTTCAAACAACTTATTTAATAATAGCATACAGACATTACGATTGATTGATTCAAAATATTCTTCTAATTGATTAAAAGACTCAAAATTACCTAAATTCAAAATATTCATTCGAAAAACTTTGCCTATTTATATTTTCAGCAACGTATAAGATGGTAGCTTTTTAAAGTCAAATACTTATATAAAATAGGTATTTTTTTTAGAACAAGAGAAACACAAAATTCTATAAACATTGAAAAAAAGGTTTGCAAATTCTTTCTTATGCATTATTTTCAATTCTAAATCGGAATTGCAACGTAAAAGTTAAGAACATCTGTCCCACCACCCTTGCGTGATAAGTAGTCATTTTGCATCTTGTGTGAAATTCGATTCTCGATATTTTCTCGACTCTTTTACAATCTCTTCTATAATAACAAGCTCTTACAAACAAATGTGTTGTCATTATCACTTCATTATCAACAATGCTTTTTCTCTGCAAGAAACATCTGCAGTCAATATTGACAGAGTTACTACAGTGGTTCGTTAAACTGTCTAAAGAAAAGATACAAAAAAAATAACGCTCATTTGAATACATGAACATTTATTGCAGTTAAATAGCAGGTGATATGTCTTTTGTTATTCATCAGTTTTTGAATTTTAATGCTTTAAATAATTTAGTCATCTTTATGTGATGATGAGACATCTTGTATTTCCATATTTATTTGTATGGAATTCGGTTATTCTATATTTTTTCGATTTCCTTGCATTAATTTCTAATCGTGAACTTTTGTTAATAAAGATGCATTCAGTATCATTTATATCAACAATGCATTTCTCTGCAAGAAACATCTGCAGTCTATATTGACAGAATTACTACAGCGGTTCGTTAAACTGTCTAAAGAAAAGATACAAAAAATAACGCTCATTTGAATACATGAACATTTATAGTAGTTAAATAGCAGGTGATGTGTCTTCTGTTATTCATCAGTTTTTGAATTTTAATGCTTTAAAAAACTTAGTCATCTTTACGATATTCCTTATTCATTTATATGGAATTCGATTTTTATACATTTTTTCGATTCCCTTGCATAAATGAACATTTATTGCAGTTGAAAAGCAAGTGATATGTCTTTAGTTATTCACCAAGTTTTGAATTTTAATGCTTTAAAAAACTTAATCATCTGTATGTGATGATGATATATTCATTTGTGTAGAATTCAATTATTCCATATTTTTTCGATTTCCTTACATTCATTTCTAATAGTGAACTTTTATTAATAAAGTTGCATTCATTATCATTTAATTATCAACAATACTTTTCTTTGTGAGAAACATCTGCAGTCAATACTACAGCGTTGTTAAACGCTCTAGTATTATGAGTAGCAAAATTATGTAGTATTATGAGTAGCAAAATTACTACAGCGTTGTTAAACTGTCTAAATAAAAGAGAAAAAAATAACACTCATTTGAATACATAAACGTTTATCGTAGTTAAATAGCAAGTGATATGTATTTCAGTATTCATCAGTTTTCGAATTTTAATGTTTAAAAAACTTAATCATGTCTCATCATTACGTATATATGAACATTTTGAAATATCTTGTATTTCCTTATTCATTTGTATGGAATTCGATTATTCTAATTTTTTTTTCGATTTCCTTACATTAATTTCTAAATAGTGAACTTTTATTAATAAAGATGCATTCATTATCATTTAATTACCTACAATGCTTTTCTCTTCAAGAAACATCTGCAGTCAATATTGACAAAATTACTACAGCAGGTTGTTAAACTGTCTAAAGAAAATAGAAAAAAAAATAACAGTCATTGGAATACATGAACATTTATTATAGTTAAATAGCGGATGATATATTTTGTGTTATTCATTAGCTTTTTAATTTTAAAGCTTTTAAAAAACTCAGTCATCTTTATGTGATGATGAGACATCTTGTATTTCATTATTCATTTGTACGGAATTCGATTATTGTATATTTTTTCGATTTCTTTACATTCATTTCAAAATAGAGAACTTTTATTAATAAAGGTGCATTCATTATCATTTAATTATCAACAATCATTTTTCTCTGCAAGAAACATTTGCAGTCAATATTGACAAAATTATTACAGCGGTTTGTTAAAATGTTTAAAGAAAAAAGAAATAATGTAACACTCATGAATGAATGAACATTTATTGTAATTAAATAGCAGGTGATATATCTTTCGTGATTCATCAATTTTTGAATTTTAATGCTTTAAAAAAACAGTCATTTTTAAAAATGTTTATATCTATGTGATGATGAGATATGTTGTACTTCCTTATTCATTTATATACAGAATTCGATTATTCTACATTTTTTCGATTTCCATACATTCATTTCTAATAATGAACTTTTATTAATAAAGATGCATTCATTATCATTTCACTATCAACAATACCTAGTAAAAATAATTCTATTTCCTTACATTCATTTCTAATAGAGAACTTTTATTAATAAAGATGCGTTTATTATCATTTAATTATCAACACTACTCTACCTTATAAGATAATTCTGCAGTTAGTAATGGCGAAATTGTACAACAGTTTTTCAAGTCAGAATAAAAGAAACTAATCAATAATAGTTTGTGAATGAATGTGTTTTCATCGCAATAAAGAAACGGCTTATATGTTATCCATTATTTTATTTTGAAAATTCACAAAATATATAACAATGTTCAGTAGATAATTTTTATCAAAAATATACATTTTGTGGTTGGATATATTTTAGAGAATATTATAATTTTTATTTATTACAATTCTATTTCATTATATTTATTTATTAGAATTTTTATTTATTCTATTTATTTATTAAAATTTTTATTTATTCTATTTATTTATTAGAATTTTTATTTATTCTATTTATTAGAATTTTTTATGATTGTACTACTTCTGTACAAATTTTTCTAAAGCCTATGTGGAAATGACCCAAATTTCTAACATTAGTATAAAGAGCTTTGAAGTGTAATAATTTTGCATACCTATTCCATAATTATACCTAAAAATCTTAAAATATCTTAATTCCTTATAGTTTTCATGTTGAGTAAATAAAGTTATGTGTCAGTCTTCGAAGATTGTTAAAGGAATACGGTAAAAACTGACAAATATTTACATACTTGTTTAGTGGAAAATTTCATTTAAAATTTTATTTAGTAGTAATTTTAATTTTAGTGTAAGACATTTTTTATTCCAATTAGAATGATTATGAAATGTGATCTCCAATAGATTTTTTCACGTAATTTCGTGAGATAGCAAAAATTTTAGACGAAAAATAGTTTCATTTTAAATTTTTAAAACTTAATAGGATTTTTGATTATAAAAACATAATTATTGTCAAAATTAATATAATCAGTGTAAGAGAAATTTATGAATTATATGTTTCTTTTTTCTTTTATTATTGTTTAGCGCATCCAGCATTAGCTATTATAAGATAGGGAAATTTGGTCGTTGGCCAAAACGTTACCTGAACTTATTTGCTATTGAAGCATCATATATATAGCATACTTAGTATTAGCCAATTTATTATCCACGGATTATTATCCATAAGCTTGTTATAATACTACTCTCGCTATGTTACTGCTCGCTATGTTAGTTTGGTAATAAAACACTCTGAATTGTGACATTTGGAAGGTTTGTCTCACAATCCTCTTCTACAAATTTAATAGAGAAACTTCTCGGCCAATAATGGGGTCCTTATTCATTTGTATAGAATTTGATTATTCTATATTTTTCGATTTTCTTATATTTATTTCTAATAGTGAACTTTTGTTAATAAAGCCGTAGTTTCGATATTCATACTCAGTATTATCCACGGTGTATTATATGGAAGCTTGTTATACTACTCTCGCTTTGGTGCTGCTACAGTTTCACAATAAAACACTCTGACATTTGGGAGGTTTGGCCCACAATCCTTTTCTGCATACAAATTTAATAGAGGAACCTTTCTGCCATTATTTGGAGTTTGGAATCGAAAATTATTGTCAGAATAATCCCAACAATGTGAATGGGAATTTATGGATTATATGTTTCTATTTGATTTTGGTATTTTATAGTACATCAAGCATTAGTTATTATATGACACGAAAAATTTTGGTTAGAGGCAAAAATTTGGCCTGATCTCATTTGCTACTGAGGCGTCAGATATGTAACATTCTCAGTATTATTTGTGGTGAGTATAACACATACTCAGTTTGTTATATTTTCGTATTCGTGCCACTACAGTTTACTATGCACTCGCTAAAACACTCTCACATGTAACATTTGGAAGGTTTCTATAACCTTCCTCTACTTCAAATTTATCGAGGAACGTTTCGATCAGTAATTGTAGTTTGGGACAGAAAGTTATTGTCAGAATAATCTCGACAATGTGAATGAAAATTGATGGATGATACGATACTTTTTAATATTGTTATTTTATAATACATCAAGAACTAGTTATTATTAATTATAGGTCACGGAACATTTTAGTTAGTGACAAAACTTGACCTGTGTTCATTTATTTATGACGCATCAGATATATACCATACTCAGTATTACGCTTACTCTGTATCATACGGCAGCTTGTTATACTTTCGTATCCGTGCCTCTACAGTTTGGTATTAAAACATTATGACGCGTGCCATTTGGGAGGTTTGCACCACTACCTCATTCTACAAACTTATCGAGAAACCTTTCTGGGAATAATTGAAGTTTGGAATCGAAAATTATTGTCAGAATTATTATCTCAATAATGTGAGGGAAAATTTATGGATGATATGTTTGTTTTTAAATTTGATATTTTATAGTACATCAAGCACTAGATATTATATGGCATGGTAAATTTTAGTTAGTGCAAAAACATAGCTTAAGCTCATTTGCTATTGACGCATCAGGTATACAGCAGTTTTACTCACGGTTATTATTACGCATACTCAATATGATATAGAGCTTGTTATACTATTTTCGCATTCGTGTAGTTACAGTTTGGTATTGAAACACTCTAACGCGTGGCATTTTGGAGGTTTACATCACCATCCCTTTCTACAAAGCTATCGAGGAACCATTCGATCACTAATTGAAGTTTGCGCAGAAAGTTGTTGTTAAAATAATCCCAACAATATGAATGAAAATTTATGGATTATGTGTTTCTTTCTAAAATTGGTATTATATAGTAATAAACCATTAGTTATTAAGTTACGAGAAATTTTTGTTAATGGCAAATACTGCACCTGATCTTATTTGCTATTGACGCATCAGATATATAGCATACTCAGTTTTACTCGTGGGTGAGTATTACGCATACTTAATATCATATAGAGTCTGTTATACTACTTTGTATTCGTGTAGCTACAGTTTGGTACTAAAACACTCTGACGCGTGGCATTTGGAAGCCTTCCACCATCAACAACTTCTAAAATTTATTGAGGAACTTTTCAAGTCTGTAATTGAAGTTTGGGACAGAAAGTTATTGTCAGAATAATCCCAACAATGTGAATGAAAATTTATGGATGATTTGTTTCTTTTTAAACATCAACCACTTATTATTATATGACACGGAAAATTTTGGTTAGGGGCAAAAATTTAATCTGCTGAAGTTATTTGGAACTGATGCGTCAAATATATAATGTATTCAGTGCTATCCATGCCGTATCACACGGAGGCCACGTATTGTACTATATATCACAGGAGGCAAGTATACCATACTCACTTTGATGACGCTTGTGTTCGTTATTACAGCAAATTGGGGTGTGACGTTCAGAAGTTTTGCACCACCATTTTTTTGTACAAACCTAATAGAGCGACTTTTTGTCCAATGAATTTCTTCTGATGAAAATTTTGGACCCTTTATTCCCAAATGGATTTCCTCTCATAATAGTTTTGCGTACATAGGAATTTTTGATTCAGATTTTTTTATTGAGTATCCAATTTTTAAAATTCCTTTAATCAGAAAACCAAATATTTATTCTCACGTATGCTTTCTGCTTTATCTTTTTAAACTTCGATCAAACATGAGAGCGAAAGGACGGAGCGAAACATAAACCAAATGCTCACTCCAGGCTGAAAGGAATTCGAGACGCATTGAATTGTGGTTGTTCAGCTTGAGATCGCTTATGTATAATGTTTTGAAGGATTTAAGATTTATTAAATAGGGATCATTTGCTCGCGTACAGAGATGGAAAACAGCTTGTATTTCAAGGTCAAATTGTAATGCGGATGAATAGACGATCGCTCGCCATTTGATCTGAAATTTGGACGCGTATTTATATCTTAACATTAATTTCCCAGCTGTACAGTTTTAAATTTACGGTACATTTCTTTGTTTGATTAAATAAATTTGACTGGACACAAGATTTGAATTGTTTGTAATTTGTGGTCGCTCTACTTGAAGCCGGTTATGTATAACGCTTCAAAGGATTTAAGATTTATCAAATAAAGATCAGTTTGCTCATTTACAGAGATGGAAAACAAGTTTGTTTGTCCAAGGTCAAATTGCAATGTGGAGAAATCGACGGCAGCTCGCCATTTGATCTGAAATCTGAAATTTGATCTGCATATTTAAATCCTAACATTAATTTCACAACTGTCCACTTCTAAATTTATGGTACATTTCTTTGTTTGATTAAATCAATTTTACTGGACACAAAGCTTGTAAACCGTGGTCGCTCTGCTTGAAGTCGGTTATTATAGCATTTTAAAGAATTTAAGATTTATCAAAAGAAGATCATCTGCTCGCTTACAGGGATGGAAAACTGAGTTTATATTTCAAGGTCAAATTGCAATGCGGAGGAATAGACGACCGCTCGCCATTTGATCTGAAATTTGGAGTCATATTTAAATCTTTCATCTAAAAAACATTAATTTCAAAACTGCCCATTTTTAAATTACTGTACATTTCTTTGTTTGATTAATTAATTTGATTTGACTCAGATTTTCATTGTTTGTAATTCGAGGCTAGAAAGAGATTAAAAAAGAGCGGCCTTTAGTTTAGACAGACTATACAAATAAATATAAGAAAGCTTTTTTTAAATTTTACTATCTTAGAGAATGTTTAATAAATATTTTGAACAATTGTCAGTGATTTGAAGGCTTGAACACAAATTATTCTTATTTTAAACCTTAAACTTTCCTTTTTCTATTGAAATAAATAAAAAAAATTAGGAAATGTAATTTTTTTATGTTTAATAGAAGACAATTTTTATACAACTGCAATTTCTAAGTGGTGAAAATAAACATTTGAAAGGATAAGAAAATTTAAAAAAAGCAATTTGCAATAGAATAATTTCTTTCAAAGACTTCAGTACTTAAATAAAAAAATGGAAATCTTTAAATTATATAATACTAAAAATAAGAAAAATAAAAAAAATAAATTGCTTTGAATTAAAATGTTTGGAAATAAATGTGATAAAAATTAATATGTCTTGAACTTTTATGATGAAGAAAAATTCTGTATTTTTATTTATTACTTATTTTTTTAAAGGGCCATTTGCTTTCAAGAAATTTTGTACTTCAAATAAATAGATAAATAATAGATGAAAATAAGTACAAAGTACTTTTTGCTTTGTAGATACTTTACTGTATCTTTACTTCACTGTAACGCTGTAAAAAGTATTTTCTTTGCATTAATCCTTTATAATTTATCTTTTTATAACTATGTTAAATTTTTAACAAGTTAAAGTTAAAAAATGTAATAAAAATAATTTTTCGTGCATATTTTTAACAGACTAATTGCTGTGAATAATTCAAGTTGTTATTAAGTAATGTTTAGTACATTAAATTACATTTTTAAGGTTATATTTGTTGTGTATTTTCTAACTCTTTCGTTAAGATGTTATTAATGGTATTTTTAACAGTATTTTTTTCATCTGTAATTTTCTCTATTAATGAATTACTATATTTTTATGATATTGTTAAATTAATAATCTTTTTAACGTAATTTTTTACACAAATGCTATAATTAATATCCTTAATTACAAAAATATAATTTCTTATTTCACGCTAAAAAAAGAATTCACTGTTAATATTTTTTTAAACTTTCAAAAGAATGTTTTTTACATAAAACTGGAAATGTTTCTTATTAATATATGTGTCTATTAGATTTGATTTATGATTACAAGAATAAAATTTCCGTAGTATATGTAAGACATTGTAACAAAAATACATTATTAAAATAAATATTAATTATCACTATTTTGATTTGAAACAAAATATTAATTTTATTCTTACATGAATTATTTAATTATTTTGTCTTTATTGACATTTATATAAAAACAAAATGTTTTCACTATAAATGAAAAATAAAATGATTATTATATATAACATATGTACAATTTCAAATAAATATCAATAATCACTATTTTTATTTGAAACAAAATATTAATTTTATTCGTACAAGAAATATTAATAATTTTCATTTTATTGACATTTATCTCAAAGCAAAACGTTTAAACTATAAATGAAAAATAAAATGATTCTTATATATAACATTTGCATGATTTCGAATAAATATCAATAATCACTATTTTTTATTTGAAACAAAATATTAATTTTATTCATACATATTAAATATTTTATATATTTTGATGAAATTTATTTTTAATGACGCTTATTTATAAATTATATATTGTTGAATTTATTTATTTTTATTTATATATTTATTGGTTTTTATTCATTTGTTGCCTTTATTGATATTTATATCAAAACAAAATGTTTTCATTATCAATGAAAATTAAAATGTTTCTTATTTATATATATAGCATATACACAATTTAAAATTTATATTAATATATAGCTATTTCAAAAATAGATATTTATGTTTTAATATAATACAAATAAATTTATATTTCATTGTATTATATTCAAGCATATAAAGGTTATTATTAAATATATGTTATAGATAAAAAGAGCTGCATTTCAATTTAAAACAACTGTCTACTTCAAAATTAATCATGGTTTATTGCATAAAATTGCTGATATAATATTTTCTTATTTTTACCGGGGTAAAAACTTTAAAAATTCGTCTTTCGAAAATTGGTTCTATTTGCCATACGTATTTTTAACATGATTGATATACTTAAAAATAAAGCAATATAAATTCTGAAGTTATCCAATTAGCGAATACTTAAGACTGTTTACTAGAGTCCGCTAAATCATTAAAGTGTGCCTTTAGAACTTTCTCGTTTTTTATTGAATTCTTTAACGAGAGAAATATTTCACTTATTTAAAAATTTGAAGATAAGAAAAATTGAAGAAAAAAAAAAAATATCTGCGATATTTGAAGAATTGAAATGGTAAATAGTACAATTACTCGAAAAGTATAAATTCGAATAGTACCATTGTTAAATTCGAATAGTGCTCTTGTTCTTTTTAATAATCACAAATGCATTAAATTAGAAAATATTTATTCACGAACATTATTCTGAATAAATGTAAAGATTGAACTATACTATTACATTTATCGAAATGCTATTAAATCAGATCTGGCCTGATGGCCGACCTCTGTATCTCGGTGCCACAGGCTTCAGGCTCGAGTCCCGGTGGTGCCATGGATGTTTGGAATCTACTTTAAGCTGTAGGTACCGGCCTAATATGACTACTATTACTTTGACACCCATCACTGTGCCTAGAGCTGAGTTGCCCCTTTACAGTTTGATATGATGTGAGAAGTCTGATTGGGCTGTGTGACACTCTACAGTTATATGAGACTAAAAAATACGGCTTAAAGTGATTTTCGAACCACTACAAACATTCATGGCACCTCCGAATTCGAACCCAAAACTTGTGGTACCGAGTTCCAAAGCGCTTGACACTCTTCCATTTAGGCTCCTGTCTAATATGACTACTACTACACCATATCACACCACACCACACCACACCACTGTGTCTAGGGATGAGTTACTCCTATACAGTTCGGGAATGATGTGGGTGAGAAGTCTAACTGGGCTCTGTGGCGCTCTACAGTTATATGAGACCTGGACCGACACCTTAAAGTGGGTTTCAAACCACACCATATATCCATGGCACCGCCAGAACTCGAACCTGAAACATATAACACTGAGCTCCAGAGCGGTATATTCGACCATTTAGGGCCCGGTCTAATATGGCTGTTGGGCGTCAGGCTGAAAACCCTAAACTGTAAAAATAAACATCTCCTATCTCGAAATCGGCTAGTAGGCAGACGGCATTGGCCCATCATGGGGCTGTTGCGCCAATGAAAAAGAAGAATTAAATCGGATGTTATTTAATGCAACATTTATTACATTTATTTTTAATGTATGGATTTTTAAACTCAGACGTAGTAAATTCATTATTGAAAAATACATTACCTTGTTTGTTACCCTAAAATATATTCTAGAATCATGTAGCTTTTTCAGCGTAAAATAAAAATCTCTTTTCCCCTCAAAAAATATACTATTTCTTAAAAACAGCTAAAAAAATTTAATAAAAAAATCATATTTTTCAAAATAAACTCGTTATTTAGTAAAAACATTTTCATTCTATTACAAAAGTTATTTTTTTCACTTTATACAACTATGTGTAGAAAACATTTTACATAAACTATAATTTTTTTACTATTGCATAATTTTAGAAGATATATAAATCTTTTGAAATTTAAAGATCATCTCTTTCATTTATTGCAACAATATTTATTCTTAGCTTTCCTTACAAGGGTTTTGTTACGACGAATTTTAAATCTCTTCTAGTTGCATTACGACATTACGCAAGCAAAATTGCAGTAACAAAGAAAATATAAGTTTACTTACAAGAGAAAATAAAAGATGTTCCCAGTCAAAAATATTATTGTAAAAGTAAAGACTTTCCATTGTATTTCGAGCTTCAAAGTTCTTTGAATAAGTTGTTTATATGCCTAACTATTCCTGCATTTTTATAATAATTCAACCAAACTTATGTCTGCGAAACAATTTTATGATTCATTTTAATGGCATCGTATTTACTTTAATAAATATGTTTTTTGGATTTAATTTGTTTATCATAATTTTGAAAGGTTTATTATTTGAAATAATTAAAAATTCTGCGGTTAAAGTCTATTTTGTTTTCACTGTATACAGTAGCAATACAATACTTTTAATTGTATTTTAAATAAAAATACTTAAGGCGTATGACATCAAATCTGTCAAGATATTTATTTTGTACAATTAAAATTTGTGTGTGTTTAGTATAAGTTATATTAGCATTCATTAAAATATGTTTTAAATTCCTGTGTTTTTCATTATTTCCTGTATTATTTAAAATTCAATTGACTCAAAATCTGTTGACTATTGCCAAACCAAGAAACGTAAAGATGTCAAAAAGATTAATTTTTATTGTTTGATGATTGTTATTTCTGCAGTAATTGTATAATCTTAAAAATTGACCTCGCAATTTTTTTTTAGTTACTCCCTTGTTAAATTTTGTTATTATTTGCAAGGGAATTTACTTTTACTCGATCAATTTATCTTAATACTCATTGAAAAGGATTTCTTACACGTTGGATTTGGAAAGATATTTATCTTCTTACGTGTTTCAGGCAATTACCGTAATTTAACATTTTTAGATCCGACTTTAATGTTATGAGTTAAAAAACAATAATTACCATGTTAATATATCATAATATGATGCTAATAAACATGTTAAAATAAGAAATTAATAAAAAAAGGATTTTGATACGAAAATAGACATTCATAAATCAACTATTTAAAAATTCACAATCTCTAAACCGCATGTCTATCGTAATGGATATGTGATTTAACTAACATTTTGTCACAACTACAACCAGCCATCAAATAAAACTACTTCCAATGTTAAGATTAACTTACAAAGATTTTATAAAAAAGTCATTGAAAAATTATAAAAAATATTCATATAAATTGAAACAAAAAGATTACTGACCTTTTTGCAGACTGGTGTATGGCGCCATTTTCACAGAAAGCAAACTGTAAAAGTCTGTTGACTGTTGCCAAACCAAGAAACGCAAAGATCTCAAAACGATTAATCTTCCATTTATCCATGGAACAAGTTGCAACTCTCTACAGTCTGTGAATAAAAAAAAAGAGTTAAACATATACTTTATGTCTATTGTAAAGGGCATAGGGACTGAAAGATTTAAAAAAAATCTTAAAATTTGAGATATGGAATATAAACTGTTACAAACAATCTGGCGACATTATTTTTGTCAGAAGTTTCAGAAATATCAATTCAAAAATGTATATTGTCGATATAAAAATGGTATTTTTGCCAACAATAGTTATAAAACTTTGTGGAAAATAATAAACCGTTGTGTTTTAATCGTCACAGTTGTGTACTAAAAAGGAAGAAACATAACAATTGTGTGCGTTAAGGGGAACGCGTTTTAACAAAAATTGACAAAATGCGAAACCCACCAGAAACAAAGCAAGCATTTGAAAAATATAATGAAGATGTTTTATGTTAGTACTACTACTACTACTACTACTTATTACCCCACACCACTTACTGTACCTAGAGCTGAATTGCCTCTTTACAGTTTGGGAAGGATATGCGTGATAAGCAGTATGATTTGGATCTGTGGCGCTCTACTGTCGCATGAGACCGGGACCTACGCGTAAAGTGGATTCTGAACTACTGTAAACATTTATAGCACCGTCGTGATTCAAATCCGATATCTGTGGTGCCGAGCGCCAGAGCGCTGACCACTCGGCCATCAGGACCCTAGTTTTTATGTTAGGAGATGAAAACAACGAGGAATGAACTTAAAGATAAGAAATAAAAATGTTTTACAGAAGCCAAAATTTATCATGACATATAGTAATGACCAATATTTTCATCTAACTAGCAAATATGAAGAGAAAAAATATCATTTCCATCATACTTTTTAAAATCATATATTCTTTCCACTTTGTAGAGAACAAATCAGAAAGAAAACATCATTTAAGAAATATGATGAAGATGTTGTATGCTAGCGGATGAAAAAAAATCTGGAGTAAAGTTATAGATAAATAATGAAAACGATTTGAAGAAGCCATAATTTATCATGACATATAGTAGCGACCAATATTTTCATCTATCTAGCAAATATGAAGAGCCAAATCATCGGAAAAAAAATGTCATCTTCATCACATTTTTTAAATGCACATATTCTTTTCAGTTTATTGCGCCTTAAATTTATAACAGAAGTTTCATATATAGCGTAGTAACAAAAGCGTACGGTAATATTTTAGAATTAAAAATGTTTTGATAGTTTAATGCCAAGGGCATAAAAAAAAAGTTCCATTAGTTTTCGTTACGTTAAAGAACAGGCTCAAATCACTCATGGATTTAATGAGGTCTTTTTATAACCCGAAAATTACCCTGCGGCTATGCTGGTAGTAGATTTTAGGCTTTGGAATCGCGGTAATTAATATAATAAAACAGATGAAAATTTATCGTGATATACGGAAGCAAAGAAATAGAAGACTGATTATAACCTATTCAAAGTTATCGAAAATCAACATTTCTTATTTTTTTGTTTTATATTTTTTGTATAACGTATTATATCGTAGTGGGGCTTAAGATTGGTCAACTTAATATATCTGGTATTATTACAGATCATATTTACATTACTGATTACTGATTATTTTATTTATAGATCGGACCCGCTGGCAGCCAAATCAATATCGCTGATCTATGCTTTTATAAGATTTTCTTCAGTCAAAATCATAGATTCTGCCGTCTATAAATAGTAGTCAATGAAGTTGACTATCTGAATATAAAACACTGAGGCGTTAGTAGCTGATTTGTATATAGTGCCTTCCTTCCTCATTGGGGCCATACCCCTTGGTGGGCCAAGGCTGTCTGTGTACTGGCAAATTTCGAGGCAGGGGATGTTTTGTTTTCTACGAAGTAGGGTTGTCAGCCCTACGCCCAACTTTCTACAGATATTTTAAAAACGGGACTTAAGGTTTAAGGTGGATTCTGAACCCCTACAAACAGTCATGGTACTGAAACTCGAACCCGAAACCTGTGGTACCGAGATCCAGAGTGCTAGCCATTCGACCACCTGGCTCTCTTGTATATAGTGCGTCTATTATTATTTCTGGGTTTTTAAATGTGCTCCGATTTCAAAAAGTTTGAGATCCACTGATTTACATTAACAATGCCTTTCACATACGCAATGATATCTTCATACTCATACCCCCTTTTATTTCCCTACCCAATATATTTATTGTAGCTTTTAATTTCCGACCCACTAACTAACAAATAAATAGAAAAAAATAAATAGGAACAAGTTTATTTTAAACAGACATGCACTCTGTATGCTAACAGATTCAATTTTTTAACATCAGCGCAAATTGAGCAATTAATTCACTTTCAACCCAAATTAAAAATATACTTTGTGGTCAGATACATTTTTTTTGTAGCAGTTTCTTTAAATCTAAAAATATGCACTAAGACATTTACCAGCTAGCAATAAATCTGCGGTTACATATCACGGCAGTTATAAATTACTAGGGGAAATTATATAAGCACTCATTAAAAGATGGTTGTTAAGCCGTTAAAACTAACAAAATGTTTCCGCGGGATCAAATTACAAAGTGAAGAGTTTCTTGTGTGACCCCTTTCTTCTCTTGATGAAGAAGAATGACTTGTACTGACAACGTTAATTGGTTACATGACACGGAGAGATACGGTTTGCTTTTTTTAGGACTTAAAAAAACTTTTCGAATAAGTGATATCTGTTGCTTCAACAACATTTTTTTTTTCTTTATTTATGGCAGAATCTCCCCTAAGTAAATATTCAGAAAAGATTTGCTGATGGAAATAGAGAAAATATCCTAAAGATAAATTTTTAAATTCAACAATTTAATTTTTCCAATGTGAAGTTTAAAGATTTGTAGTGAGATATTTATAAATCTCAATCATATTTTATTAAAATGTACAATAAAAATATTTTTCTTTTAATATAAATGCTTGTTAAATCGTTTTTGGAAAAGTGATTTAAAGAAAATACACTTATGTTCTATTGCTGTTATAAGCATACTTATATAACCCCTAAAAATAATAAAATACCATTTATTTCAACTGAAATTTTCATACAAAGCTTTACATTTTTGTTATTTTTTTTTAAATTTTACTTTAAACGGATATATTTTTTGAAGTTTACTTTATGGAGATGCATTTTTGCAGTTTATATTATGCAGATGCATTTTTTGAAATTTACTTTATACAGATACGTTTTTTTAAGTTTACTTTATACAGAAACATAAAACGTATATATTTTTTCTTTAAGTTAAAAGGTTAAATTAATTATCAGAAGCTATACTTTTACAAAAACAATATTTTTTTAAATTTACTTTAATATGAAAACAATAAAAGATTTGTAAATAAAATGGATAAAATAACATTCAGAAGTATACAAAATTGAAATCGTGAATATCGAAATAAATAAGTTTTTTTAATTCATTTAAAATGTTTGATAAAATATTTACAAAAAAGATTAAAATGGATAATGTTTGATTTTTGGAATATAATAATTCACTTCTAAAAAGTACTCGTATTGTTTAATATATATTTGCGAATTTTATGTTTATTTTCGTTAAATTTATCAAATCATGTCATATTTTATTTAATTACTTTTTTAGAGTAATTAAATTCGTTACTGTAGTTCAAGGGAAATGGAATTACATAATTCTGCAATGTCACTATGTTAAAAAGTTAAGATATATTAATCTTTGGGTTCTTCAAATTATTATAAATACTTATTTGAATAAAATTATTGAAAGATATTATCTTGAATACATTTTTATTCAATATTAAAATAGGTAAGACACATTCAATTTAACTTTATGTTACATATTTAGAACATATGAGATTTTTGCTAAAAGAAAATGTTAAAGTTTTTGCAACAGAAAAAAATGTGTTTCATTTATATCAACAGAAATAAATCATTTCTTCAAATTAATAATCACAAACATAAACAATAAAATGAAACATAGAAATTTTGCAATTATTTAGTCAAAAAAAAAATTATTATGTTGTGAAATGGTTTTAAGACAAAAGCCCATTAAAATTTACAACTAGTATCGTTTAGGTGTTATATGTAATGTCTAATTTCCAGTTGAAGTAATCCAGAATTTTGATATTAGACGTCGTCATTCTTCCTATTTTGCATGCTCAGTAGAATAAATTTAAATTCAACGTTATTAGCATTTCGAGGAATATTATAAAATCCATCTTATACAAAAGAAATTAACATTTCCTGTTTGGATTTGTGCCATTTTATTCAGCTATCCATGCATAATATTTAGAAAACCTTCGTTATCAAAATCCTGAATTATATGTACTTTTTAAATTGCTAAACAAAATATTAATAAATAGCACACGAAATCTTTTGAAATTGTTAAAATATATCAACTATTTGTCAAAGAAATAAACAAAGTAACCAAAACGTAATAAAAAATAACTGTACCGTCTTTTATATTTTTTGCAAGAAATATATTATTTTTACAATCAAATTAATTGAGTTTCATTAAAAGACTAAAACAAGATGTTGTCCGATATAAATAAGAAAGAAGTTAATTAAATTATTCAAATAAGCCTTCTTTATTTACTACATGTGAAACAGAACTGATGCGAAAAGAATTCAACAAAATTAAAACCAACCACTAATTAGCATGCACAAAACCCATTTTACACACAATGAAGTAACATTTTATGTTTAGAAACATGATTTTTAACGCCTTCTATTAAACCTTCCACTCATATGCCTTCCGGATATCTTATTTAAATCAGTTAACAAAAGGTAAAATAAATATCCACCTTTCCTTAAAAGAATCAACGAAAAATATCACCAAGTGAAATCAAACTGACTGTGTCTGTATGCTTTGTGTGGTAAAGGAACAAAGGCTTATTTAACATCTTGCAAGACATACTGTAGGCCGTATAAATACACTCTATCGCACACATAAAACAGAAAAAAACGCCACCAAATAGATATATATAAAGAATACGACAGGAGCGAGGCGGTTGCTTAGCAACGAAAATGCCAACCCATTCCGTGCCTAAGTATGGAGAAGGTCAAACCAAGAAAATTCCTACTAACAAGATTTGCTTACTACGAAGCGAGCTTTTAAAATACCTTTCGCCAGTAATTTTTATTTTTACTCTCTTTTCGAACCCTTTGTTTCTTCCTCTTTAAGAATCCAGCTTATGTAAAGGGCTTTCTGGCGAAATGTTGCTCAAATTTAAATATATACCAGGCCGTAGGATTAAGGGCAGGTGATGTTATTAATAAAATTCGTCGACTGATAAAAATTCGATTTGATATCTTCTATTTTTCCGTTATTTGTCAACAGTCGTCTCTGAGGAACAATGAATTTGTCTCGAAGGTGTTTTTGTGTAAAATAAAATGGCACATCTCGATTGAAAGAGAATGCTTGATAAAAGGATCTTCCGTCTTAAAGATGGATTGGATATTTAAATAACCAAGGTGCAGCGAAACTAAACATAACCATTTATTTTATTTATTTATTATTTTATCAAATTTTATCAGTCGAATAAATTTTATTCTTTTTGATATCCTAGGTGCTTGAAAGAAGCATAAGAAGAAAACATTTGAAGAATACGATTATTTGTTGCGTAATTTTACGAATGAATTACAAATTTTAGTTTATTATACTTTAAAGAATAATATTACTTCATATGAAATTTAAAATTAATTAAGGATAAAAAATATTTTTTATTACCTATCAATTTAAAAAATATTAATCCTAAACCTGAACTAGAGTCAATCGGACAAGTTTCAGTAATTGGTTTGAAAAAGAAAAGAGTGTATTGTGTTGGTTATGGCAGACATTCTGACATTGACAGGTGGATTTCCTTGTTGTTGGTGATTTTTTTTTTCAATTTAGACTTATTTATAGTTAATCATATTTTTGTTAAATTTGACACGTATGATTACTGAGATTTTTTCAGACGAAATTATTTGTACTATTTTATATTACTAAACAAAATAATGAATAGCTGCTACACAAACTTTTTTAAAATTTTAAAATTATTTCAACTTTTTGCCAAAGAAATAAACAAAGTGGTCGAAACGTAACAAAAAATATTGTACTGTCTTATATATTTGTTGCAAGAAATATCATATTTTACCAATCGAATTATTGAGCTTGATAGAAAGGCTAAAACAAACTCTAAATAAGAAAGAAGTTAATTAAATTATTCAAATAAACCTTCTTTATTTACTACATGTGAAACAGAACTGATGTGAAAAGAATTCAACAAAATTAAAACCAACCACTAATTAGCAAGAACAAAACCTATTTTACACAAAATGAATTAACATTTTATCTTTAGAAACACGAGTTTTAACTCTTTCTATTAAACCTTCCACGCATATGCCTTCCGGATATTTCATTTAAATCAGTTAACAAAAGGTAAAATAAATATCCATCTTTCCCTAAAAGAATCAACGAAAAATATCACCAAGTGAAATCAAACCATCTGTATCTGTACGCTTTGTGTGCTAAAGGAACAAAGGCTTATTTAACATCTTGGAAGACAAACTGGAGACCGTATAAATATACTCTATCGCACACATAAAACCGAAAAAAACGCCACCAAATAAATATATATATATAGAATACAACAGGAGCGAGGCGGTTGCTTAGCAACGGAAATGCCAACCCATTTCGTGCCTAAGTATGGAGAAGGTCAAACTAAGAAAATTCGTGCTAACAAGATTTGCTTATGCGAAGCGAGCCTTTAAAATACCTTTCGCCAGTAATTTTTATTCTTACTCTTTCCTAACCCTTTGTTTCTTCCTCTTTTAAGAATCCAGCTTATGTGAAGAGCTAGTTGCTGAAATTTTAAATATTTACCAGGCCGTGGGATTAAGGGCAGGTGCTGTTATTAACAAAATTCGTCGACTGATAAAAATTCAATTTGATATCTTCTATTTTTCCGTTATTTGTCAACATCTCTCTCTGAGGAACAATGAATTTGACTAGAACTGGTTTTTTCTTGTGTAAAATGAAATGTCACCTCTTGATTGAAAGTGAATGTTGTATAAAAGGATCTCGGGATTAAAGATGAATTGGATATTTAAAAGAAACAAGGTGTAGTGAAAATAAACATTCAATTTTTTTTTTATTAATTCTGTTCAGCTGAATAAGGTTTATTTTTTATTTATTTTTTTTTTTTTATATCCTTAGGTGCTTGAAAAAAAATCGTTGGATTATTACGGTTTTTTTCACATTTTGCAAGCATATAATATATATTATGCTCTCGTTACATATTTTGCTTATATAAGTATTATATCTATTATGCTCACCTTTCACCTTTTGTCTATTCATATTATTTATATTACGCGCTCATTTTTCACACTTCGCCTATATATAATATATATTACTATTACGTTTCACATTTTGAGTATATATAATATATATATTACACTCATGTTTCACATTTTGCTTATATATAATATATATTGCGGTCTTGCTCACATTTTGCACATATATAATATTACAGAAAATTAATAAACATTTTATTTTCAAAAACCTGACTTTTAACTCTTTCTATTCAGCCTTCCACGCTTATGCCTTCCGGATATTTCATTTAAATCAGTTAACAAAAGGTAAAATAAATATCCACCATTTCTTAAAAGAATCAACGAAAAATATTCACCAAGAAAAATCAAGCCGTCTGTATCCGTACGCCTTGTGTGGTAAAGGAACAAAGGCTTATTTAAAATCTTGCTAGACAAACTGGAGACCGTATACATATACTCCATTGCACACATAAAAAAAGAAAAAAAACGCCACCAAATAAATAAATATATATATAGAATACAACAGCAGCGAGGCGGTTGCCTAGCAACGAGAATGACAACCCATTTCGTGCCTAAGTATGGAGAAGGTCAAACCAAGAAAATTCCTACTAACAAGATTTGCTTACTACGAAGCGAGCCTTTAAAATACCTCTCGCCAGTAATTTTTATTTTTCACTCTCTTTTCTAACCCTTTGTTTCTTCCTCTTTTAAGAATCCAGCTTATGTGAAGAGCTTTCTGGCTAAGAAATGTGGCACAAATTTTAAATATTTACCAGGCCCTAGGATTAAGGGCAGGAGCTGTTATTAATAAAATTCGTCGACTGATAAAAATTCGATTTGATATCTTCTATTTTCCCGTTATTTGTCAACGGCCCTCTCTGAGGGACAATGAGTTTGTCTCGTAGGAGTTTTTTGTGTAATATAAATAAATGCCAATAAAATGTCACATCTCGATTGAAAGTGAACGTTCGATAAAAGGATCTCAGGGCTTAAAGAGGAATTGAATATTTAAATAGGCAAGGATAGTGAAAATAAGCATAGCCATGTTTTTTATTTTATCAGTTGATTAAGCTTTATTCTTTTTGATATTCTTTGGTGCTTGAAAAAATTGTAGGAACAAATCACTTGAAGAATATGATTATTTGCTGTGTAGTTTTATGAATATAAGTATTGCAAATTTTAGTTTATTGCATTTGAAAGAATAATATTACTACATTTTAGATGTTTCTCACATATAATAATATAATATATATTAAATACTCATTTTTCTAATATATATTACTATTACCTTTCGTATTTTGCCTATATATTTATATTATACACATTTTGACTATGACTATTTTTATGTTGTTTGTTGTTTTGTTGTTTCTTATCCCACTTGGCTGGCCAAACCCACGAGCCGACACGTACTCATGATTGAAGGGGAAGGAAGCAGCTTCTGTTGTGATGGAGCGCCCGTAGGTAGAAGCCTGAATTTTGCTCCGTGACGTTCTTACAGTCATAGAAGACCGGGACCTACGGCTTAAAGTGGATCCCGAACCACTACAAACATCCATGGCACCGCCGGGATTCGAACCCGAAACCTGTGGCACCGAGCGCCAGAGCGCTAGATACTCGGCCATTCAGGTCCCAAATTTGCCAACGGCACGCAGTGTTCCCAGGTGGTCACCCACCCAAGTACTGACCGCGCCCAATGATGCTTAACTTCGGTGATCTAACGAGAACCGGTATATTCAGCATGGTACGGGCGTTGGCCAAAAAAGAGCACTGCATCGGCCGGGAATCGAACCCGCGCCGCCCGCGTGGCAGGCGAGCATTCTACCACTGAACCACCGATGCTACTATTTTTATAAAATATATATATATATTACTCTCACATTTCACATGTTGCTTATATATAATATACATTACCCGCTTTTTCCACAATTTACACATATGTAATATTGCACAAGATGAATTAACATTTTATCTTTAGAAACGTGACTTTTAACTATTTTTATTAATCCTTAAATTCAAATGTCTTCCAGATATTTCATTTAAATCAGGTAAAACAAAAATATATAAAATCAGATATTTTTTTTACCTTCTTAACAAAAGCTATAATAGATATCCACCTTTTCTTAACAGAATGAACGAAAAATACCATCAACACTATTTGTAAGCCGTCAAATATCTATCTTTTCTTAAAAGAATGAACGAAAAATACCACCAACAATACTTTGTACGCTTACGAAATCAAGCCATCTGTATTTGTACGCTTTGTGCAGTAAAGGAACAAAGGCTTATTTATCATCTTACAAGACAAACTGGAGACCGTATAAATATACTCTGTCGCACACATAAAAAAAGAAAGAAAACGCCACCAAATAAATAAATATATATATAGAATACAACAGCAGCGAGGCGGTTGCCTAGCAACGAGAATGCCAACCCATTTCGTGCCTAAGTATGGAGAAGGTCAAACCAAGAAAATTCCTACTAACAAGATTTGCTTACTACGGAGCGAGCCTTTAAAACACCTCTCGCCAGTAATTTTTATTTTTACTCTTCTTTCCTAACCCTTTGTTTCTTCCTCTTTTAAGAATCCAGCTCATGTGAAGAGCTACGAAATGCTGCTCAAATTTTAAATATTTACCAGGATGTAGGATTAAGGGCAGGTGCTGTTATTAATAAAATTCGTCGACTGATAAAATTCGATTTGATATCTTCTATTTTTCCTTTATTTGTCAACAGTTCTCTCTGAGGAACAATGAATTTGTCTCGAAGTGTTTTTTATTTTTGTAAAATAAAATATCACATTGCGATTGAAAGTGAATGGTGGATAAAAGGATCTCGAGCTTAGAGATGGATTGGATATTTAAATAACCAAGGTGCAGTGAAAATAAACCTAACCATATTTTTATTTATTTTTTTATTTATCAATTTTTATCTTCTGAATAAGCTATATTCTTTTTGACATCGTTAAGTGCTTCAAAAAATCGTTGGAATAAAACACTTGAACGCTTAATTTTTCATATTATGCCTAAACATATTATATATTACGCTCACGTTTATATATTATGCCTAAATATAATAAATATTACACTCACGTTTATATATTATGCCTAAACATAATATATATTACGTTCACGTTTATATATTAGGCCTATATGTTTTATAAACTGTATAAATATTGTTCGAATTTGTTCCTTTCTGACATTTACAGTGGAACTATGTTACATTAGGCATATAATTTGGATGCTAGAATCCCTCTCATTTCGTTCAAAACTGTTAGCGAGCATCATGTTGAAAGTGAATGTTAAAAACGTATTGGAAAGAAATATTAATTATTCTAACATACAATTTAATTTTTTACGTTAACCACAAATTATTGTGTGATAAATTGAATGGGGTTACATTTGGTCTTTTTAGTTAACCATATAAACAATAGATTGTTATAGAATCAAAATACATAGCATGA
Source organism: Caerostris darwini (assembly GCA_021605075.1). Lineage (NCBI taxonomy): Eukaryota > Metazoa > Arthropoda > Arachnida > Araneae > Araneidae > Caerostris > Caerostris darwini. The sequence continues at coordinate 194,512 of BPLQ01005814.1, read as the reverse complement.
AATGAAAGATTAAATATATGTATGTATTTAGTGAGTATATAGGGAGTAATATTAGACATTTATGTATATAATAATTTATAATTACAATTTTATTTATAATTTTAATATTTATGCATATATAATATAGACATTTATATATGTAGGAGCAAACAATGGCCTATATATGATTTTAAGCGCTTAGAAATTGCAAACTTTGCATTGTTGCGGATCTCATACTCTTGTAATTATTTACTGCTGAAAGAATTTAACATACTTTATTTTATAAAAAGTTCAATATATTCATAATTTTTAACATCAGTTAATTTATTCATAATTTCTTAACAGTTCATATATTCATAAATTTTGACATTGGTTTTAATGACTTCACGTGTTTATTTCACAAAATAATAAATAATTTATCATTATTTGATTTAACATAATTATATTACGTCAAATATAATTGCAATTAGGTACTAAACTATTACTTATATTGATACATGCAGGAAAAAATAAATAAATAATTGAATATTACCTATATTTTTGACTTGACATTGATCCTACATTTCATAATTTTAATAAATATTTCAATATATTAAATTATTGATCTACAAAAATACTTAAAATGAGATTACATGTTTCATTAATAATGATGTCCATCCATTAAAAATATTGCTGAGGTCGATTTAAATAATGCCCAGACATAAAGCAAAATATCTCTGTATCATCAATATGAGCCTGTCATAGGATTCAGGAAATACCAATTAGGGGCATAATTAATGACTTCCTGTTTGAAGCCATAATTTCTTAATTGACACGGAGGGTTTGTATGGGTTCACGGCGGAGGCTGGATTGCTGATGTCCTAAGCAGTGAGAGATGCGAATAGTCATTGCTTTAGTATGAGTATAATAAAATACACATGTAGTTGATAAGTTTAAGGCGTAATACTAGTGATTTGTAAACTAGAACAATTCTTTTTAAATTTCACATGAATTAATTTAGGTTCCTCTGTGAATTTGATTAGGAGATTGACTGTGACGAGATATGAATAGTATTTTCTCAGTATGAGTATATTGATATAATTGATAAGCTTAAGACATACTGGTATTGATTTAGAAAATATAACACTTTTTTTGTATTACATATCAATGAGTTACGCTTTGTCGATGTTATTATATCGTCATCAAAGTTATGTAGGAGGTTGATGGATAGTGATTCGTTTCAGCTAACGTTTTTGGTAGTGAGAGATGGGAATAGCTACTATCTTAGTATGAATATAATACGATATATATATATATATAATTTATAAGCTGAAGACAACATACTGATTGATGAGTTGAAAACTATAACACATATTTTTTATTTCATATAAATGAATTCTGCTTTGTCGGAGAATTTTAACATCCTCAATGGTATATTGGAGGTTGGCCTTGGATGATTTGTTTCAGCTAACGTTTTAGGTAGTGAGAGATGTGAAGAGCCTCTATCTTAGCATGGATATAATAAGGTATGCATGTCGTTGATACTTTTAAGGCAACATACTCATCGATGAATTGAAAACTATAAAACATTTTTTTTTATTTCACATAAATGAATGATATTATCAATTTAAAATTCCATGACTTCAGATGCTTGAAAAACATGTTATGAAATCATGTAGGAAATTCTACGAACAAAAAATATATCTTGAATCGCGAAATTCATTGATTTTTTTGTCGTTACATTCTAATTTAATGAATAATGTTTATGTTTATTTCTTCCAATTTGTTTACATAGTTTCCAGTAAATCTCAGACAAATTCGTAATTGACATATTTGTTAAAAGTAAACGATAGAGTTTGTATATTTTCCAGCAATCTGAAGCTATTAGATATTTTAAAAATAGTTATCGAAGCATTCATGTTTCTATTTGTCCCCCCCATAGATTAGAGTTGCTTGTCGACCACATTACAAAGAACCATATTATCATATTATACATTATTGGTCACTTGTGCTGCAGAGATTTAGAAATAAATATTTCAAGCAGTCATATTTAAAGCGTTTTCATCTTAATTCCTACTCAAACTCGAGATCTTGTTTCCTCTACACATTTAATGTACTAATCCCAGGTGTAAATGCAGAATTTTCAGATTCAATTCTCTTCGTAAGCTTTAAGCTGTTTCTGAAACGCGTGTAGTATTTTGGATGAAAACAAAAAATAATTAATAACATTATTTTAAATAATAAATAAATAATAATTGAATATTTTAATTAAAGTTAATTGGACTGAAGTTCAAATAACAAAAAAAGCAAAATTACAAAAAACAATAATGCTTATTCAATTTCGATTATTAATGTTAGGCGAATTTATCATAATAAAAAAGTAATTAATTAGATGTCGCATTTTCTTTAACTTTATCTAGTGTAATTCAATAACATGTTTGTTTTTCCAATAACAACAATTAATTCTGATTTAAATTTCTTTCAATACAAAAACTAGGTTTTTTTTTTTTTTATAAATTCCTCTTATATCATCCAATTTAATAGATTAGCTTGTTTTTAAATTCATTTGAAAAATATTACTTAGTTTTTGCCTAAAAAAAATAAGATTATTCATTAAAATAATAAATCATTAAAAATGTACAATAAACATTTTAAAAGATTTTTATATCAAACTAGTAAACAAATTCCTGAAAAATAAGATTATTCATTAAAATAATAAATCACTTGATAAATATTAAAAAATACACAATAAAAATTCCAATTTTTTATATCGAACTAATAAACAAAACGAACTAGCATTCTTAGAATACATTTTATTTAATGATAAAGTAAAAAAACATATTAGATAAAAAGATTAGCAATATGAATTCTTAGATATCGCTTATTTTTAATCTGGGAAAGAAAAATATCGATTTTTTGTTGAGAAATAAAACAGTCCGCAAGATGGTAAAGGGTAATTCGAGATTGAATACTTCCAAGATGCTGAAGCCATGTTTCTTTTACTTTAAGTGGCATGTATAAGTTAGTTATTTTATCGATCTTTGTTTTTAGGATAAAAAGTTTGCTCTGATCTCCCTCGATTAAAAAATAGCGCCCAGATTATTTTTAAGTCCTTTCTCCAACAGATGGAATCTTAAGATCTTTTGTATGTCAGATCTTGTGAGGGTAGATTGCTTTTTAAATCTCTTGTAAATCCTTGCTTCTAAGACTTCTTATTCCCTCTACATAAGCTTCTTCGAAGTTAACTTTTTTTATGAGTGTGATTGATGGATATGCAGAGTTTTAAGTGTGTGGCTTTTCTGTTGTTTTTAAATTGAGTTTTTCGCAGATTTAAAGGTTTCGCTTACTGGAAAGGTTTCAGCTGCAGAATGATTTACATAATAATTTTTTTAAAATAATTTCAGCATTTTTTTACTTAATTTCCACTAATCATAAACAGAAATAAAAATTACCATGCTATCTAGATTTTGTTTCTTTCTGATTTGTTATTGATATATTGTGTTCCATGTATCGTTCTGTTTTTGAAATTAAGTTTTCACAGAGTTAATGATAAAACATGAAGAAAAAGTTTCAGATGCATAGTCATGGTATCGCATACGCAGAAGGTTTCAGCTGCGCATCCATATCTATGATAATAACGATATAGCATACGGAAAGGGTTTCAGCTGCAGAATGATTTACATAATGATATTTTTTTTAAATAAATTCATCATTTTTTTTTTGTTTTTCCGTAATTTCTACAAATCATAATATGTATCTAAGAAATAAAATTACCATGTAATCTAGATTTTGATTCGCTCTGATCTGAATTGTTATAATAAAATGTAATTGATAATAAAATGTAATTGTTATTATAAAATGTAATTGATAATAAAATGTATAAATGTAATTGATAGTAAAATGTAATTGATATCTTAAATGTAATTGATATTCCTCTACATAAGCTTCTTTGAAGTTAACTTTTTTATGAGTGTGATTGATGGATATGCAGAGTTTTAAGTGTGTGGCTTTTCTGTTGTTTTTAAATTGAGTTTTTCGCAGGTTTAAAGGTTTCGCTTACTGAAAGGGTTTCAGCTGCAGAATGATTTATATAATAATTTTTTTAAAATTATTTAAGCATTTTTTAAATGTTTTTTTATTTCATTTCCACTAATCATAAACTGTATCAAAGATATAAAAATTACTATGCAATCTAGATTTTGTTTCTTTCTAATATGTTACTGATAGATTGCGTTTTGTTTTGTGATTAGTAAATGTAATAAAATTAATGCTATTGACGTTACTGAATCAACAACACAAATACTTCAAGTTTATGAAGTAATACAGAATATTGCAGTAATACAGAATATGATATAATACAGAATAATATATACATATTTTTTTTAAGTTGGGCCACTCTTTTAAATTAGTAGGTTTGTAACGATTATAAATAGTTTACAAGGTTTAACTGATGATTCTTCAAAATCTGTCTTTTATTTTGATTACACTAAAACTAATTTCTTTTAGCAAAAAAGATAGCAGTAGAATTTCGACAAATCTCTCTTGTAAGATCGATTAGAATTAAAAATACTGAAAATGTTAACTGAATCCTTCTTACATTTGCATTGATCTGCATTAGTTTTAATAGCCATTATGACTAAACGCTTATCAATCCTATGAATTCCTGCAGGTTAATCTGAACATATCTCATGCCAAATTCTACAATCCCAGAAAATTGATATCCTTAGGTATTCACACAATCCCTTTTTGACCATTTATTTTCCTACACTATTGTTTTTTCCCTACTAAAGACAAATTTGTTTCGCTATTAAATAATTACATTTAACAATGCCATTGAGTTCAAAGATTGAATTTAGCAATAATGTATCACCTTGAAATATCTTCTGAAATATTTCCATAAACATAAGATTATTCCTTGTACTACTCTTAAACTAATTCCAGTACCTATTATGACAAAAGGCAGATCAATACTTTCCATTCTCAACACTAAACCTCAATATATATCATACAATGTATATAATTCCAACAAATCGACAATTTTTAGCTTTATGCATAACCCCTTTTGACCATTTCTTTTCTCACAATCATTTTTTCTCAGCATTTCATTTCCCACAATCATAACTGCTTCTTCTTTTTTATCCATCATTTTCCATTGCTTATTTAGTCATAAAATAATTACGTTTAATGTCATTGAATTCCACTACCATTTAGCAATGGTATATCAATTTCTATAATAGTTCTATGAGCATAGAATTTCCCTTTCTATAAACATAGAATTTCCCTAAACTAATTCTAATAGCTGCTATAACGAAACATCGATATCAATCCTGTCTTTAAATCTTAACATACTTTATGTACAATCCTACCATCACAGAAAATCGATATCATTTGAAATATACACAACCCCTTTTTGACCAATCCCATTTTTCCTCTTATTAAATAATAGCTTATTTATTAATTAGATAAACATCTTAAAATTCCATTGAATTCAAAGATTGCATTTAGCATTGTCGAATCACCAAGAAATATCTTCTATACTATTTCTATAAACATAAGATTTCCCTTTGGGATGACCCCGAACTAATTCCAATAGCTATTATGACGAAAGCCAGATCAATCCTATCCAATCCCACCACTAAATCTCAACATGCGAGATCCTACAGCCTCAGGAAATCGAAATCTCTAGCTACATACACAGCCCCCCTCTTTGACCATTTCCTTTTCCCAGAATAGTCAGGAGAATAGCATCGCAATTTCGTGTTTTCTTATCACTTTATTCTCATTCCATATTTGCTGGGCCCATTCCCAAGGGTGGGGCCCATTTGCTGGCCCATTGTTATTAGGGCACGATAAGCCTCTTCGCATTCTTTTCTACCTTCCACCCCGTCGTCGCCATAAATAGGTTCGCTACCAAAAAATAAAACAAATATCGATACACTATACTCATAAGTCCTTTGAAGAGAATAGAAAAAAAAAATAAAATAAAATAAGGCAGCAACACATAATGCTCTGGAGCAAGAGGAAAGATTGGACAAAAATGCAGTAAGCGTCTTCTTCTTGTTTGGGCCATTCACATGAAGATTACTTTATTTTTTTACAAGTATTGTTAAAGTGGAGAGGGGGGAGGGTTTGTTCTCTAAGTAATTCGAAAAGAAACTGAAATCATGATGATTGCAAAGAAATAAGTTCAAGACCCAAACGAATTTTCGTCCTCTTCTTTTGTCTCAACGAACGAAAAGATAATTTTGGTCATGTGGTTCTTTATTAGTCAATTAAGTATTGGTGTTTCATTATTAGTCGTTTGATGATGGATGGTTAGTGGTTTTCTTATTTATTATGCCGGTATACTTTTCAGTTTTATATTACCATTGTTAGTTTATTGATAAATAAGAGGATGTGCTTACAGATTTTGTTATTTATCAATCAGGCATCATTTCATTGTTATTTGTTTTTATAAACTCATGTTTGTGAAAATTGCAACACCATGAAGGAATCGTCATAAATGAATGAAATTTAATACACAGTTGAGTGGTAGTGGTACAAATAAATGATTAAATGTTCAAAGCAAACAAACAATAACAAGAGATCGGAATCAATATTTTGTGTAACCACCAGGCGCCGCAATAAGTGCTGCTACACGACGTGGCACGGAGTCAAACAAATTTTAAATGTCTGCCTGAGGAAGAGCATTCCATATTGTTTGTATGCACATCCAAAATTCGTCTGCAGAAGCAACAGGACGAGGATCACGAGCGAGACGCCGACCAACGAAATCCTACATGTTTAATTGGCGACATATCCGGGGAATACGCAGGCCAAGGAAGAAGCTGTACCTGCCGCGTTGCAAAGAAGGATTGAACAGTCCTAGCGATATGAGGGCGGGCATTGTCCTGTTGATAAGACAATCCAGCTTCACGAAGGCCGATGATTCTCCCCCGTTCAAACTCTGTAAGTTGTTCAAATCTCGCTCTCTTTCGTCGAAGAGGCATAAGTAACGATTGAGCTAACGTTTACCACTAGCAGATAACCACCGATAACCATACACGCCTCGCTACAGCCGTCTATTTATTCGGATCCATCCGCCGTTCAGAGGGTGCGGATGCGCTACGGATTTGAAATTCTAATCATTTGCGTATCATACGCTAATTTGCATTTCCTGAAAATTTCAGCTCACTCGCGTAAGTCCTTCATGGTGTTGCAGTTTTCACAAACATGAGTTTATAAAAACTGCAAGAAATATAGCGAGAATAGCGAGTGTATTATTAATTTAGTATTTATTTTTTTTCGATATAGTTTGATCATAAATTCATTTCTTTCATTTGTAAATTACTGGATGATTTATGAATCAATCTTTTATTATGATTTATCAATTAACCGTTTATAATCAATCTTCTCATTATTAACCTTTATTTAACAATCAAGAATTTTTGTTCCAAATAAATTTTTTATTAATTGCAAGGAATGTGTAACTGACTAGTGAATATATTATAATTTATTTTGGTATTTTATGCCTTTTTTTTTACTCTTGTACCTACTTTTTTAATATTTATAAATCTCAGAAAAAATAATGCAAATATTGTGGTAGAAGTGTTGACTTCTCTGTTGAAAGAAACTGAAATCTTGATGGTTGTAAAGAAACAAGTTGAGACCAAACGAATTTTTGTTATTTTCTATTGTCTCATCAAACTAAAGGATAATTTTGGTCATTGATGAGAAGAGAACAGTCTGATGATTCTTTATTATCAATCAAGTATTGTCGTTTCATTATTAGTCGTTTGATGATGAGAAACATTATTATTAATTTGGCATATCTCTCCTATTTATATTGCTATTGTTAGTTTATTGATAAATAAGAGGCTGTGGCTTACTGATTTTTTTATTTATCACCATTCTAATTTGTTTTTAAATAAAATAAAAACTGCAAGAATATTACAGCTGTTTAATGAGTGAATTAATTATTCATTATTTATTTTGTTTCGATGTAGTTGATCACTGATGAAATGAAGATTGTTTGATCAACTTTTATTATGATTCATCAATCGATCTTTTATTATCAATCATTCTGTAATTTACCATTGGAGAATTAATGTTTCAATATTAGTTGTTCCAAATGAAAATTTATTAATTACAAGGAATGTGTAACTGACTTGTGAATATATTATTAGTTATTTTGATATATTGTCCATTTTTTTATTCTTGTACGTTGTGCTTATTTTTTAATAATTATAAATTTCATAAAAGTAATGCAAATATTGCTGTAGAAGGGGTGATTTCTCTAATTGGAAGGAAAATGAAATCTTGATGGTTGTAAAGAAATAAGTTGAGACCAAACGAATTTTCGTTATTTACTTTTGTCTCATCAAACTAACGGATAATTTTGGTCATTGATGAGAAGACAACAGTCTGATGATTCTTTATTATCAATCAAGTATTGTCGTTTCATTATTAGTCGCTTGATGATGAAAGAATTTAACAACCTGGACAGTTAGTGGTTTATTATTGATTAGAGAGTTTTTGCATACCGTACGTTAGTTACCGTAGGACGTCCGTTAGCTTTTTCTCCCTAGCGCGCATGCTCATTTCCTAAACTGAGCATGCGCGCTAGGGAGAAAAAGCTAACGGACGTCCTACGGTAACTAACGTACGGTATGCAAAAACTCTCTATTATTTTGGCATATCTCTCAGTGTTATATTGCCATTGTTAATTTTATTCATAAATAAGAGGATGAGGCTTATCGATTTTTTTTATTTATCAATCAGGTATTATTCCATTGTTATTTTTTAAATAAAATAAAAACTGCAAGAACATTATAGCTATTTAATGAGTGTATTATTAATTTATTATTTATTTTGTTTCGATATAGTTTGATCACTGATGAAATGGAGATTATCGGATGATTTATCAATCAATCTTTTATTATTATTTATCAATCAATCATTTATTATTATTTATCAATCAACCTTTAATTATCAATTTTTATTTAGCGATCAGGAACTACTGTTTCAATATTATTTCTTCCAAATGAAAATTTATTTATTGCAAGGAATAGGTTATTATTTTGATATTTTGTCCATTTTTTTATTTTTACACTCAAGAGCCAAAACATTATGACCACCTGTCAATAACGAGTTGGCCCACCTTTGGCGCGCAACACAGCTTCAACCCGCCTTGGCATGGATTAATACCACCACTTAGTACCAGTTAAATACCACTTCCACCTTATCACGTGCCTTCCATGTCATCCAGGGGAGTTTATTGCAAAATGTAGGGGTGGTCATAATGTTTTGGCTCTTGAGTGTATACATTGTGCTTACTTTTTAGCATTTATAAAAAATAAATACAAAAAAAAAAAAATAATACAAATAATATTGTAGAAGGTTTTACTTCTCTAATTGGGAGAAACGCTGAAATATTCATGATTGCAAAGAAGTATTGTAAGTTGAGATCATACGAGTTTATACTTTCTTTTTATGTTAAAGTACAAAAGGAGTTGGCGAAGTTAGCTCATTGATGTTAAGATTGCCTAATGGTTCTTTGCGTCCGTCAAGTATTATGATTTAATCGTTAGCTTTTTGATGATGAAAAGAGTTTGCATGATTTAATTATGAATCATTTTGGCATAAATCTCAGTTTTGTATGGCTATTGTTCACTGATGAATGATTGGGGGGCTTTCAAATTTTTTATTTATCAATAAAATTCCCTTGTTATTTGTTTGTTAATAAAATTCAAACATAACGAATTGTTTAGCTATTTAATGGGGGTATTGTTAGTTTACAGTTTACATTGCTTAAGTATTGTTTAAACATTGATGAAATAAGACTTTTGAAGGATTGTTTACTTATCATTCCATCATGATTGTTTCGTTGTTAGTTGCTTCTAATAAGAAAAGAAAATTAACAGTAAAGAACTGAATAGTGAGCAAATCATTAATTATTCAATCATTTTGTGCAGTGGTTTTATGTTCATACATTGTGTTTGCTTTAATATTTATACGCTTTAAAAAATATATTGTTCAAATATAGGTTTAATATTGTTAGAGTTGTTATTATAGGGATTAATATTGCTTAAACATTAAGATGAGTAATTTTTTTAGCATTGTTTAAACATTAATGTAGGTAATATTATTACGCCTCGTTTAAACATTAATGTAGATGATATTATTACGCATTGTTTAAACTTTAATGTAGATAATATTGTTACGCATTGTTTAAACTTTAATTAAAGGTTTAATATTATTAGAATTATTGTTATTATAGACATTAATATTGTTTAAACTTTGAGGAAATAAGACTTTTGAAGGATTGTTTACTTATGAATCAAGCATAATTGTTTCATCATTAGCTGCTTCGAATGAAATAAAAATAAAGCGGTAAGGAACTGAATAGTGAGTAAATTATTAATTATTATATTATTTAGTGCGGTTTTTTTATCTTTATACATTGTATTTACTTTAATATTTATACACTTTATAAAAAAATATTGTTCAGACAAAGGATAATTTGTCTAATTTGAAAGAAACTGAAATCATGGTGACTGTAAAGAAATCAGTTGTGATCAAAGGAACTTTCATCTTCTTTTGTATCATTGTGCAAAAAAGAGAATTTCGCTTTTTAATAAAAAAAAAGGATAGATTGGTGATTCTTTATCTATTATTGTCGAGTACTATTGTTTAATTATTAGTTATTTGGTGATAAAAAAAAAGGATTTAAGAATCAGGACAGTTAGTGATTTATTATTTATTTTTGCATGGCTCTCAGTTTTGTATTGCCATTGTTCGTTTATTGTTTACATTGGTTTGTTTATTCATTATTTTTTTTATAATAAACGGGTAGTTTGCAAATTTTTTATGTATCACTCAGGTAATATATTCCATTGCTGTTTTTTAATCAAAACTCCGATAATTGTGTAGTTGTGTAATTAATTTACTATTTATTTTGTTTTTTAGTCATTGATGGAATGAATAATTTCTTTCTTCTATTCATTATTGTTTTGTTACATGTTTCAAATGAAAAAAAAAAGAAGTAAAGAAAAAGCAAATAAAGCATAATCGACTAATGAATACATTATTAATTATTCAGGTATTTTGTGCGCTTTTGTTATTTTCGTACAATGTGTTTATTTTTGTAAACATGTGATGAATAGAACATGCATCGATAGAGAGACTGAATGTAGGATTTTTTGGGGGTTTTCACTTGTGCCACGCAAATGTGGGGCTGTTGTCTCTAAAAGTCCTCCAGAAAAAAAAAGTTCATCCCTATTTGCCAATTGGCAGATTTTATTCTTCATTCTTGGATGATAATGATTGTTTATTTAACTAATTTATATCATTATTAAAAAATATTAAATTATAAAAATATATAAAACTATATGAAAAATATTATATAAATATTTAATCTTTAATTCTGCATAGATATTTTTCTCAATAAAAAATATTAAAAAGAAGGTTTATTTTCTGCAATTGGGCTTATGTATTATTTGTTGATAAAAACGACATGATTTCATGTTCTTTGTTGTCATTTACCTTAAAAGCAAAATTATTTTTTTTATTATTCAGTATTGGAAATACGAGTAAATAGGCACTTTCCATCTTTTCTTGGATACGAATGATTGTTTGTTTAAGTAATTTATATTATTATTAAACTATTTTTTAAAAATATCAAACCTAACTTTTTAAAAACTATTAAAAATATCATTTAAACTATCACACCTTTAAGTCTGCATACATATTTTTCTTAGTAAAAATTATCAAAATCAAAAAAAGATTTATTTTCTGCAATCGGACATATTTGTTAGTTGGATAAAAATGACACGAATTCATTATAAGTCATACTTTGAACGAATCATTAAGTAATTCATGAATAATCACTTTGAATGTTTAAATAATTCATGAATAATCACTTTGAATGTTTAAGTAATTCATGAATAATTACTTTGAATGATTCATTAAATAATTCATGAATAATTATTTTGAATGATTCATTAACTAATTCATGAATAATTACTTTGAATGATTCATTTAGTAATTCATGAATTATTATTTTGAATGATTCATTAAGTAATTCACGAATAATTACTTTCAATGATTCTTTAAGTAATTTAGGAATAATTACTTTGAATAATTCATTAAATAATTCAAAAATAATTACTCTGGATGATTCATTACGGATTCATAATAATGATTCCTGAATTCATTATAAATCATAACATTACTTTGAATGATTCATTAAGTAATTCATGAATAATTACTTTGAATGATTCATTAAGGAATTCATAATAATGATTCATGAATTCATTAAGTAAGTCATAACATTACTTTGTTATGACTAAACACAACTTTTTTCATTATTCGATCTCAAAAATATATGGGCACATTCCACCTGGATACAATCTCAGCTTCATTCTGGAGCCAAACAAAAGAAACCCATTTTCATCACATTAACCGAGAAGCGTACCATGTCGAAATCCCCTTTCTCCCATTATGTTAATCGAAACATATATAGCATTCCATTTTATTCTTAATCCCTGGCCCATCCATTGTATATTGGAGGGTAATGGAACCCACAATCAATCGATTCATCCGTGATCAGAACATACCGCACGGCTACCGGAGCGTAACGTTTTCAACGCTATCCGCAAGCCCAACTGTCACCCTATGATGGATGGTGGGCATGCCCGCACCTTTTACGTAATAAAAGCGTAAAAATCTCAACCTGTCAGCACCCAGATCTTGCTGGGGAAATGACGAAAAGTAAAAAATGAATCGATGCTGCTTCGGATTCACCTATTCGGGCAGTCCACCCCCTGCAGTTCTTTGCTATGAATGAGGGGTCAGCCAATGGGCGGTGACCCCCTCGGTTGACTGCCCTTCTTCCTGGCTGACATTTACAGACGGTGAGAACCAGAAGTATGCTTCGCCGAGACCGTGATTCCCAATTCCTAACCTTTCATTTCACGCCTCATCTAAGCTCTGGGGAGTCAATGCAGCGGCTGAAAAGGGAAATAGAAAAAGAAAAGGTAAAAAGGAAAAGAAAAAGAAATAAAGAAAAAAAAATAAAGGATGGGTTAAAATATCTATGAATATCACGTAATTCCTAATGGAATAGATGAATTGGAATTGCGGAAAATGTAACTTTTTTTTCGTAACCCAACTGAGTCATGAATAGAATTGAAAGTAATGCTTTTCAAAAGCAATTGGAGCTTTTGGAAATGAAGATTTTCTGAGTGTTACTACTTTTTTTTTAACTGTGTTAAAGATTATTATTTAATATGATTGTGTATTAAAAAAAGGTCGATTGCGTGCAAAATGTCTGAAGTACATAAATGAATCATAAATGTCACTGGGTTATTTCAATTGCAATATTTCCACAGCGAAATTATTGTTGTTATTGTTGATGTTGTATCCCTCATGGAAGTAGGGAAAGGGGGGCAGCATGTATTGTGATGGAGCACCACGCAGGTTCATAATAATGAATCATATCATAATCATTGAAGAATTCATCATCATTAAAAAAATCATAATTATGAATCAATTCCAAATCATTAAAGAATTCATAATTATGAATCAATTCATAATCATTAAAGAATTCATAGTTATAAATCAATTATTTTCATTATTCCATCTCAAAAACATATAAGCACATTCCACCTGGATGTAATCTCAGATCCATTCTGGAGCAGATACAAAAGAAACCCATTTTCATCACATTAACCGAGAAGCGTAGCATGTCGAAAACCCCTTTCTCCCATTATGTTAATCGAAACATACATGGCATTCCATTTTATGCTTAATCCCTGGCCCATCCATTGCATACTGGAGGGTAATGGAACCCACAATCAATCGATTCATCCGCGATCAGAACATACCGCACGGCTACCGGAGCGTAACGTTCTCAGCGCTATCCGCAAGCCCAACTGTCACCCTATGATGGATGGTGGGCATACCCGCACCTTTTACGTAATAAAAGCGTAAAAATCTCAACCTGTCAGCACCCAGATCTTGCTGGGAAAATGACGAAAAGTAAAAAAATGAATCGATGCTGCTTCGGATTCATCCATTCGGGGCAGTTCACCCCCCTGGTGTTCTTTGCTATGAATGAGGGGTCAGCCAATGGGCGGTGACCCCCTCGGTTGACTGGTCTTCTGCCTGGCTGACCTTTACGCAAGGAACGGGGCCAGAAGTATGCCTTTCCGAGACCGCGATTCCCAATTCCTAACCTTTCATTTCACGCCTCATCTAAGCTGTGGGGAGTCAATGCAGCGGCTGAAAAGGGAAATAGAAAAAAGAAATGGAAAATAGGAAAGGAAAAGAAAAGAAAAAAATTAACGGATGGGTTAAAATATCTATGAATATCACGTAATTCCTAATGGAATAGATGAATTGGAATTGCGGAAAATGTACCTTTTTTTTGTAACCCAACTGATTCATGAATAGGATTGAAAGTAATGCTTTTCAAAAGCAATTGGAGCTTTTGAAAATGAAGATTTTCTGAGTGTAATATTTTTTTTATCAGCGTTAAAGATTGTTTTTTAATATGATGGTGTATTGAAAAAAAGGTTGAATTCCCATTTTTGAGTGCAAAATGTCTGAAGTACATAAATAAATCATAACTGTGATTGGGTTAATTCAATTCCAGTACGGCCACAGTGAAATTATTGTTGTTGTATCACTCATGGAAGGAGAGAAGGCGGGGAGTGGGAGAGTTTAGATGGAGTTGTTGTTGATGGAGCACTACGTAGGTAGAAATCTGACTTCTGCTCCGTGACATTGAAGAAAGAAGGCAGTGCCTTAACCAAAGACTCTTTAGGGGAGATCTACTCCGCATTTGCGTATCGTACGGCAGAAACCCGGAAAGCTCCCTCCTGATAGTCCAATTAACGAGGCAAGAGGCTGAACAGCGCAAACACTATCGAGTCTATTCGATTTCGACATTACCATACTTGAAATTGATTTAATTAAAATGCATAGAAATGTGTTTTTCTTCAGGTTTAAGACTTCATGCACTTTTAATAATTTTATATTAATTCTAACACCTTTCGTAAATCATTTATCAACGTAGTTATAATTTACAGTTTCTGCAATATAAGGTTTAGTAAAATGCACTTAATAATTAAATTAAAGTCTGGGAACTAATCTTTATAATTAGCGTTAAAAATTATCATTTAATGGTGTGGTATGTTGAGGAAAGGCTTAATTACCATTTTTAAGGATAAATACATGAAAGGATCCTTAAAGTCATTAAGTTAAGTATATTTCAACACTACTGTACTTGAAATGAAGTTAGTTACAATGTATACAATGATTTATTTTTCTCATTTTGAAGACATACCATTTATATACATTTGTTGTTGTCATATCCCTCATGCATGGAAGGAAAGAGGGGGGGCCTTCTGTTGTAATTTAGCACTCGTAGGTAGAAGTCTGACTCGGCTTTGTGTCACTGAAGAAGGAGGGTAATGCCTTCCGGTAGAACTGTAGGGTTAATTATCGCTCTACAGTAATTTTGTGCACACTTTATGCTAATTACACCGGGACCTACTGTTTAACTGAAATTCCGAACCACTCACAAACATCCATGCCGCCGTCAGGATTCAAACCTAAAGCCTGTGGTACAAAGGCCAGAGCACTAGACGATTGGCGATGAGGCCGCAGAAATTGTAGGTGCACATCTCCCCCATTTGCGTATCTTATAGGAGAAAACCCGCTAAACTCCCATTAGGTAGTCTGACTAACTAGACCAGATGCTGAATATCACAAACTCCTCGTTTCTTTAAAGAATGTCTACAACAAAGCCGCAAAGTGTATTGAACCTCCTCCCAGTGCCACCAGTGACAAATGCCGTACGTTGCCACTGAGCCACGAGTCGAGCTTTATATACTTTTAGCAATATTATATTAATTCCGACAATTCGTAGTAAATCGTACTTAAAAATTTGATTCAATTACTGTCAATATTTGAACACCACATGATAAACATATCAAATCATCATTGAACGTTAAAAAAATTATTTTCTTTGATAAAAATAATATATAATTGAATTTTACACGCTGTATGAACGCTTTAGCATTTTTGAGTACCAATAAAAAACAAATTAGACAGTATTTAATATATTAAAGACACTCATCATCATCGGCGCAACAGCACCGTGGTGGGCGAACGCTGTCTGCGTACTGGATTATAACCATACCTCTACAGTCACCATACCAGGCCCAACGATTGAAGGTGGATTCTGAACCACTATAAACAACCCTGACACCCCCAGAAACAGTGCGCTAGTCACTCGACCATCAAATCCCATTATTGACACTGAATACTTAAAATTAAAGTAAGACTTTATATTAAAAGTATCATTATCATCATCAGTGGCGCAACAACGCCATGTTGGGCCAAGGACGTCTGCTTTACTGGCATATTTCGAGACAGGAGATTATTTACAGGGTAGAGTTGTCAGCACTACGCCCAGCACTCTACAGTCATATTATACCGGGACCTACGGTTTATAGTGGATTCCGAACTATTACAAACATCCATGGCACCGCCGGGACTCGAACCCGTAACCTGTGGCATCGAAGGCCAGAGCGCTAGTCACTCGGCCATCAAACTGCATATTAAAAGCAAGGGGTTATTAATTTCAAATGAAATCATTTTTCTTTTTATATCCAAATGATTTTAATAATTTAAAAATTAAATAATTATAAATTGTGATAATTTAGAAATTGTTTGTTTCATTAAAACGAACAAGATAATCGTCTTAAATATCCATAGCAGAAATTTATTCTAAACTATTGTAGCGAAATTTTCCATTTAATATTATTTGATTAATTTATGTGCGTAAATATTCTTTACCAATTTTAGGAACAACTGTTACTGTATGCATAATTCGAATCAACATTCCCTTTTACGAATATTAACTTAGTTGAAACTTAATCTTTTGTTAAACTAATTAATACTTCTGCTTTTACTAACCATTCTGAAATATTTCAAAGAATTTCAATTTCTGAAATAATATCAGACTAATAATACTGGTTTGTTTAATTAGTTAAATGGGAAAGTGCAGAATTGGATTCATGTTATATTTTCAATTATAGCTGGCTTATTTGTCATACTAATTACTTTATACCGCCTACAAAGATATTTTTATGAAATATATTCCGTCCCTTTGTTAATAAGAATATTTTTACATTTTTATCTAATAGTGCCAAAGTTAGCTTTCGCATGATATTGAAAATAATACTTAAAATTTAATTATTTTGAAAATGAAATTTGTTACCTCTAATATTTATTGTTTATGATGTTACATGGTTTATGTTATCAGTAATATACACAAGAAAAATATTATTAGTTGCTTATAAATAAATATTTTTGTCGACATTCTTTGCAACATGAATAGTAACTATAATTAAAACTTAGAATCATAATAGTTTATTAAAAAGTTATTATGTGTTAGTGAAAGTTTCATTAATTTTATGTTTTTTTGGTGTATCTTGAAAATGCGATGAGTGTGTTGGTTAAAAATTTGGCAATATATATACATAATGTTTAATGCTTTATACGTTTCGTTTTATTAAGTATAAGTTACCTGTTTTGTAATATTATATGTACCTAAAATCAAAGTATTTGATTTTTTTTTAATGTCAGGGACCTTTGGCGTTTTCGTTACATGGGAGGAATATCCTTTTATCATTAGTCTTAAAGGTAACATTGGATCTCAATTGTATTACACGTAAGAAAATGGAGCAAAACATGCAAACAACCTAACAATAGTAAAATATATTATTAAATCATTTTAGATTTTATTTCAAGGGGCGCTGGTCATCCATTATCTTAACATCACTCTAGCCACCTAATCATAAGTGGATAATACGATAGTAACCAAACGCATTACCTTAACCACAACCTAACCACCTAACCATAATATGATAGTAACCAAATCATTAACATCAACATCCTTATAACCACCTATTTAGTGCATAGAAAGGTAGTAAACAAATCCATATATTAACAACACCAAACCACCTACTTAAAAGTGGATAATACGATAGTAATGAATCACATGACGTCAACAACATTCTAACTACATAACTACAGATGTATTATACAATAGTAGCCTTCCAACTGTAGGTGGACAGTGCAATAGTAAGCAAACCTATAATCTCAACAGCACCCTAACCATTTAAACATAAATGGATAGTAGTTCAGTAGTACACAAAAGTCTAACTTCCTCCACACACATGACCACCTAACCAAAAGCGAATAATACAATATTAACCAAATCTATAACATCCTAACCACATAACCATAAGCGGATAATACGATAGCCACAAAACCCATAACATCAACAAAATTATAACCACCTAATCACAAGTGAATAATACGATAGTAATGAAATACATAACGTCTACAACATTCTAACCATCCAGGAATAGGTGGAGAATACGATAATAACATCTAATTATAGGTGGATAATACAGTAGTAAACAGATCCATAACTTCAGCACCCTAACCACCTAATCATAAGTGAATAATACGATAATAACCAAATCCATTATCTCAGCAACTAATACTCTAATCACCTTAACATATGCTTAGATCAAAAATTATTCTTATTTATTAATATCTATCAGAGACTAGACCAGAAATTCTTAACTAGGTGTCAGTGGATAAGATAATATGGATAAAGATGGAATTATTTGCATTTTTCTCGATTTAAAATCGCTATTTTTCATATGCATGTATAGTATGCATTAAATTATAATAATGCAATAAACAATAAAATTGAATAATTTCTTTTAAGAAAGGGTAATTTCTTATCTTTTTATAATTTTATCCATATCCGCATTTACAAGTTTTTAACTATAAAGTTTGGTATTTTTTATACTTTATCATAATTCACTTAGAAAAAAAATCAACTTTATAATTATTATTGTATTAGATTGACTTAAAATAAAACTGATTTGCTTAGATTTGTTATTGAGCATCTAAATATTTTATTTTGAATACAGGATAATTGTAATGCACTTTATTTTACTCTTTAAAAGTTGTCATGAGACCAAAAAAGGAGAACTAAAGGGATCTGGTAATGAGTGCGTTCGATCTTTGGAAGGAGCAATTAAATAAACTCTTTTAAAAGCTCTACAATATCCCATCGAAATTTTCCGTGTCTAAATCAGGTATGGATAATGTAGAATCTCAACTCTCATAGGGTTTAAAGGAATAAGTGCAGAGTATGATTCCCAATGAAAGAATAAGTGACAGCATGTTTCCCAATAAAGTAATAAGTGAGAGTATGAATCCCAATGAAGGAATAAGTGACAGTATGGTTCCCAACGAAGGAATAAGTGACAGTATGATTTCCAATGAAGGAATAAGGGACAGTAGGATTTCCAATGGATAAAGTGGGAGCATGATTACCAATGAAGGAATAAGTGAGAATATGAATCCCAATGAAGGAATAAGTGACAGTATGGTTCCCAAAGAAGCAATAAGTGACAGTATGATTTCCAATGAAGGAATAAGGGACAGTATGATTTCCAATGGATAAAGTGGGAGCATGATTACCAATGAAAGAATAAGTGGCAGTATGATTTCCAATGGATAAAGTGGGAGCATGATTCCCAAAGAAGGAATAAGTGAGAGTATGATTGCCAATGGATAAAGTGGGAGCAGGACTACCAATGAAGGAATAAGTGACAGTATGATTTCCAATGGATAAAGTGTCAGCATGATTACCAATGAAGGAATAAGTGAGAGTATGAATTCAATCAGATGGTAGCACATCAAGGGAATTTTACATCTAATTGTTCATTCAAATGTGAAGAAGAATAAAAGCATTGGATAAAGTCATATATGAGAAGCTATCAATATAAATTTATATACTATATAATATTCGATATTTTCGCTGTGCTTATTAGACTAAATACATTTTGTATATTATGCATCCCAAAACTATTAAAATAAAGACATAAAAGGTATGATTGGATGTGCAATTTCCCCAGACTGCAATTATTGCAAGATATACAACATATTGCAGGTTTAGTTCCTAGTAATTAATTGGGATAAAATTATCTTATTATGCGATTGAATTACGTAAGTTAATGGGGAACAGAACAAACATTTTCTTTCAAAAGTCGTTTCTGATATCAGATATAAGGTTCATTAAATTTAACTAACTTCCATATAATTATGACTCACGACATAAGAATCTGTTCGCGAAACATAATACGTTATATAATTATCCCGAAGAGATAGCTGCAAATTAGAATTTCTGATATTCATCTCATCCAAAATGATAAGGTATTTATGTTGTTACAACAAGATTATGTTGTTAGCTAGAACGTTTCATGTTGACTAGCGTAATTGTCAAAGATGATTTACATTGTTTTCATTAAAAGATCGTTTAAATATATTTTAAAGGATACATAGTATAATATGATAATAAATGCAAATTACGGTATGCGGATGGTATTAAAAATAGAACACGACATTAAAAATTAATTGTTTCAAGCATAGTTATTTAAATCATTCAGTCTGAATTTTATAGCAGATTTCACTCGTAAAACTTAATCTATTTTAATGTAAAGCATCTATAGCGATTAAATGAAAATCAAATGCCATAAATATAACTTTAACCAAATGTTTAAGGATATCATATTTCTTTTATTAAATTAATATTCTTAAATTTATAAAATATTAAAAGTAAGTAAGATAATATTCAAAATTTTCAATGAAGTTTTTTTTTTTTTTTAAATTTTTAGTGTTAAATTTTATGTTTAGTCAGATACTTTTTTGTTTTAAAATATTTGCAATAAAAAACGAATTAAATTCTAATTTGTTAGAAAACTCAAAATCCAAATGTAAAACATTTATAACGATTAAATGAAATTCAAATGTCATAAATATAACTTTAATCTAATGTTTAAGGAGATCATTTTTATTTTATTAAATTAATACTCTAAAATTTACAAAATATTAAAAGTAAATAAGATAATGTTCAAAGTCTTCAGTAATAATTTTGGTTCGTGTTAAAATTTGTTTAATCAGATACTTTTTCGCTTTGAAAGATTTGTAACTACTAAATTCTAATTTATTAGAAAACTCGCAGTCATAGATTTTTATTGTTTTATATTTTTATTACAAATTGAATTAGCATTAAGTAATTCATCATCATCATTAGCGCAACAGCCCCATGATGGACTAATGCCGTCTGCCTGTTGACAGATTTCGATACATGATATATTTTTTTTACGGGGTAGGGTTGTCAGCCCTACTTTCTACAGTTATATTAGACCAGGACTTACGCTTTAAAATGGATTTCGAACCACTACAAACATCTATGGCACCACCGGGACTTGAACCCGAAACCTATGGCACCAATTGCCAGAGCGGGAATTAAGTAATTAATTTAAATAATTTTTTGAATTTGATTAAAACCAATTTTTGTTCTAATACACAAATCAATTTAGTGTTTCTTTTGTCGCTCTACGTTCATTTTGTGAACACTTCAGGATAATTAGACCGGACCTACAGTTTAATGTGGATTCCAAACCACTCATAAACATCCATGACACTGCTAGGATTCAAACCTGAAGCCCGTGGTACCAAAAGCCAGAGCTCTAGCCAATCGGCCATCAGAGCGGCAAATTAATTCCTGATTTGAATCTTCAACATAAATTTGTAAAATCACAGCGTATATTAATTAGGAACACATATCAAATAAACCTTTTATAATAATAAAATTTTTATTAAATTCTGAAATGTTTTTTCCTTTGAAATATTTTCAGTAGCTAATTATATAACTTACCAAGGTAAATATTTTCAGTAGGTAATTATATAACCAAGTTTATAAAGCATATTGAATTTTATTTTATTTTCGTTATCCAATTTATTTAACCAATTTTCATTTTATAATATATGCAATTTGTGTAATTTAGATAATAATTTTTATAAAATTACTTCGAGCTTTCTTAGCAAAATTAATAAAATTTTCCCAAAACATTGTCAAAATGACAGTCTCTACAAAAATTTCTATTTATAGCTTAATACGCCTGCTAGATTGCTAATATTTATTTTCTGTTTACTATTAATTACACTTTTACAGTGGTTCTATGCTTAACAAATTGACATAAAGCAAAGTTTATTAAATTAATTAGCTGCTAAATGTTGCATTAATTATCATATTACGAAAATTTGCCGATATTTCAAATTAATTAACCTGATATATAAAAATATGGTATAGAGCATAATATCGTTGACAGTGCACTTTTATACCATATTTATTGCTACCCTGCTTTAATTTTTACGGAGTTGATGTAACAGAATTTGATGTTAATAATTTATTAACTAATCTTAGTTATTATAAAATATTTTGCACAATTTTCTCATTATGTGTAATTTATTAACTATTTAATACTAACTATTAGTAATTTATTTTGGTTGGTTGAAAGAAATATAATAGACCATATAGGTAATATAGTAAAGAAAATGTTAAAAATTTTAATAATAAAAAAGGATATTTTTTCTTAAAAGCATAATTTATTATAAGATAATTGGATTTTTGAAAAACCAATGATATAGTTTGTTTTCTAGTTTCCAAGATATAAATATTGGACAAAAGATATTTTTAACTATTTGCGTAACAAAAAAAAAAAATGTTTTTATCGAAAAAATATTTTACAAATCTGAATATATCTTTCACAAATCGAAGATGATTATTAAAAATATGTATGTTGTACTTTTCTGTTTTATAAAAAAATAATTGTTAATTAATTCATATTCATATGAATAATATTTTCATATTTTTTAATAAAAATATTTTTTATTTTAATCTATGTATTTAAAGTTATCATATACACTGAAGTGACAAAAGTCATGGGATACCTCTTAATATCGTGTCGGCCCTCCTTTCGCCCGGCGAAGTGCAGCAACTCGACGTGGCATGGACTCAACAAGTCGTTGGAAGTCTTCTGCAGGAATATTGAGCCATGCTGTCTCGATAGACGTCCATAATTGTGAAAGCGTTGATGGTGCAGGATTTTGAGCACGAACAGACCTCTCGATGATGTCCCATAAATGCTCGATGGGATTCATGTCGGGCGATCTAGGTAGCCAGATCATTCGTTGGAATTGTTCAGAATGTTCTTCAAACCAATCGCGAACAGTTGTGGCCCGGTGACATGGCGCATTGTCATCCATAAAAATCCCATCGTTGTTTGGGTACATGAAGTCCATGAATGGCTGCAAGTGATCTCCAAGTAGCTGAACATAAACATTTCCAGTCAATGTTCGGTCCAGTCGCACCAGAGGACCAAGTCCATGCCATGAAAAAACAGCCCACACCATTACGGAGCCACCACCAGCTTGAACAGTGCCTTGCTGAATGTTTGGGTCCATGGCTTCGTGGGGTCTGCGCCACACTCGAACCCTACCATCAGCTCTTACCAACTGGAAATCGTGACTCATCGGGGATCATCCATTCATCTAGGGATCAACCGATATGCTCACGTGCCCACGAGAGTCGCTGCAAGCGATGTCGTTCTGTCAGTAAAGGCACTCGAGTCGGTCTTCTGCTGGAATAGCCCAAGAAAGCCAAATTTCTCCGCACAGTTCTAACAGACAAGTCCCTTGTACGTCCCACATTGATTTCTGCTGTTATTTGACGCAGTGTTGCTTGTCTGTTATAA
This sequence comes from Caerostris darwini, assembly GCA_021605075.1. NCBI lineage: Eukaryota > Metazoa > Arthropoda > Arachnida > Araneae > Araneidae > Caerostris > Caerostris darwini. Next base: position 170,876 of record BPLQ01005814.1, on the reverse strand, counting down.
TTTACGACTCTTTGCAGACGTCGCCGGTCTCGGTCGTTAAGTGCAGGCGGTCGACCACTGCGCTGTCCATGGTGGGATGTTATGCCTGAAATTTCATACTCTCGGCACACTTTTGACACAGTGGATCTGGGAATGTTGAATTCCCTAACGATTTCCGAAATGGCATGACCCATGCGTCTAGCTCCAACTAACATTCCGCGTTCAAAGTCTGTTAATTCCTGTCGTGCGGTCATCATCACGTCAAAATCTCTTCACATGAATAACTTGAACAGAAATGAAAGCTCTGCAAAAGCACTGCGCATTTATACCTGTTCTACGCGATGCTACTGCCATCTGAAAATTTGCATATTGCTATCCCATGACTTTTGTCACTTCAGTGTACTTAATAATAATATATATATAAGCTGCAAAATATATGCAAACTAGATTACATAAATAATATTTTGCAAATTTTTAATATATATATAAATATATATATGTATATATATTAAAGAAATTGAAAAAGAAATCATTTTTCTTAATTAATCTATATTTCATCTATGTTTAGTAATAAATCAATAATTCATTAATAATATTTCTAAAACTTTACAAAGCTTACATTATGTGGATAATTACATTTTAATTGTAATGGATAATGGATGCAATACAATGAATGTTTTTTAATACTATGGGACAACAACTATGGGCATTTACTAGAATTCATTTATCAAATTTTATTTACATTTTATATTTGATGTCTTTTGTGTACTGTAATATTTATAACAAATTTTTGTTACTCGAAAATCAGCTGCTATGATATTAATTGATAACAAATGGTGATTGTAATTATAATCAATATTCAATTAAGCCAGTAATTGGAGTATTTCTATAATTGATATTTAAATTTATACCATTCAATAATAATTTATTTACCAAATTTAATTTCTATCCTGTCATCGAAATCTTTAATATACTTTGATATCTAAAATAACTTTTTGTTTCTTGAAAATCAGCTGCTATGATATTAATTGATAGACAGTTAATGCTGTGACATTAACTGGCAATCGTTCTGGCAGTTAAGCCAGTAATTGGATCTTTTCTACAACAGGACTATTTAATTGACGAAATTTAATGACAATTATTAAAAATTTATATTTACATCCAATCTATGAAATCGCTTTCATGTTTTAATATTTATAGTAACCTTTTTGTTACTTGAAATTCAGCTGCTCTGACATTAATTGATAACAAGTGGTAATCAGTCTGGTAATTAAGTCAGCAATTGGAGCATTTCTATAATTGACATTTACATTTAATAACAATTCATTTATCAAATTTAATTTACAACCTATTTTCAAAACTTCTTTTATACTTTAATATTTATACTAACTTTTTGCTACATAAAAATCAACTGCTTAATAGCAAATGTTAATCAGTCTGGCAGTTAAGACAGTAATTGGAGGTTTTCTACAACAGGACATTTCCATTTATAAAATTTAACGACAATTATTTACATCCTATCTACGAAATCTCTTTTGCTACTTAACAAACAGCTGCTATGACGTTAACTGATAACAAGTGGCAATCAGTCTGGAAGTTAAGCCAGTAATTAGATCCTTTCTACAACGGGACTTTTTCATTTATGAAATTATAGTGATAATTATTTACCAAATTTTATTTACATACTATCCATGAAATCTCTTTTATGCTTTAATATTTCTTAAAAAAGGGCCCCGAAAATACATAGCAAATGACTTTCAGATAGGACAAAAAAATAGAAAAAAATTTTTTCACTGGTAAATTTATACCACTTAATAACAATTAATGTACTAAATATAATTTGCAACATATCTCGAAATATCTTTTTCTACTTAAAAATTCAGCTACTATGACGTTAATTGATAACAAGTGGTAATCAATCTGGCAGTTAAGCCAGTAATTGCAGGTTTCTACAACAGGACTTTTTAATTTATGAAAGTGACAATTATTTACCAAATTTTATTTACATCCTATCCATGAAATCTCTTTCATGCTTTAATATTTCTTTAAAGAGGACTTCGAAATACATAGCAAATGACTTTGAGAAAGAAAAAAAAGCAAGAATTTTTTTTTTTTTTTTGCTGCTAGCAAGCTGCAAGAAGCTCGACTGGATATCTGGAGTAATGCACTAATACCTAATATATATTTATAGTAATATCTGTTACATAAAAATCAGCTGCTATGACATTAATTGATAACTGGCAATCGGTCTGGCAGTTAAGCCAGTAATTGGATCTTTCCTACAACTTACTTTTCAATTTATAAAATTTAATGACAGTTATATACCAAATTTAATTTACAACATATCTTCGAAATCTCTTTTGCTATTTAAAAATCAGCTGCTATGGCGTTAATTGATAACAAGTGCTAATCAGTCTGGCAGTTAAACCAGTAATTGGAGGTTTCCTACAACAGGACTTTTTCATTTATGAAATTTAGTGGCATTTATTTACCAAATTTTATTTACATCCCATCTATAAAATCTCTTTTTATGCTTCAATATTTCTTTAAAAAGGACCTCCAAATACATATCAAACGACTTTAAGAAAGAAAAAAAGCAAGAGCATTTATTTTTTTGATGCTGGTAAGCTGCAAGAAGCTCGACTGGATATCTGCAGTAACACAGGCGGACCAATATTTTAATATTTATAGTAACCTTTTGGATACTTAAAATTCAGCTGCTATGATATTAATTGATAACAAATGGTAATGAGTCTGGTAGATAAACCAGTAATTGAAAATTTATACAACAGGACTTTTTAATTTATGAAATTTACTGACAATTATGTAACAAATTTTATTTACATCCTAGCTATGAAATCTCTTTTATGATTTAATATTTATAGTAATTTTTTGCTACGTAAAAATTAGCTGCCATGACAGTAATTGATAAAAAGTGGTAATCAGTCTGACAGTGACTTTTCTACAACTGATTTTTTAATTTATAAAATTTAATAACAATTATGTACCAAATTTAATTTATAAATCATCTTCGAAATCTCTTTTGCTACTTAGCAATCAGCTGCTATGACGTTAACTGATAACAAGTGGCAATAAGTCTGGCAGTTAAGCCAATAATTAGATCCTTTCTACAACGGAACATTTTAATTTATGAAATTTAACGACAACTATTTACCAACTTTTATTTACATCCTGTCTCTAAAATCTCTTTTATGCTTTAATATTTCTTTAAAAAGAGCCTCTAAAATACATAGCAAATGACTTTCAGAAAGAATAAAAAAAAGCAAGAAAATTTATTTTTTTGATGCTGGTAAGCTGCAAGAAGCTCGACTGGATATCTGGAGTAACGCAGGCGGACCTTTATGGAAGAAGGGTTAATAATAAAGGCAAAAGACACGGTAGTCCCTCTCTTTGGCAGTTTTCCAGGAAAAAAAGGATCGAAGGGACCTCATTCACGTGATTCCTCCGCCGCTCCTTTGCAGGGGTCGTCTCCTGGTCCCTGGGCTAATCATCCAGATATAGGTTAAAAAAAATCCAGGAAAATGGTGGATACTTTGTATTTTTTTTGTGTGATTGCCCTGGTAGTAAATACGCGATTAAGGAAGTAGGTGCAATTGACCCTGTTTTATTAAATGGCAAATGGAGTCTGTATTAGAAAGCATGGTGTTTTTTGTTTCATATCAAAGTAGAAAAAAAAATTATGATGATAAATATAACAATCGAATCTGCAATAGAAATTTATCTTATTAAATATAACAATTGAAACTGCTAGTAGAAATTTATTTTGATAAATATAACAATAGAAACTGCAAGTAGAAATTTATAGAAATAGAAACTGCTAGTAGAATTTTTTTGATAAATATAACAATAGAAACTACTAGCAGAAATTTATAGAAATAAACTGCTAGTAGAAATTTGTTTTGATAAATATAACAATAAAAATTGCTAGTAGAAATTTATCTTGAAAAATATAACAATAGAAACTGCTAGTAAAAATTTATTTTGATAAATATAACAATAGAAACTGCAAGTAGAAATTTATAGAAATAGAAACTGCTAGTAGAATTTTTTTGATAAATATAACAATAGAAACTACTAGCAGAAATTTATAGAAATAAACTGCTAGTAGAAATTTGTTTTGATAAATATAACAATAAAAATTGCTAGTAGAAATTTATCTTGAAAAATATAACAATAGAAACTGCTAGTAGAAATTTATTTTGATAAATATAACAATAGAAACTGCAAGTAGAAATTTATAGAAATAGAAACTGCTAGTAGAATTTTTTGATAAATATAACAATAGAAACTACTAGCAGAAATTTATAGAAATAAACTGCTGGTAGAAATTTGTTTTGATAAATATAACAATAAAAATTGCTAGTAGAAATTTATCTTGAAAAATATAACAATAGAAACTGCTAGTAGAAATTTATTTTGATAAATATAACAATATAAACTGCTAGTAAAAATTTATTTTGATAAATATAACAATAGAAACTGCTAGTAGAAATTTATTTTGATAAATATAACAATAGAAACTGATAGTAAAAATTTATTTTGATAAATATAACAATAGAAACTGCTAGTAGAAATTTATTTTGATAAATATAACAATAGAAACTGCTAGTAGAATTTTATCTTTAAAAATATAACAATTGAAACTGCTAGTAGCAATTTATAGAAATAGAAATTTATCTTTTTAAATATAACAATTGAAACTGCTAGTAGCAATTTATAGAAATAGAAACTTATCTTTTTAAATATAACAATAGAAACTGCTGATAATATAGTAGAGAAAACCTGAAACTGCTTGCTGATTCAAGAGTTTGATTTCGTGTCGAGTAGTTCGGCTCAAAATCCGATAACAACTTTTCCTTATCTGGGCCAGAAAATCTGGAATTATACGAAGCAATAATAGATTTTATTCAGTAATTAGTTAATCAGCAATTAATCTTAAATTCAGAAAATCTATCCGAACCACTTTGCCTAATGAAACCAGTAACCAATAATTTCTCACGTATCAGCTTTTTGTAGAAATCTCATTGGTAAAATCTGATTTGAGTGTCATAGAATATGGATATAGGATTAGATTGTAGTAAGAAGTCCAAAAATAGTAAAATTGTCTAACGGAATTCATCTCGGTATTTCTTCATACGATACACAAATGTTGGCAGTTCTCCAGAAAGTCCTCTCCGAAAGTCATTTTCATTAATAGAGGGAACACTAATAATAAACAAACCTGAAGGTCCTTAAACTTTTCGATTTCGATTTCCTACATATAACGTGGCATTATGGACAATTGGCTAGAGCTCTCGGCTGTCGTACCAAGGGCGGTAGCATGGATGTTTGTTAGTACTTCGAAATCCACGATAAACTGTAGGTCCCAGTCTAATTGGCCTAAAGTTTGCAAAAAATGATCATAAAGCGACAAAGCAAAGCAAACCTACATATAACAATATTTTTAAATATATACAATAAAATCAGTAGTATAAAAAATAACATGACACAGCAAGTGTGTTTTAGGCAAATTAAATAACATATAATGCGCCCAAAATGTAAGACCAATTATTTTTTTTTTTAAAAACTCTTTATTTATTCTTCCAAATTTATTTCATTGCCTTCAAAGTAATCCCCTCTGGACACAGTGCACTTATGCCAACCAACTTTTTTTCCATTTATCAATGCATGCTAAAAAGTCATTGTCATGGATGGCCTTCAAGGCGCGCGGTGGTTCACGTTGAATCTCTTCAATCGACTCAAAACGGTGTCCCCGCAATGGTCTTTTGAGTTTAGGGAATAGCCAGAAATCGCACGGTGTGAATACGATTGTTGTGGAACGATATGGGCTTCATTTTTGGCGAAAAAGTCACGAAGAATTAATGCAGTGTGAGCTGGCGTATGCAGTATTTTCGGTACGAATCGAGATTTGACGCGCTTGAGGCCCAAAACATTATATAAAATGGAAATTACCGATCCTTTTGAAATTCCAACATCATCAGCAAGGTCTCTAATTTAAAATCGACGGTTTGCAAGCCCCAAATCTTTAATTTTTTAGACGTGAGCTACGGTTGATGGTCGACCAGAGGGCTTTTCGTCTTCACTGCGTTCTCTGCCTTCTTTGAACTGTTTATACCACTTCTAAACATTTCTTTCCGGTATTTCTTATATCGACTAATGACTGTTTAAGTACGAAAAAGATTTAAAAATTTCAAATTTTTATTTCATAACAACCATAGTTCCTTTTTCTGAAAATTGTGAAGAGTGGATCTCTTTTTGGATATATATATATATATAATTTTGTTGATGAAGTACTGCATCCAGGTTAACATTTTATTAATAAAGAATTAGATATTGTATGCGATAAATTAAAATACAAGGAATATATCATTTGTCTAATATTCAAATTATTACTTTTTTAATAAACTAAACCCACCTCTAAACCACTCACTACACCCCTTCTTTGTTGTTAATCCAGATCTTTCTTCAAAATTTAAGCATTGTCAGTCCACGAGTTGAGGCCTTGCATTATCTTTCGAAATATTTTCGAAATTCTTTTGTCATGTTTAATTTATGTCATTCACAAACAAAATAAATATTTACATTTCATATAAAAATGTGAAACATACCATTTTCATGAACGGAATGAAAAATTTATTTGGAATATCAAAATCATGAATGTTTCATTTTTACAGCTATATTTAAAAACAAATATTTCTGTTACATTTCATAAACATCAAAAATTTGGATTCTTAAAAAACAATTCTATTTATATTCTAAAAATGACGTATTTTCAAGAAATATTTCCATCGTGAGATCGTTTAGAAATAATATTCAATTTTATTCGTATGAAACTATAACTATTTTGCATTTTTTGACAGTTTATAATGGTTTGTGTTATGAAATAGCAGAAATCGTTAAAGAAAATGTATAGTAAGTAATGTAATTCCGTGATATGTTTTATACATAGATTGTAGTTTCATTTATTTGTTAAAAAATCTATCTACAGAATATTATGAGGCTTTTACTATGAATGGTTTAAGCTTATAAAACTATATGTAATCTTCTCTAAACTATAAATAAACATGTTTAATCTTAAGGAAACGCCATTGAATTTCTTTTTAACATTGATGCATTTTGATCATATAATATTATAACGTCTCAGTCTATACTAGACTTATAACGGCTTCAAGAAGAGGGCCACTTTCAGGTTCATGGGAACTTTAATTTTTATTTATAATCATTATATACATGTATACAGAACTATATTTACAAAACATGAAAAATAAAGATAAATAATAAAAAAACAAAGAAAAATAAAGATATAGAAAATAAAATAAAGAAAAACAAATTTGATTCACAAGTGCAGTTCACTCCAAGTTCGGAGTTTTCGAACTTGGAACTACGACGAATCTAATGCACCGATTTGAGGCAGACATTAATTATCGCACGTCGTGATACACGAAACCACAAGAGGCTCACTTTGTAAAAATAAAAATTATAAAATGAAAACTATAAAAATACGGTCCTGATATTGGCCTTTTTTTTTTGTGTGTGGACTAACTATTTACTTTGCAGATCAATCTACAGCTCTCACCGTTCAGCATAATCCCTTGTTTACCTGGTTATATGAGTTCACAATAATTCTGTTTACTTTTTTCATTATTTTGGCATCGACAACTGGTCCCTAATTGTACTGAACTTAAATTTAATTTTAATTTCTTTTACGTTGTACCTTACTTTTATTTTTATTAGTATTTTTATCTTTTTTTTTTTTTGAGTTGAAAAAAAGTTTTTTTGAGTTTTTATTTAACTTGAATTTTTAGAAACTTTATCTTGTATTTCCACTAACCTAATTAAGCAACCAATTAAAATTTAAAGCATATTTATTAATTAAGATGAGGAGGTTTAAGGGGTATTTCCCCTGTTGGTACTCCGTAATCGGTACGCTAGTTGCCAGTTGCCTTTGTAAACAGGCGGAAAACTCCGGCCAATTCAGTCACTTAAAAAAAGAAACACTTCTTATCAACTCGACGCAGAACTCTCGCTCTTCTTCACCAAAAAACTCGTTTTAAGACAATCCGTTAAGAGGGAGAGGGGGCAGATTCCCTCACTTCTCATCGGAGTAGACATTTTCTCAGCTCGTGGTCTATCACCAATCACTATGGAACAACTCATCGTATATTGATTGGTTGATATTCAATCTGTAATTGTTTCGACCTGTGAAGGTCACACAGACATTCGCTAATTTTCTGAGCCTCATTATACATGATACCGCATATCTGCTATCAGATTTGAATGACAGGTTATCACTGGTACAACACTAATAGTATGTAATATAATTACCCACAATAAAGCTCGTCTGCTATACAATTTGAATGATGGGTATATTATACATTTGCCAAATAATATACATTCCTCTATCCTGGGAATGAAATGACAAAACTCTTCTCGACTTCATTGTAGACATTGTTTAAAAAAAAAAGGGGGACTCGAAGAGTTTTTGTCATTTTCAACATCTTGCTCGGGAATCGGACTACCTGGTGGGAGTTTTACGGGTTTTCTCCCATACGATACGCAAATGTGGGTTATTTCCCCTAAAAAAACCTACTTCTTCAGCGACACGGAACCAAGTCAGACTTCTACCTACGGGTGCTCCATCACTACAAAATCTGTCCCTTTCCCTCCATTCATGAGTAGACTATTCATGGGATGTCCATCCCACTGTGACAGATACTACTTGATTAGACACAACAAAATAATCATTTAACTATAGAATTTGTGAAAGTCGAAACTTACTAACGGGATTTTCCATTTATTTGAGTAAAGAGCGTTGCCAAATTTAGGTGAGGCAAATACAAATATGTGTTATTGGGAATATTTAACTTTGAGGTAATTTAGCAGAATTTGTTGTAAATAGTTAAGGTTTAATTTCTGAGTGACACTCCCAGCTTTGCAAATCAGCTGCTCATTTTATTACTACAGGGATACCAGCCTGATGGTTAAATATGCTTTTAAATTTAATTTATCATTCGCAGACACGTCTATAAATTTTGATTATCATAGGTATTTAGCCATTTATGCTTGTCACTTATAATTAAATTACTTTATACTATGAAACGGCTGTGCAAGATAGCGCCATAACAAATAGTTATGCTGTCCTTAGCCAATTTCAATAATATAGTTAACAAAATAATTATTACTGTGCATCGCAGTTATTTTGTAAACTGTATTAATGAGATATAGTTTATGTATCTTTAATATTTTAATATTGAATATTCATTGTATTCTTTTTAAATATTAAAATTTGGTTTTTTTTTTTTTTTTTTTTTTTTAAAGATTAGATTTTTTAAGAGTTTTGAATTTCTATTGAAATTTAAAAAAATTTTCTAAAATACACAATTGTTGTTGAATATATTTTTTTTTTTTATTATCATCATTAAATTGATTTATTGTGCACAGAATAAAAGTTTATTTTATTTTATTAAACCATATTGTTATTAAACCTTTCATTTATTTTTTTAATTCATTAAATTTTACGTTCAAAAAATTAAAAACGAAGTTTTCATTTTATGATGATACGTTAGATATTTCAAAATAATCAAATAACGTTGTATATAATATATTACGCATATATACCAGACGATTGTTCCACGATAAGTATAATAATTATTAATAATTAATAACACAAAAATAATCATTAATAATAAGTAATTAATTTACAGATGTTATTCAACGTTAGTAAATTTCACGATTTTAAAAAAAATAATAACGTTAATAAATTTCAACGATACGTATAATTGTTATTAATAATTAATAACACAAAAATAATCATTAATAATAAGTATTTAATTTACAGATGTTATTCAACGTTAATAAATTTCACGATTTTAAAAAAAATAATAACGTTAATAAATTTCACGATACGTATAATTGTTATTAATAATTAATAACACAAAAATAATCATTAATAATAAGTAATTAATTTACAGATGTTATTTAAAGTTAATAAAAAGTATAATGGATATGTTTTTTCTTTTTGTAGAGTAGGGTAATGAGTCCTACGCCCTACGCTCTGCAATCATATTAGACAAGAAAGTACGGTTTATAATGGATTCAAAACCAAACAACCATGGCGCATCGTATAAAATATGCAACCATATTATAACATCGTATAAAATATACAATATTATATAACATAAAAGAGCGCATTATTCAAATTTATATAATTAATATTTCTAAATTTATTAACAGCAAATACTAACAATTTCCTTCATTAAACCAATTATGAGTTATTACAGTAGATTCAATAATCTCTCTAATTAATTTACTCTAATATAAGAGTGGACGCATATATGTATATTCTAGCATAATTATATTTTAATTTTCCTGCATAATTTTTTATGTAGCATCCTTATAACTAACATTTTATATAACCTATATAATTTGTGGTATCCATGTAATTCATATTTTCTATAACCTATATAGTTTGAAGTATCCATACCACTCCATATAATTTATAATATCCATTTAACTCAGGTTTCATCTAATCAATATAAATTGTGATATCGTTATAATACACATTTCCTGTAACTTGTACAATTTATAATGTACATCTAACTCAGGTATTATAGAATCAATGTAAGTTGTGGTATCCATATAATTCACATTTGCTATAACCTATATAATTTAAAGTATCCACTCTACTCACATTTCATATAATATATGCAATTTATATTATTCTTTTAAATAAGGTTTCATATAATCAATATAAATTGCTGTATCTATATAATTCACGTTTCATATAACCATATAATTTAAGCTATCCGTACTATCACTTTTCATATAATCTATATAATTTATAATATCCATTTAACTCAGGTTTCATATAATCAATATAAATATTTTTATCCATATAATTCACATTTCCTATAATCTACCTATATAATTTATAATATCCATGTAACTCAAATTCATATAACCAATATAAATTGTGATATATATATTCTTTATAATAATATATGCTAATAAGTAAATAGATTAATGATTAGATATATAAATATTGCAGTAAACTAGTAAGTTATTTTAAATTTCGGTAAAATATAGTCACAATTATAAAAAAAAAGTAATTGATTCTTAATTACTTTCATATTCACGTAAACAAAGCTTCGCCCAGTTATTGCCCATCAGCTATTTCCATCGCCACGAAAATATGCGAGCGCCCTAAATCAGCAATAAAATCACACCCTTCCACCCCCCGTCGAAAGAATAGCACCTCCCCTAACGAGCTGTTTTATCGGGACATTAAGATCGACGCGTGGAATAATAATCCTGGATAGCACTGAACTCAATTATCCTTGCATCGAACGCACTTTTAACAGTTTTCCCCTTCATGTAAAATGTGCTTTCTGCACTATTTATACATCGCCCTACTTCCCCCACCCCAACAGCAACTTTGGGGTGCTATCTCTTTCGCTCAGGCCCTATAATAATTCTAGGACAGAATTTTTAGCTCGACTTTTAGAAAAGCTTCCAGAAACTACTGCTGGAAGGTCGATTCGCCAGAGAAGATAATTTCCAGGAAACTCCTGATCGAAATCTAGTATGAAAAGCAATTAGTTTGCTTAATCGGCCGATTCCGGACTTTATTCCATAGCAGAGTCGTTTGCTGCCGAAGCTAAACATTGCCCCCTCTCCACCCCTACATCCCCCCAACCTCCCCCGGATCGTTTGGTCTTCTAATTAAATCACCGAATAAAAGTCTTATCTTTTGGTTCTTCCATGGCGCTCGTGTGACGGACAAAGCGATACTTTTGGATATTCATAGCGAGTTTCGCTAATTGCGCTGTAGTATCCAAACTTGAATGAACCGTTGTTTGTTCGCTGCTGGTTTAATTCAGGCTGCTGTTCAGAAAGAAATGGAGTGGGAGAAGTTCGATGATTGGGGCGTTATTCCACTTCCATGAGAGTGTAAAGGGGGTTTGTCCATGTCACGTAATGGGCTTTTTTTCTTTCTTTTTGTGCTGAGGGAATCGTGTTTCGGTATGCGTGACGAGAACTAATTAAATTCATAAGCAAGAATAAAAGAAGTCACTTAATTCTATGCATATCTAAGCTTTTTATGTTGTTGAATCTCATTGGATCTTGTGCTCCACTTATTTATTCCACCAAATACTCAACCACAGAAAAGGGAGATACTCACATATAGACAAGTTAGCCATAGATAATGGATGACATTACCTTTTAGGAGGACATTTAAGAATGTATTTCGTTTGCATATGGCAGAAAACGCATAAAACAGAACCATGTTCTTTATACACGTTTTCATATTCACCATCGGGTCTCCTTATATCTAAAATGGCCTGATTGCCCATTGGCTAACTTTCTGGACTTTGATACCACACACTTCAGATTCGAATCCTGGCCGCGGCATGTATGTTTGTAAGTGGTTCGGAATCCAAGTTAAACTGTAGATCCTGGTTTAATTAGCCTGCAGTGTGCACAAAATAGAGCGACAAACCCAACTTCATAACTTAATTCTATGCATAATCATCACTGCATTCTATGCATAATCAAATGAATAACTGCTTTTTATACTCTTGAATATCCTTGGATCTTGTGTTCCACTTACGTATACCACCAAATGCTCACCTATAGAGGAGGGAGGATATTCACTTATTGACGAGATACTCTCCTATAGTCACCTATATGAATGAGGACATTAATTTTTGGAAGGCGGAAGCTAAACATTGCCCCCTCTTCCCCCATCCCCCCAAACCTCCCCCTCGGATCGTCTGGTCTTCTAATTAAATCACCGAATAAAAGTCTTATCTTTTGGTTCTTCCATGGCTCTCGTGTGACGGACAAAGCGATACTTTTGGATATTCATAGCGAGTTTCGCTAATTGCGCTGTAGTATCCAAACTTGGAGGAACCGTTGTTTGTTCGCTGCTGGTTTAATTCAGGTTGCTGTTCAGAAAGAATTGGCGTGGGAGAAGTTCGATGATCGGGCGCTTTTCCCCTCCATGAGAGTGTAAAGGAGGTTTGTCCATGTCACGTAATAGCTTTTTTTCTTTCTTTTTCTGTTAAAGGAATCGTGTTTCGGTATCCATTTTACTTGCGTGACGGGAACTAATTAAATTCATAAACAAGAATAAAAGAAGTCCCTTAATCCTATGCATATCTAAGCTTTTTATGTCGTTGAATAGCATTGGATCTCTTGTTTCACTTATGTATTCCACCAAATGCTCACCCATACATGAGGGAAATACTCACTTACAGACAAGTTACCCATAGACGGAACATGATGAAGGACATTACCTTTTCGGAGGACATTTAAAAATGTCTTGTCATTAAGAATATTTACATATGGGAGAAAACACAGTAAACGGAACCGTACGCTTTACACATGTTTTTATAATCATCATGGGGTCCCATCATTTCTTGAGCGACCTGATGGCAATTGGCTAGCGTTCTGGCCTTTGGTACCACAGGCCTCAGATTCGAATCCTGACGGTGGTATGGATGTATGAGAATGGTTCGGAATCCATGTTACATTGTAGGTCCCGGTTTAAGTAATCTAAAGTGTTCAAAACAATGACCATAAAGAGATAAAACAAATCAAAACTCATTTCTGCAAACAATACTTGTAACCCCACTTAATTCGAAACTCTAGCATACCAGACGTGCATGTTACCATTGGGCTATTCGTCGTACTTAACTGTTGTATTATCATCAGTATTTGTCTTTTTAAAATGTTAATGTTAATAATGATATGTTTTTGCTTTATTACACTACGTAAGAACAACGATGTTATGTTTCAGTATTTTTATTTGATTCGGTTGTTTTACATTTTTCTATATTCCAGTGTTATTTCTGTAAAATAAATGAATAACATATATAGCCAGAAACAAAACTAATAATGAGATAAGGGATGTAAAGACCTATGCTTGCCTCATGATATAGCAATTTTATTTCAAAAAGACAACTGAATATATTTTAAAACTATTTTCGGACTTTGTTGAAAGATTAACAGAGATAAAAACCCAATTTTAACATAATAAAAAAAGCACAAATTTTGATATTACAGAAACAATTTATTTTTATTTATTTATTTAAACATTTTATTTTACTGCATTGATTAGATGGTTAGTCAACAATGTACTAACTTAGAAGCAGGATCCCTATTCAAGTTTTTTTTATCTCTTCTCATGTTTAATTACAAGACCATGTTTCATTTTTAAAATTGAACTAAACGAAGTGCATTTGATAGCTGCTAGACAAAACATTAAAATGTGCATGCGTTTTTGAATCAACACATTTTCACGAACATCGATTAATAAAAATCATTTGAGTAGGCAAATTTCAACTCGGTTACTGCAAAAAATATCACTTATTAGACTAACGTAACATCATTGATTATATAGAAATTATTACGGTATCATTTTTTTTATTATATAGAAATTAATTAATCTAGATTAATTCCTCACAACAAAATATCAAAAGTAATAAATTTATTTTTAAATCCTTTGTATGGAATGAAATAATAATTATTCTATAGCATTTAATCTCTATATGGTCTTAAAAACTAATTAATTTTATGATATGAGCTGCTATTTTCCTAATGAAATTTAATTATACGTCATTTATAGCATATTAGTTAGTTATGATTATTTATACATATATGCTTGTTGTTTCGTTGTTTCTTATCCCACTTGGCTGGCCAAGCCCACGAGTCCATACGTACTCATGATTGAAGGGGAAGGAAGCAGCTTCTGTTGTGATGGAGCACCCGTAGGTAGAAATCTGACTTTTGGCTCCGTGACGCTCTTAAAGCCATAGGAGACCGGGATCTACGATTTAAAGTGGATTCCGAACCACTACAAACATCCATGGCACCGCCGGGATTCGAACCCGAAACCAGTGGCTCCGAGCGCCAGAGCGCTAGACAGTCGGCCATTCAGGTTCCAAATTTGTGAATGCCAACGGCACGCGGTGTTCCCAGGTGATCACCCACCCAAGTACTGACCGCGCCCAATATATATATATATATATATATAGACATATATAATAAATAAATGAGTATTATAACACGTTTTTCATAATATACTCATTGTTTAAGTATTAAAAGATGGATAAAGTTATATCCACTTTTCTTAATTGAGCTTAAAAATGTTTCAATTTTTTTTTTTTTTCTTTTCTTAAAAGACTAGTATTTTTACAAATTTAATTAAATGTTATAAATTATGATATGAGTTTTTATTTTCTTGATAAATTTAACCATACGTCATTTTAGTTAGTTATGGTTATTTAGTATACGTATATAATAAACAAATGAGTGTTATAATAAATTTTTCATTATAAGACTGATTGGATGAGTGGTTTCTTTACTGTATGAAAAGATAAATAAATTTATATTCATTTATCTTAGTATTAAAATGTTTCAAAATTAAATTTTTTCTAAATGGACAGTGTTTTAACAAATTTAACTAAACGTTATAAATTAAACAACATGACTTATATCACAAATTACGAATTTAGTTAATTAGAAGATCCATTTAACTGTTATCACTTAAAAATCTTAATAAATCAAAACGAAATATATGCGATTTTAATAGGATAATCAATGACGACAAAGTTTATATTAATGAATTTCTGACAGTTTAGCATTTCTATTTAAAGTGAAGTAATTTTTTATTTGCTTTATTAATATTTTTATTTACAAAATTAATAGCTTATGAATGGAATGAAAAAAAAAGTTTAAATTTAACTTTCGCGAAACTGTAATCAATTTTTACCAATCAACAGCAAAACGCAAGGATAATTAAACATATTGATTAATAAATCAATCCAAACCTTTTCTTCGAAGATTACTTGCGATTTTGAATGATGTCTTAAGATAGTATTTTAATTATTTAAATCAATATTTCTAATTATTTTAATTAAATGCATTCGTTTTCATTCAAGACATTTCTAATTTAGATTGATGCTTTTTTATTTCTGCTAAGTTATTTATTATCTTTTATCATGATGAGAATCGTAAATTATTAAATAATTTTCAGTCCTTTTTAATTCTGTTTTCTTTTTTTAAATATGTAAAACTGACAAAAAAAATAATAATTAATCTGGCTAAATGGAAGACGTTTTATTTATTAGGTTTTTCGTGTGCTTTTATCTTTGCTAGTAAATATTTTATTTTTTAAACAATTTATGATTTTTATGTTGACTGTTTATCTTTGTTCCTTTTAGCTTAGAGAGAGATAATTATATTTTAACATTTGGATAAAAAGAACCTTTTTATCGTTTGATTATTTTAATTTATCTACCCACAGGGTTATTACTTTGTAAAATTATTTATTTGTTATAATAAATTTTTTATGTTGTAATAATTGTAATTTTTTACGTAACAATTAAATTGATTAAAGTTGCATCAAAGTACACTTACGTTCTTTTTTAGTTTTTATTCCTACAATAGTAAATAATGCCTTCGGAAAACTTTCAAATTATATGAATGCATTCTAATTACTTTAAATTATGTTTTTTGTGTATTCAAAATAATTTTAAATTATTTAAAACAAAAAATACTGTTTCATTTATAATTTATTGTCACCAAATTCCTCTAATTTCTTTTAATATTTCCGAAATATTTTCTTTTTGACATTTTTCTTCTTCATTGGCGCAACAGTCCCATAGTGGGCCAATTCCGTCTGCCTGATGGAAGGTTTTCGTGACAGGGGATGTTTTCTTTTAAGTGATAGGATTGGATTTTCAGCTCTATAGTCTATTAACGCTCTACTAAGTAATACGCTGTACAATCCTATAGACCTGGATCTATAGGATTCCTAACCACTACAAACATCCATGGCTCAGCCCGTACTCGAAACCGAAACTTATAGTACCGAGATTCGGTTTAGTTTGATTTGTAACTCTACGGTTATCTTATGCAAACTTTAGGCTAAACAGACCGGGACCTACAGTTTAAAGTGGATTCCGAATCACTCACAAACATCCATGTCACCGCCATGATTCGACCCGGGACCATGTGGTACCAAAGGCCAGAGCGCTAACCAATTGACCTTCAGGCCACATGTGGCACCGAGAGCCAGATACACCGCCATCAAGTCCCAATTAGTTTGTTGTTAATTTATAATTGCTCAGATTTTTGTCAATTTATGACATTAAATTGAGTATTTCTTGAACGTTCTGTGAGTAATCAAAGGAATTCGAATATAAATTAATAATTTTTATAGCTACATTGTTAATTAGTAAAGGAAGTTAATATCTATCGAATCAGTTTTTTAAATGCAACTTTGCAATGTATCTGAAAATTCTCAGATAATCTCCATTTTTTATTATTAAATCCGGTTTTCTTACGTAAGTAAAAATGTCTTTTCTCCAACATTTTAATTTATTGACTGTTCATAGTATGTCCAAAAAAATCGATTTCTTGCAAGTATTTGAGAAATTATATAATTTTAAGTTGTTGCTCTCGTGATTTAACTTCATCTGTGATAAATGTGTCTGCTGTTTGCAATAACTTGCTGAAATTAAAGCAATGAATCACGACGGTTATTAATGTTATAACCGTCGAGATACTTTTCAATACAAGACATGGAAATAGTATTTCTTGGACGAGTTTCAAGCAATTAAATGATCTCACCTCACTTATTAATTCTTTGAGTTGCATAGTAAATTATTAAAGAAATGTTTCGTGCTTTGTCTTCTGTTAATAATTTGATATACTTTTGATTAAAATTCTGATATACTTGATATATTTTTGATTGAAATTCTGATACAGATATACTTTTGATTGAAATTCTGATATACTCGATATACTTTTGATTAAAATTCTGATATACTTGATATATTTTTGATTGAAATTCTGATACACTGGATATACTTTTGATTGAAATTCTGATATACTCGATATACTTTTGATTGAAATTCTGATATACTTGATATATTTTTGATTGAAATTTTGATATACTTGATATAGTTTTGATTGAAATTCTGATATACTCGATATACTTTTGATTGAAATTCTGATATACTTGATATATTTTTAATTGAAATTCTGATAAACTTGATATATTTTTAATTGAAATTCTGATATGCTTGATATATTTTTGATTGAAATTCTGATATGCTATATAAAGTTTTGATTTAAATTCTGATACACTTTTGATTGAAATTCTGATATACTTGATATCCTTTTGATTGAAACTCTGATATACATTTGATTGAAAATGCTGATATACATGATATTTTTTTGATTGAAATTCTGATATAATTTTGTAAATCACACATATCCTGCACTAAATCCTATCTTCCTACCTAATACAAAGTTTTCAAAGTTCTTCTCCAACACTTAGTATGGAATCACTTATTTAAATCCTCCTTGCATTCTCGACGGCAACCCCTGCTTTTCAGTTCCAGCACCCTTCTTTCTTTTTCAATTCCTTTGCAACGATATAGAAGACCCTTTCGTAATTACCGATCCATTATTTCTTCACTTGCGCAAATTTGCTTAAATTCTTCCAATAGGCGGGACCTTTTAAAAGGGCCTGGATGTCTCTTTATTTGTAGGGAGAGGGGAAAAAAACGAAAGAAGGCCGGTAAATAGTTCCTGCTCGCCCAACTCCACAATACCTGTCGTTTTCATTTAGGCTGTCTTTGTATTAGAGGGGAAAAGATGTCCGTACTAATGACTACGAGCCGTCGTCATATCGGCACTGGTCTTTATTCATCTGCCTCTACATCGGGAATTTCGAAGAGGGGGCGTATATAAAATTCTTATATCAAGAATTAGGTTGGTACCAGGAAATCAGTTATAATAGCTTTTTATATGACAAAATATTTATTTTCTATTCGAAGATAATAAATGAAATTAAGAAACTTATTTTTATGTATTAAAATCTAACAAATAGCCTGGTTTGAAAAGATTAGGAGGAAACTCCTACTAAGAGATATCGAAAACTTTCATGTCTCTATTAATGATGGTTTGATTTGTCGCTCTAGGGTCATCTTGTGCACACGAGGGTTAAACAGACCGGGACCTACAGTTTAAATAATACGACTTTAATATTTATTAAATTGGATTCCGAACCACTAACAAACATCGATGCCACATCCAGGCTTCGAATCTGGACTGTGTGGTATCAAAGGCTAGAGCGCTAGCCAAATGACCATCAGACCGCTCTTTTAATAATGGACAACAGCAAACATTTAGCCATAAAGTCCTTCAGTTGGGCTTGAAAAGGAGACATTGTGTATGCAAATTTCGTGATGGTAATATATACTTTAACATTTTAATCCATTTCGTAATGTAAAGGGAATACAGTTTACAGTGCATATACAGTTTACCGTTTTACAGCGTATAGGAAGTACTGCTTTCTTTGCAAATAAAAATAAAATTCATTAACTTCTATATCATTGAAAATACATTTTTAATATAAAAAAATAATAGCATATTCGAGCAAATAATATATTTTTTCAATACTTCACGAAATTTCAGATTTTATATGAATTTAGTTTTGATAAAAATTAAACTTATATCATTCTTTACTTTATTTTAAAGTATATCTTTATTAATCTTTATTAATTTTAATCTTGATTTACTGCTTGATTTTAGAAAAGTAAGTTGTGAAATGCATCCTCGCATTTAATATTTATTTGCTCCCGTGTGGGTCCAAGTTAGAATAGTAACCCATGCATGTCGTAAAAGGCGACTAAAATGGGTACCCAGTGCCCGGGGTATAACCAGGTGAGGTAAAGTCAGACTTATCTATTTGGATGACCTATGTCTTTGTGCCGCAAGGTCAAGGACAAAAAGAAGCTGTAATTTTTTTTTTTTTTACTCTTTATCATGACTCGTCAGTTAACATGAGTTCATGGACTTCATGTCGCTGTCGACCAAGTGTAATAAGAAACGACACCTATTTATTATAATAAAATATATCTAAGATTGGAATCCATACAATAGTAACAATACTTTCACCAATACACCTCTAAAAAAATGAATGGTAAAATTTAAGATTATGATAAAACGAATTATGATAAAAATGTCTATAATCTTTGCTGTTATGAACTATGGTGGACTGCTAGCTTAATGATATCTGATAGCTAATTCCCAATACACGTAAATGTGTACAATTTATAGAGATTTTATTAGTCTGACCAAAATGTGGATATTATTTGAATATGTTTCTGCAACCAGAAATTCCTCAATTGCATATGTATTTTGCATTTTTTTTCTATTTGTGAAGTACAATATAACATATTGATTTGGAGACACAAAACTGAAACAATAACATAAAATTATATAAAAACTTCAGAGCACAAACAATTGTAGCGGATATTGAAAAAAAAATTTATATATATATAATTTTTAAGTCATCCACCATACTTAGTAATAATAAATTTCATAATTTTTTAAGGGCATTAATGTTATTTTATAAGTTATTTTACTTTGGATCCCACTGAAAATGTACTAATGTGATAAACTCGCATTAACCTTGTTTGGCTTTTTACCAAAACATGATATTTTGGTGTTCGTCCAAAATATAGAGTTATTTCTTCTATCTTCGAAAAAAGGAGGGAAGAAAAGGATATTTTTTTATCTTTTATATTGTAGTTGGGGCAATTTAGCAAGTTTATCTGATGAAATTGTTCCTGGGATTTCATTTGCGAATAAAATTGTTTCAAAGGGACAAAGACATAAAAAGTCTTTCATTAGTAAAAGAAAACAACACCTTGATTAAAATAAAACTCTACAATATGGAAAATTATATATATTCATTGTGATATATATTTAAAAATCCCAATTATTCCATATAAAAATCAGATAGAGATTGTATTATTGTTATTTTAATTGGTATCGATACAATATTATTCTCTTGCAATATTTTTATATTCGCTATTTAATTGTCATTAAAAAATATGTGTTTGCTAATCGTACAAAGACAAATAAATAATTTAAAAGAAATATAACGATAAATATAATACTTTTTAATTTTTTTTTATGGCAATACATTTTAATTAGGTAATAAATAATAATTTTTTTATTCTGCAATCAAATTGAATCAATCAATTATTTATTTGATTGTATAGTTGCAAACATGTGATCAATTTATAAAAGATGTTATATGTTAAAATGTAAGGAAAATAAATAAAAAAATAAATGAAATTATCAATATTACTCTACTATTTTTTAACCCATATTTCTTCAATGAAACTGTACTATATTAATAGAAATGATGACTTAAATTATTTTCAGTTACATCCCTGGTTTCATGCTAGGATAAAAAATTAATGATTTATTGTGGACATTGTTTCTAAAGGGCATTGCTTATCAATTTTGCTTTTATTACTCATCAATTTTGTATTTATTGTTTTTCCATTTCCTTATAATTGGCACTGTTATCATTGCTATTATTTGGTATCACTTATCAATTTTGCTTGTAATTGAATTGCTTTTAAAACGCGTGACATTATAATGGATATTACTTATCAATTTTGCTTTTATTATTTATCAAATTCCTTATAATTAGCATTGCTATTATTTGGCATTGCTTATCAATTTAGCTTTTATTGTTTATAAATTTCCTTATAATTTTCATTGTTATCATTGCTATAATTTGGCATTGCATATCACTTTTGCTTGTAATTACATTGCCCAGCAATTTTGCTTATAATTGGCATTGTTTTTAAAAGGCGTGACATTATAATGGGCATTGCTTATAAAATTTTAATCCAAAATAAGGATGTTTTGCTGAAAGGTAGTTCATTTTATAAGTGAAAACAGGCTTTTCCTAGCTCATGTTAGAAAATCCATGAATACGACAATGCAAAAATATGACAAATACGACGCCAAACTATTGCAGTCGGGATTCATTTCCGCCAGCAAGACACGAACTTCCCCAGAAAGCCAGAGCTCCGACAGCTGCTTCTTTTTCAGAAAAATATGAACCCGAAAGAAAAGCCACAGTAAAAGTCTTTCACCGACTCTCTTTCAGTCTCCAAGTGATAAATATGCGTCCGAAGAGTGTTGCGCAGAGCACACCAGCGCATTTTTAGGGACCCCAGGATTGAAGAAAACTTTCGTGCCTCAGTTGGAAGCGGGAGGGGGGAAGGCCAGGAGGGAAGGATGGAAATAAATTATCTTTAGCCCGAGAATCCATCTTTTAACCCCGAAATATAGCATCAGAAAACCATTTCCATCGAATCCCATTTGCTTAGGAGGAATCTTTTATCTTCGGCCAAATAATTTGAGGTTACGTTCCATCATTCATTTTCAGCTTTGAATTTCATGAATGCTTCTTCCAGCTTCTTATAGCGGAGTGGTGTGGAACGTTATTCACTCGGCTCGTGGCAGTTGGGTGTTCGCTTTTTTTTAGGGGAAACAGCGAGGGGAAATAGACAGGTAGGAATACATACTTTGAAATATCATCCTGGACAAGAATGTCCTGATGTATGCACTTCGATGGATCGACATTCTATACTCGGGGTAGAGTGAAATGGAATTCTTTCACGACGAGTTCCCTGTCCAATGTTAATTAATGAATATTTAGATTTTCATTTTGAATGGTTTTAGTATTGTTTTACGCAATCAAAAATATTACTGGTGTAGGCTTGTGGTTTAATTTGGGTATATTTTTGTAAAAGCGTATATCAATTGTTATTTATATTTAAAGTTCCAAAGCAGTATCTAATCGCATGAAGAAGTATTATCAATTATTTAAAAATACTGTAAAAGAATTTTCCTTATAATTGGCATTGTTATCATTGCTATTATTTGGCATTGCTTATCAATTTTGCTATTATTGTTTATCAATGTCTTGTAATTGGCATTGCTTATCAATTTTGCTTTTATTGTTTATCAATGTCTTATAATTGGCGTTGTTATCATTGCTATTATTTGGCATTGCTTATCAATTTTGCTATTATTGTTTATCAATGTCTTGTAATTGGCATTGCTTATCAATTTTGCTTTTATTGTTTATCAATGTCTTATAATTGGCGTTGTTATCATTGCTATTATTTGGCATTCCTTATGAATTTTGCTTATAAATGGCATTGTATATAAATGGCGGGATGTTATAATCTACATTGCTTATTCAATTTTAATCCTGAATAAAGACGTTTTATTATTTTATTATCATATTTGTTGATAAGTAGTTCATTTTATAAGTGAAAACTGACATTTCATAGCTCATTTTCAGCTTTGAATTTCATGAATGCTTTTCGAGCTTCTTATAGCGGAGTGGTGTGGAACGTTATTCACTCGCTCGTGGTAGTTGGGTGTTCGGTTTTTTTAAGGGGAAACAGCGAGGGGAAATAGACAGGTAGGAAAACATACTTTGAAATATCATCCTGGACAAGAATGTCCATATGTATGCACTTCGATGGATTGACATTCTATACTCGGAGTGGAGCGAAATGGAATTCTTAAGCGACGAGTTCTCCGTCAAATGTTAATTAATGAGTGTTTACATTTTCATTTTGAATGGTTTCAGTGTTGTTTTACATGATTCAAAATATTAATGCTTGTGTTTTAATCTGGGTATATTTTTGTAAAAGCGTATATCAATTGTTATTTACAAGTTTCAAAGTCATCAATTTGTATCTGTTCGAATGAAAAGAAGAATTTACAAATGATTTAATATGTACAGTTAAATTATTTACAGAAATAATTAGTACATTGATTTTAATGATAATTTAAATATACTTTGCTTAAAAGGAAGGGAAATTATATCTCATGAAATGAATCTGAATAATATAAGCTATTAATCAACTTGTATCTCATTAATAAGCTATGAAAATTATTTATATCAGAATAATTCATTTCAATTATTTATGAAAAATTAAATGCATTGATTCAAAAAGCTCGTATTTACTCTATATGAGTAAAATGAATTTTGAAATATGATGTTAATAGTGGTAAAAATATGCATTAATAAATATGGTATTAATAATGGTACCTTATGATTCTTTAGTACACTTGTACTTTGATATATCTATATTTTATGAATTACGCTTACAACAATTATACTTTCTTTTAACGTTTCATGAAATTTATTAATTTACATAATATTTACGAAGCTCTACTAACTAATTATCTAATAATTGATAGATAGATTTCAATAATATCTACTAATTTGTAGATTCAAACAAAAATAAAAATAAAATACATAATATAAGTAATACATAATATAATACATTAAAAGCAAAATTCTGATGGAATTTTCATAAAATTTAATAATGATTTTGAAAATATCAAAATCATTAAATTAAAATCTAGTCATCATATTAAAGTCCACTATCATTATACAGGAAAAAACAAATATGTTAGTTGTTTAATTAAAGAATAACTGCTACAACATGTTCTAATTTTCAAAACCTCGAAATTTCATCCAATCAACAGCAAATGACGTGTAAATCCTTAATAAGAATTCCAACGCGATTTATTTACTGTAGAAAAAAATATATAAATAAAAACTCTCTCCAATCCCTACAAAAAAATATCCGAAACGCACAATGCGTGTCGCATACTACCGAATAATCCATCTTATTCCTTCCTATAATGGTATGGATATAAAACAGGCTCCCCAATTTGGGCTGGCACCATTTGCATAGCACCAAATTCGGCTACACTTTCTTTTCCTCCCAAAAAAGAAGAAGACACATGTAAAGAAAAAAAAGCGGCAACCAAATCCTTCTTTTACATACATTCCAAAAAACAGAAGAAAAAAAAAAAAAGAAGTAGACGAAGGCAGATGAGTCTGTACCCAATGTTATGTTCACCATCTCGTTACATGGCAACAAGAAAGAGGGGATTCCAGACTGATTAGAGCCATGGAACATTCTACCCAATCTGCATCGAATAATTCTTCTACCACCGCCATGCAGACAAAATTCCACTGGACCATCTCCCCCCTGTTGTATTCAAATGAGACAATGCATATTCCCTGGTAGACGGCGCTCTAATTCTCAAGTAACCCGAGAACCCATTCCGGCGCACAAAGCTTATAAACTACTGCAAATACTCGCGCATACAAAAAGCGAATTTCATTCTTCCGGCGGATGAGGCACCGAATCCCTGCATAACGAATCTTGACATGCGTCATCCAGTATATAAGTTGCTTTTGAAAGGCTTAGTGTGATGGGAAAAGCAATCCGAGTCCGGATTGGGTTCGCCAATCCCCTGCCTGAAGGTGAAAAATGAGGGAAATTGTTATTGGATTTGATTATAGATGATGGATTTTACGACATTTTGTATTTTAATAGATTTGATTCTGTAAAGAGATGTTTTTTTATTTATATTAAATATTTTAATAATATTGCATTTAAATTTTTTATAAATATATTTGCTTTGAAAAACATATCAATTTTTATTTCATATATAATTTTTGTACATATATTGAATGCAAAGTAAAAATTAAGCAATAAATCTTTTTAAATTCCTTCCCATTACAGTAATAATTAATATGTGAATTATTACATAACATACATTATTATTTCCGACTTATTGATTTAGATGGCTCTCCGACCTGTGGTAACGTTCGATACTTGCTTGCATTCAAAATAGTTCGGTTTGGAATCCTCTATTATTGTCCATTGTAATTACAGTTTTCAAAAACGAGTAAATACGATTATGATTGCGACAATATCTGTATGTGTATCATACTGATATTCAGTCTTCTTAGTAGGTACTTTTTTTGGTTCTTCTTCTACATCACGCGAATGTGAGTCAGTTACCCCTAAATGTCCTCCCGGAAGACAATATGATTCCTCCATCACCCACCAGTGGATTGTTGGTAGAATATATAAACAAAACGCATGATCCAAATATATACAATAAAAATACTATAACATTCCCTTTTTTTAAATTATAAATTGCTTAAATAAAAAAATAAACGTTCATATATGCATCAGAGCGCCTAAAGTTGTTAATATCGAACAATCCTTTTCAAGCCTTATGTCTTCAAACTATCACGATTCAAACCAAGCTTATATTACAATTACAAGACAATCTCCCATCGGAGCAAATGTCACCTTCGGAGATTTGTACTCATGCTCGCTTTCTGCCTAACAATGTAAATAATTCGACCAACAGTTCCCCTCAGTGTTTAAAGAAGCTATCCGTATCCCGAGACCGAGATTTATGTAACGTTTGGACAGAAAGATGAACATCGGACGTCTATTATTCAACAGAAACCAGCTAAGCTGTCATAGGGACACTATAATAACAGTATTGTATCACGTTGCCCGTGTTATCACTGTCTTCTGTGTGCTGTTGACAGCACGGAGGACATAGGAATGGTTATTAGTCAAGCACCGAGCAAGCTGTTTAGATTCTGCAACTGTAACTGGAGTCGGATGAGTTGTTTCTTATTATGTTATTCGAAGACGACAATGGAATTTATCATTGAGATGTTGCGGGTTTCGTGTTCTGCGGAGATACGTGGGTTTCGGATTAGGTTTTCCTTATTACATAGGTTCTAAAGCAGTTCGGAAATATCCTAAAGGAATGGGATATCTTCAAATTGTGCCACATATTTGGTACGAATAAGAATAAAATGATTTAAATGTAAAATTAAATTAAATTAAATGATATAAACGAAAAATAAAATAATTGTAAAATATAACAGGATTAGGTTTTCAATTATTAGGTTTGTTATGATTAGATTTGTTATGGTTTGTTGATGAGATTTGTTATGATTAATTATTATAAAATATAACAGGATTAGATAAGATAGATTAGGTTTTCCTTGTTACATAGGTTCTAAAACAGTTGAGATATATCCTAAAGGAATATGAAAAAGTATTGTAACGTTATGTAACGTTTGATAACGTTATAACGTTTTGAATCCTTCAAAAAGTGCCCCATATTTGGTACAGGAAAGAATTAAACGATTTAAATGTAAAATAAAATTAAATTTAATGATATAAACGATGAAAAATTTGTAAATAGTAACAAATTTATTTTCGCTTTTTGTTGAACACAATCTTTAAATATACGAACAACAATATTACTAATAATTTTATTTATAAGGAATTCCAAATTTTAATTCTAAAAAATTAAACATTCTAATAGCTTTTATAACAACATGTTTATGTGGTTGGCGATTTTTTTTACTCGAATTCTATGCAATAAAATATGTTTTATCCGATAATTTGAAAGAAAAGCCACCATTTATATAATGGCGAACGACGTTAAAATGTTGAATAATTTTTGCAGTAATAAATAATATTTTTGTAGTAATTACATTTTAATCCATTTAACTATTCACAAATAACAAGATGTTAAGTCCTTCAATTTTAAAAATAACGCTATGAATTTATTGCTAATAAAAGTTATACTATCAAAACTATACATATAATCCAAGTCATAAAAAAACTGACAGTTGAGAACAACAGAACTATGATTTTGATATTAAACATTTATAAATGTTTTAAATTTCATTTATAATATTCAAAAAAATTTGTTTCATATATTAAAAAGCAGTCATTAAATCTTAACAAGTTATATAAAAAAATATTGTAATATTTAAAAAAAACAAAAAAACTGAAATTATTAATTAACACAAAAACGTTTGTAAAATCTTATACATGCTAAATTTAATGTCATCTTGAGATAGTTTTATTTTCTATTTAAATTTAATGAAGATTCCGAATTAATAATTCAGGATTAATATTATCTATCATAATGAAGTAATAATAAATTTAAACCATTTACTTAAAACTTTACATTTTTTTATGTTAACAAAAATTAAATTATTTATTTTCAAATAATATATTTTCTAATGAGCTATATATAATATATTCCCAGGAATATATAATTCTTATAGAACAAAAGAAATTAATGGTATATGGGTTAATAATTAAATTTTGAGATTTTTAATTATAAGACTGATTAGATATCTTATGTTCACAATTATTTCATTTTATTACTGTGCTTTATAGCAATAATGTAGCAAAAAAAATTATATCATGACTTTGTTTTTCATATTGTTTTTCTTTTCTGTAATACTAAGTATTAAATATTGAAATAAGATTCTTAAACAATCTTTTAAAAATGTTAAAAAGAAAAAAAGAAGAAAAAAAAAGCAAGTACATTTGAATAAAACAATTTATTTCTCTAATCCAAACTATGACATAAAAAAATAGCTGTCGTAAAAAATGAATATATGAATCTAACAAAAACTTTTATTGTGTGTTTTCTAATAAAATAAATTTTCATTTTATCACTTTTTTTTTTTTTTCATCTTTAAAACAAAACTTTTCATTTAATAATACCTCTGGGGATTTTATGATTTAATTTCTTTAGGACCAAAACGATATTTACACTATCAATCCTCTGAAAAGATGTGAAGAATGAAAAAGGAAAAAAAAAAAAATAAAATCTTTTCCCGCTCTTTTCTTACAAAAACTAAATTCAGCAGAAGTCCCCAAGAGACTTTTTTTTTATCTGCTGAGGGATTAAACGGCAGACATAATCAGAACTGTTCTCTTTAAAAAGCTCCGTCAACCAAACAAAGAACATACTTGTTCGAAAAGCACGTTCGAATCAAATGTTTAGCCGGAATTTTCTGGAATATCCACCTCTGGTAGACAACCTACTGTTTCTGTAAGACGTTCCATTCATGCCCGTTTTGTTACATTTTTATCTTTCTGGAATCATCTTCGCTTCGTATGGAGGGATTAAGGGGATGGTCTGCTATAAAAAAAAATATATGGAAGGGGGAAAAAAAATAAGAAACTCTTAGAAAATCTGATGCTAGCAGACCTTCTTCCACTCTGCTTGAGAAGGATTAGGGCCACGCCGTTTTGCCCTATCTCCAGAAACACCTAAAAAGTTTCTTTAGGCCCAAAGAGGATTCATTTTTCTCTTTCTGCCAGTTGGTGTTTTTCCTTCTTCGGAAGGGACTAAAGGTGCCTTCACGAATCAGGAGTCACATTTCAAAGCACTTCTTTTGTTGTTAAAGTGTTCTTGCGCATTGAAACGTTAGAAGTCGTCAAGAAGTTGGTATAGTTTGCTTATGTAGAGAGTAACATCAGAGTTGATCATATGTTACAGAGTGATGTTACAAAACTATTGAGGAAATTAATGACTTCTGATTAACATTTAATATTTAATTTGCATATTATGAATATTTTATTATCGTAATTTTGGTTGAATAAAGTGTTCTCGCTCATTGAAACGTTTCAAGTGGTAAAGAAGTTAATATAGTTTGCTTATGTAGAGGGTAACATCATAGTTGATGATATTCTGAAGATGGATATATCGTTATAAGACTGTTGTGGAAATTAATGATTTCTTATTAGCATTTAATTTGTATGTCATAAATATTTTATCATCGTAATTTTGCTGAATATTGCTGCAGTGAACCAGAAATTGCTGCAATGCTGGAGTGAACCAGTGTTAAATCGAGCCTTTTTCACTTGGTGGGGTATTAAAAAGAAGAAAATATTTTTTTTTAAAAAAAAGGTGCCTTTACGAATCAGGAATCATATTTCAAAGCATTTCTTTTGTTGTTAAAGTGTTCCTGCGCATTGAAACGTTAGAAGTGGCCAAGAAGTTTGTATAGTTTGCTTATGTAGAGGATAACATCATAGTTATATGTTATAGAGTGATGTTACAAGACTTTTGGGGAAATTAATTGACATTTAAGTTGTATGTCATGAATATTTTATCATCGTAATTTTGGCTGAATATTGCTGCAGTGTAATATAAACATTTTGTTAATTCGACGATTTTCAATTAGGTGGGGTAATGAAAGAAAGAAAACATTTTTTTTAAAAAGGTGCTTTTACGAATCAGGAGTAACATTTCAAATCACTTCTTTTGTTGTTAAAGTGTTCTTGCGCATTGAAACGTTAGAAGTGGCCAAGAACTTTGTATAGTTTGCTTATGTAGAATTTAACATCAGAGATGATCATATGTTAAAGAGTGATGTTACAAGACTGTTGGGGAAATTGATGATTTCTTATTAACATTTAATTTTTATGTTATAAATATTTTATAATCGTAATTTTGGCTGAATATTGCTGCAGTGTAGCAGAAACGTTTTTGTTAATTCCAGCTTTTTCAACTAAGTGGGGTATTGAAAAGAAGAAAACATTTTTTAAAAAGGTGCCTTTACGAATCAGGAGTCACATTTCAAAGTACTTCTTTTGTTGTTAAAGTGTACTTGCGCATTGAAACATTAGAATTGGTCAAGAATTTTGTATAGTTATCTTATGTAGAGGGTAACATCATAGTTGATGATATGTTAAAGAGTGCTGTTACAAGACTGTTGGGGAAATTAATGATGCCCTGATTAACATTTAATTTGTATGCTATAAATATATGGAAGGGTATTTAGGAATCTTATAAATGTTTTATCATCGTAATTTTGGCTGAATATTGCTGCAGTGTAACAGAAACTTTTTTGGTAATTCCAAATTTTTCAACTAGGTGGAGTACTGAAAAGATTTTTTTTTTTTTTTTAAATTTGCCTTTAAGAATCAGCAGTCACATTTCAAAGCACTTCTTTTGTTGTTAAACTGTTTTTGAGCATTGAAACGTTAGAAGTGGTCAAGATGTTCGTATAATTTGCTTATGTAGAGGTTGACATCATGGCTAATTAAACTGGGACCTACAGTTTAAAGTTGATTCCGAACTAACAAACAAGCCGTAGGGCTCGGTCTCATATGACCGTAGAGCATTCCAAATCCCAATCAGACTTCTCACCCACATCCTTCCTAAACTGTAAAGGGGCAACTCAGTTCAAGGCACAGTGGTGTGTTGTAGTAGTACTATTAGTAGGTTCTAAAACTAAAGTGCCTTACTTAAAAAAATTTTACCTCAAGAATTAAAAATAATCAGCCTTTGAAAACAACAATTGTTTAGTAAAATATATTAAAGCATTGAAAAAAATTTCAAATAGATTGAATTATAGGTATTTATAAAGCATAAAGTTTGGAGACAATATAAATAAAACTACAAACAACTATTGATCAATATTTAAAAATCGCCTTAAAAACTTAACGCAATTTTAAAATGACACATGACCTTTCCCGTTCCAGACAAACGCAATTTGCATTTTTGACAGTTCAATATTTTCATCTGGAAATGCAATTTGGATAACATCGCTTTCCTTTAGCGATAAAAAGGCAGTTCTAAATAGCCTGAAGATACGCAAATCTATTCTTCTTTTCACACTCGCATAATATTGTTTTATTTATTGGAAGCTCTGACTGTCTGGAAGCAAAACACAAGTTTTCTTAAAACACTATTTTATTTGGAATCAACACAAATCTTTCGCTCTAGATTTGAGAAGGCGGAAAATTAAAAGTTTTGATCCTAATGAATAATATATTTCAATGGGCAAATATTTGCGCCTGACTAAATAATGTCTAGTTAGAAGGAATAAAATTTTCTCCAATAGTGCGGCAGACAAAATGCATAATTTATTTTATGGAAAGTATGGGATTTAATCGTGTTATATACTTTATTCTTATAATTTATTTTTAAATGAATATTTTACATTGACCTTTTTTTTTTAGATATTTAATGAAAGGGATGTTTTAGAATGACTAATATTCTAATTAAACAAAAATTAAAAGCTTAGCTGCCAAAATACTTAAAATAGTTTATATGCTATTACTATTTTATATAAAATACAGGGGTCTAAAGGAGAATCTGAATTTAGAGAGCCAAATTTAGAATCTCTTTTGTATTAATTTCAAATAGTGGTTTCAGAATCTGGTGCTAAGTGCATTCCATTTTGCATTCTGAATAATTAATATAATAGCTAAACCAATATAGGTATAATATAATAACTTATAGGCATATAGTAATATAACATATAATAATACATATAATAATAATAATATAAGGCATATAATAATTTAATCAATCTAAAATAACTAAATCTAATATAGGCATGACATTCCAGAAGTTCTCAGCTCAAAGTACTTTGTAAAAACAATAAAATCATTTTATAAAACAACTAACTTTTTAAAATAAACTTATCATAAAAAAACTATACCTAGGTTACCCTTTTGACATTATTAACTTCAGTGAATGATTTATTTTAGTTGAAGTAATATTTAAACTATTCATTGAAGTACAAAATGCAGATAAATACTAATAAA
Source organism: Caerostris darwini (assembly GCA_021605075.1). Classification (NCBI taxonomy): domain Eukaryota; kingdom Metazoa; phylum Arthropoda; class Arachnida; order Araneae; family Araneidae; genus Caerostris; species Caerostris darwini. The sequence continues at coordinate 138,759 of BPLQ01005814.1, read as the reverse complement.
ATTAATCCAACTTTCATGTATAGATTGTGAAAGACATGGAGAGATGTATTCTGAACAACATCAACAAAAATAGGTAACAAAAGTCACTAACAGGAAAGATTTGCCGCAATTGCAACCGAAAACGGATCAATAATTACAAAAAAAGCATGGAAAAGGGGTTTAAAAATTATCATTAACCTTCGAATAAAAAATGAAATTATAGAACTGAATAACATATAGTGCGAAACTCACAGAAAATCGTATTTCTATTAACCAACATTAGAGTCCCTTAGACCACGTACAACATTTTCAACATACTGAGCTACCTTGTGTACAATATATTACATCCAGTGTATGAAGTTCCTACTACTGCATTTTTTTTCTTTCTAATGCAGCTGGCACTTAGACAGCTTGGTCTTTAAATGCCTTAAGGCAAGCGCTGCACAGACGTTACTCACTTTGCATTACCCAAGGGGCGCGTGTAACACGGACGCGGAGTAACAATGCCCCCGCAACACTCTACGATTCTATTAGGACCGGGACCTACGGTTTGAAGGTGATTCCGAACCACTACAAACATCCATGGCCCCGCCGGGACTCGAACACGAAACCTGTGGTACCGAGCACCAGAGCGCTAGCCACTCGGTCATTCAGACCCCCCTCCCCCCTACTACCGCATAAAAATTGTCATTTTGGATGTTTGCTACAGCCCGTCTTAAGTTCTTTTTCAAAGATTTCAGATTCCATTTTTTCAAAGATTACATTTTCAAAGCATACACAATGGATTTGAGGTACTCCCAGAGCCAAAAATCACATAGGGTGGTGTCCGTGGAACGAGACGATCGAAAATATCGAACAATTGCTCTTACGATCGAAAATAATACCCGATAACTGTCTCATCTATTTAAATTGCGCACATTGTGGTTATAATGGTGATTTTCAAGAAGAGACCATAGAGTAGTTATAAAACAGAGCGCGTTCCCTATTTTTAAAGGATTGAAGGTTGTGCCAAACATCTCCCCTCATTTTCATACTAGAATTGCAGCTGCATCGTCCTTTAATTTATTTTCCTTGCACGCATTTATTTACCTATAAGCTATTCTGAAAACTCCTAGAAATGGCTGGATTTTTTCTTTTATCATACATTTATTCAACTATGTGCTTACTGAAAATAAATAGTTACAATAAATGATATTTTGTTTGCAACTCTGATCATTTTGTATGAAATACAATAAAGCATTACAAAAAATTACATTTATGTGTGTTTTGGAGAAAACTCACCAAACACTAATTAGATGGCCGACTGTCGATGACTGAAATTTGATTGAAATACACACCGAATCTACTCATTTATAAGTCTAATCACTTCAAAGCAGAAACTGTGGGACAAACACCTCCATGGGGAATTGAATTCTCGTCTAGTTATCGCTTACTATCAATGGAAAATAAGTCGGCCAAAGTATATCCTAATAAACTATCTAACTAGTAAAGATGTATATATCCCATACAATGAGACATGTTTTAATTATTTGTGACATTACTTTTCCAAGCTGCGATTTTCAGCCCTGTCACCAGACAAAATTAATTATCATCCTTTACATTAGATATTATTCACTATAACTGGAGAACAGTCAGTTAAATTTTATCTTAATAGTCAAACTAGTAAAGAAATATATTTCATGCATAAAGACCTTACTTGTGTATTGTAAGATTCTAACTCTAATAGTTAATTCTTTATCGGCCATTTACTTCAAGACCATCACTTGAACGCACTGTGACCCTACCCATCTATGGCAAAAAGGAACCGATAAAACCCAAGCAAGCAGGATCTCCCTTTTGGCAGGTGGCCTTTGGGAAGAACTCACAAGAAGTATTGACTCTGCAAAGGGTGGAGGGGGTGGAGGGTGTAATTGAGCGGTTAACCGCAAAGGCATTATATCGATTGCGAACTACGAGGGATATTTTTCCTCAAGACTTGCTTTTAATTATTTACAGAAACCACTAATCTCTTGAGTAAATTTATTCGCCTGTTTGATTAAGCACGATTAATGAAGTGGGGAGATGGATATCTCCGGTTATTTGAATGCAAGCTGACTCACCGACCAGATAAGATCCATTTTTGGTGGATACTTGGAGCCATATTTCACTTGGTGTCAAGATACTGAAGGGATTCGTTCGTGGGATGGGGGGCTTTTTTAGCGATCGATTTCTGGAAGCTTTTGAAAAGTGATTTGACGTTTGATATTTGGATGAGGGTGGAAGTGATATCGCGGGGGCGTATAGGCATATTTTTCATCATGAAACGAGTTTCATATTTATATTTCTCCAGATAAGATTTATCATTGAACTTCAAAAGACCGTATGTCAAGCATGTTTTAAGTTTTTTTTAATTAAAAGTATTAACATATTTTGATGGCAGTGTATTCGACGGAAGCTGTCTTATAAAAAAAGGAAGCAAAATTAATTTTTATTTTTTAATTATTATGTGTGAACATGTTGTTCTGGTATGAAATCCGTAATGTTCATAAAAATGTTCTATAAAAAAGTTATGCAAAATTAAAAGCTTTTCTCTACATTTAACTTTTGTTGTGGATTAAATTTGTAAAACTTCAATTTAACTGAGTGAGAGGCGACAAAGTACTCGACACAATTATTCGTTCTTGATTTGGTTTGCTTTGGTTTTTCGCTCTACTTTCATTTTTTACACACTTTAGCAAATTAGATAAGAACCTACTGTTTAATGTGGATTACGAAGTCGAACATGAAGTCTGTGGTATCAAAGTCCAAAATGCTAGCCAATTGGCCATCAGGCAGCTACTCGTTTTTGAAACAATGACTAACGTACACCATTACTGAATTCCGAACCCTTTTGCTCATGTATACTAGCTCGCATGCACTAAAATTTTTTATTAGTATTTTTTTTTTTATTTTGTATATTGGTGGGCTTCGTATATCATTTAAGTATTCCACGAACAAATTCACCAACAGACGAGAAAGGGAGGATATCGTCTTCCTGAAGGGCTTTTAGAATAAATGTCTCAGATTTGTATGCTGTGTGGGAGAATATCTTAAAAATTACCTCATTGCATCCTGGCTGTCTATAAGAGAGTCTTTACACTAATTGTCAAAATATACGTGGCGTTTTTTCATTTCGGACAACGAACGCCACCCGTCAATCCGAACCTAAGCCCTTTTGCACGTTAGCTGCATAGGCCACGCATTAGGCAGGTACTGTCATTGTACTACAATTGAGAGACTTAAAATATTTTCTTTCAATTAAGTACATATATTTTAATATTTTATTTTGAAAAAGGTAATTCTGAAGTTCTCAAACGTTTCAAATCACATTACCACTAACTAAATTTTGTAAAATCTTCTACACTTTTCAAGTAAGCCCCTGTCTTTATAGATAAACTGAGTCCTCTTGCACGTTAGCTGCACATGTTACCATAGGTCACTTATTGGGCAAGTACATCCATTCTACCAAAATTGAGATATTTAAAATATTTTTTTTCCATATCCTACTATTAATTCACACTCTCCCTATATATATCCTGCTCAAATTTTCAATCGTTCTTAAAATAGTTTTTATTCTTCCACTCAAGTTCAAATACATTTTTTTTTAACTTGTAGCGGATGACACTTGATGCTAATACAGTTTATTCAAATATTAATTCATTAATTTAATTTTTTTAGATTTAAGTTGCATTTATTCACCTTATCCATCAATAGATGGCGCCAGATGTATGAGGAAAATTTATACTTTATTTATAAAGGACTTTCTTGAATATAGTGAAAAAAATGTAGGAATTGACATTAAAAATTTTTTTTTTATTACTTGTTTCGTTTAAATACATAAATGTAAAAGTTTTATTTTAAAAAAGTAATTCTGAAGTCCTCAAACTTTTAAAATCACATTACCACTAACTAAACTTTGCAAAAATCTTCTCCACCTTTTGTCAGGTGAGCCCCCATCTTTATACGAAGCACTTTCTCCTATAGGCTTCAGTATAGCCATTCGTCTTCCTTCATAATTCAATTTACGACACAGTCAAGGGATTATTTTCTACCTCTGGACGTGAAAAAGTATTTCTATGACGAGGAAGCTTTGTGATTTGTAAGGTGATTCATCATCTTGTTGTATAGCCTGTCATCGAAACTTCTGGTCCGTAAATAACTGTACAACACTGGGAGAACTTTTTTTCTGTCTCTCAGAGTTGGCAAGTAACTTATATTGAAAAGTATCCGATAGGCCATGGTTTCGGAAAGGTTTTCTTAAATAATCTTTAAGGAAGATTGTGGTAAATGTTTGAGTTCAGAGATTGGCATTGTATTTTAACCATTTGATTGATGAACATTCGTTAGCGAAACAAAGCATTTAAAATTTTTGTAAAGTATAATGATGTTACAATGAATATTCTTGTACAAGTTTGGCAAACTTTATTCATCTTGTTGGTCATGTTTAATAAGTTAGACATCATCAGGAGCCATATCCAGTGTTTCATTTCAGAAGAGTGGCCAATGTAAAATTTTTCCTCTTTCCCAGAAATTAAATTAGCTATAATGCATTCAGAAGCTGTATTTATACCTATGATTTTAATTTTCTTTAAATGAAGCAATTATTGAAACATTCACCAATTGATTTTATTTCATTTCTCCACGCCTATCTAAGTATTTTTTCTGAAAACCTGTCACGTCATTAGTCTTATGCATACCGGAAAAATATACATAAATATATAATTTTAAAAAGGAAAAACCGAATGCTTTAAAAATTGAAATTATATCCTCATTTGTCAATATAAAATAATGCAAATGCATATTTTAGCAGGAAAGAGTGAATATTTTTTGGTCACATTGAAATCCAAATGTTTATATGAAATGAGAAAAAAAGTACTGTTTAAAATAAATAACAATGATGATGAAATGTACTGCAAATTATAACGTACTGCAATAATGAAATGTACTGCAAATTATAATGTACTGCAATAATGAATGTACTGCAAATTATAAAAATTGTCTCATTTTCTTGAGACAATTCTTCACTTTCATTTTACATATTTCTATTGATAAAAATGCTATTTTCCATATATGGGTCTTAATTACTGTCTATATCTATTCTAATATATTATTTTGTTATGATAAATATTTTATTTTTGAGTTTAGATATATAAAAATTTAGTAACATTAAAATATATCAAACATTTATATTCTTACATTATATAAAAAATAAATATTTATATTTACATAATCTTCATGCATCAATATGGTCCGGAGTTGGTATTGGATTTTCGAACTCGGAAAATTAGGTTCGAAACCCGACGATCAAAGCCTAAATGGAACTCTTTGTATTTATGGCTGGGATGAGTATCATATATATATACATATATATAAATATATATACATACATATACATACAAACAAAAACATACAGGTGAAACTAATAAAAGCGTATTAAAAAACTTCAAAAATAGATTTGTTTTATTAATATTTTACAAGCAAAAATAAACTCTAACATCAAGTCAAAACTAATTTCAATTAAAAGTTTCTGTCAATCACTTGAAGAAATAAAATATTTTAATTCTATGTTAAATGTTTTACACTTAAAAATTAGAAAGAATTAAAATTTCGAAACAATTTTTGTAAAGTTACATTTTTTTTTTTTTAATATTTAAAAAATAATAATTACGGCTTTTTTTTAAAAAAGTCTTAAAATCTTCCTTTGAAATAATTATACGTAAAATAATAAATCCGTTTTCTAAGTAGTTCTCTAACTTCCATTCATTAAAAATGGGGAGAAAATTTAAATACGTTGATGTAAGTATTCAGTGAAGAAGAAAGCCAAAGTCCAAAAATTAATTTCCTACACACAAAAAAGAAGTTTGCGAAATTATATTTATGCATTCCTTTATCGTTAAACCTTCTTTGGAATGAAAATATTTACCACATCTTCTTTTTCCAAAACTAGGAATTATAAATGAATTCTTCTATAATAAGACCAAGACAAAAAAAAAACCACACACACAGTGAAAACCGGCAGAAAATCTTTTTTCCCTTAAAACTACTTTTAGAAATTCAAGATTTCATTTGTGCCCGAGGTCTTTTCAGCTGGTAGAAAGAACTCGTAAAAATCCCTTTTTCCCCCTTTAACATGACAACGAGGTTTTCCCATTTCGGGGAGCTTTTCCAGTGCCGTTAATTCTCCAGGATTCCTTCTCTCTTTGAAAAGGGAAGAAGAAGGGAAATCCTATTTGCATAAGGCCGCCAAATCGTCTGTGCTTTGCAGTTCCTAATTGTATGCAAATGACGGCACGTTGCGTAATTGGAAAGATTTGCATCAATTAATTTCCGGGAACCGATTTTTAGCTATGAGTCGAGCCACCTTCTTCAATTTCTAGAGTTGCGCATGCGCGGGTGAGTAATCGAAAGAATTGGTCATATGTCACCAGGGCGAAGCTCTTTGAAGATTAAAGAAAAAGAAGAAAAAAAATTTAATTATCATGGTCACGTAAGAACTAGGTTCGGAGAATTTTGATTGATTGCATCATTTGCTGAAGTTCTTGAATGAGTATCATTACCAGAAGGTTAGTTTAAGATGGATTAGTTGCAATTTGAATACATTTATTAGATAATTTTGTGGTAGGGTTTTACTGTGCATGAAGCTTTTTACTTAACTTACTGTGCATAAGCTTTTATTTAACTTTGGTATTTAAACCTTTTGAAAATATGAACTTTGAAATTTATGAGTTTCCAATAGATTAAATTAAATTATTATAATGCGTAAATGTATTTTGAATGTCATTTTTTTGTTAAAATACTAGTAGTAATTACAGTATTTCAGGTTTTTTATAAGAAAAAATTAAAATTTTGAAACAATTCTATATCAAAAGTCCCGCAATTTTAAAAATGAAAAATATTATGACGTATTAATTGAATTACCAGGTTTTTCCCGGAATCTTCTGAAAAGAACTCCTACAATATGGATAAAAGGGAAGCAAAATTCAATAATTAAAAATGATCAAAATATTTTAGTGTTGTCGGTCCTTGATAAGTCTACAACGTTTAAATTAAATCGGATCGCTTAAAGTATGGCATAATCGAGCCCAAAAAGTCAGTTACACACATACATACATACAAACATGCATATAAACAAACATACATGTGAAACTAATAAAAGTTTAATAGAATATTAAACTTTTATAATATTAAGGAAATACAATATTTTAATTGTATGTTAAATGTTTTACACTTAAAAATTTGGAGACTCAGTGTCATTAATGTGAAACATTGTATATTAGTATATTTTGCACAAAAATTTTAATTCTTTTAAATTCCTTTATACTAAAGAAGAAAATACAAGATACCAATGAACTCGGGGTATTAGACCCACAAAAATCGGATATAAAACCGCATTAAATTGATAGATTCATTAATTGATTAGAATCGATCGCATCAAATCCTCTCATTAAATTGATGGATTAAAGGGCTGAAATCAAAAAGAAGAGGGGAGCATAACTTATGGTCCTGCATAGGCTGTAGTCCACGTATGTACTAAATTTGAAAATTCCAGATTGAAAACTGTTAATTTGTGTGAAGAATAAGCAAACAGATTTTCAAATTTACATATTAAATCATTATCGTAAGCAGCAAAGTAAAACATTTTAGAACTAATTATTTAAAATAGTAGTAAAAAAAGTTAGGCTTTTTTTTTATCTTTATGAAGAAATATATAAGCACTTGTGATGTCTATTGGTATCAATATTTATTTACATTTATTAAAATAAATACTATCAAATAAATAATATCTTTCTGTCTTAAATAATATTTATAATATCAAATGTGGGGAAATACTTTCCTCACATTTGGTTTTTGAGTTCATCTTTAATCATTCAAGGACTTAAATAGTTAATTTCATCAAACGTAATAAATATTCAAGCGAAAACAACCATTTTCTAAGTATGTATTAAATCCTTTAAATGATTAATTATCGCTTGAATAGTAAATGTGTATATTTAAAATTTTTCAATAAAATTATTTTAATATTTCATTAGAGTTTCCATAGTTGAATTAATTGCATGCATTTTTACCTTCAGAATTTAAATTAAACATATTAGTCTATATTTAGCATTTAAAGGAGAAAATTAACGTTTAAAATTAAAGGAAGTATTGTGAATAATTGATTGAATAATATATTTATGTATCTGCAGTTCTGCTTGCATGGTATCAATAGGAATAGTAGTGAATTCATTGTAAAATATTAAACGTTATAACTTTGTATTCTTTCTTCTAGAATTCATGTACATATGACAGAAAAAATATTTATATTCTTTTGAATTTTAGTTCCAAATGTAGTCTATCATATATGATAATGTTTATGACTGTTAATGAATTCTCCATGCCTAATTTTATCAAATTATATAGTTTATTCTACGGTAAAATAGTAGTACGGGGACCATTAGGCATTCCCGTGAAATATTTTCGCCGAAGTACGCCAAGTGACAGATGGCGATTGGAAGGAATTCCAAAAAGTACAATTACAAGAAACCCTGGTTATCACATTTGACGACTTATCACTCAGTGGCGACACAAAAAAGTCGCCAAATCCCAGTGGTTCTTATATTTCGATTTGGCTCTACTATAAAATGTAGAAAAGCATTATTGGTAAAATCGACTTATTTCGCTATATGTATATAATTTTATTTCCAAAGACTTTTACAACAGTTTTCTAATTTGGAAATTGAGCTAGACCCACAGAATATTTTCAAAACATCCAAAAATACTTCAAGTACTTTACAAGAAGAGAAATTAAATTCTAAATTCCGAAATATGACACTCATTATAGGAAAAAAATGTTTTGTTAACGATATTGGCTTTCTGTCATGAACGATAGAAAATGTTTTGAATTACTGAAATTTAATTGTATTCATCTTACCTTGCAATTTTCTCGGTATTTTCATTCACTTTCTAAACATCTCAATTCCTCGTTTTTCATAGGAAAGTCTGATCAAATTTCCAATAAAGATAGAAGAATTCCTTTTAACGCCAGTTTTGTAAAAATGGGAGACAGTACAGTGCTTATGTTGTTGAGTGGCGTTGTTAAAGTAAACACCGTTTAGAATAATAATCCAGATGGTGAAAACATGTGCTATTAATGCGAGGTTTCTTGAAAATGTTTATCCTGAAAGCAGCTGTGAAAATATTGGTAAACAATTGTTTGCATAATTGTGTTTCATATTTAAAAGTTGGTTGCTAGGGTATTTTTTTACTTATTTTGAGTGAAGTAAATTTAATATTCTTGGAATAAACAAAAAATTCTGAAAGAATAATTAATTCTAGAACTGATTAAATTCAAATTATTTAATTTACGTAACATCATACATTCCAATTATTTCATACTTATATAAGTCTCAAAGATGAATATTACTTTAAATAAGATTGTGAATATTTATTTTTAAAGAAAATATTTAATGAATATTATTTTTAAAGAAGCATATCATATCATAAACTTGATTAAATGATACTTTAAAAATAAAGAAGTTTAAATTAAAGTATTTTCTAAATTTATGTTTATTGAATTTTATTTACAAAAGCAAATTAATTAATTAATTAAAATTTAAAAAAACATTTTTTATTGTGGTGATTATTTTTAAAGAAAAAGTTTAATCAATACTAATTTTAAAAAAGCATGTTATCTCATACTTTTGATTGAACTGTACTTTTTCAAAAAAGGAAGCTTAAATTAAAGTATTTTTGAAATTTTTAATAATTGAATTTTATTTGCAAGAGCAAATTAATTAATCAGTTACTTTTTTTATTGTTTAAAAGCAATTAATGTTTATCAACTGAATGTAATTATTTATTTTGGATTTTATAGGTATGTTTCTTTTATACTTACATAATATTAAAAAGAAACTATTTAATTATTATTTCCCAATGATAGAAAACTTATAATTATTGCTTAATTATCATTAAAGCCATAATTATTATTATTAAAATATTTTTTTAAAAAATTGTAACTAGACAAAAATTATTGTTTACAATTTTTATTTTATTTTTTTTTTTATATTAAAATTGAAATATTTTAATTACTACTAGTATTTAGACAAAAACTGACATTCAGTATAAATTCACGCATTATAATAATTTAATATAATCTATTTGAAACTCATACATTTCATAATTCATTGCTTAGCTTTTTTTTTTTAAAAAAAGCCATAATAATTATTATTAAAGTATATTTTAAAAAATTGTAACTTTACAAAAATTGTTTCAAAATTTTAATTTTTTTATAATAAACCTAAAATACTTTAATTATTATTAGTATTTTATCAAATTTGGCTTTCAATATAAATTTAAGCATTATAACAATTTAATTTATTCTATAAACACATAAATGTCATAGTGCATTGCTTACTTTTTTTTAAAGCCGTAATTATTATTATTAAAATATTTATAAAAAATTTTAACTTTACAAAAATTAATGTTTTAAATTTTTATTACAATTTTTTTTTTTTTGTAATAAACCAAAAATACTTTAATTACTAGTAGTTTTTTTAACAAAAATTGACATTAAATTAAATTATTATAATGCCTAAATTTATATTGAATCTATTCGAAACTCATAAATTACATAGTTTATTGCTTAGTATTTTTTAAAGCCTTAATTATTATTAATAAAATATTTTAAAAAATAAAACTTTACAAAAATTATTGTTTAAAATTTTTATTTTATTTTTTTTATAATAAACCTAAAATACATTTTTAGGTTTATTATTAATAATAAAAAATAATAATAATTTTTATACTAATTTTAACATCTATTAGATTTTTATATCAAACGTAACTAATTTTTATACTTTTGTTAAAATACTACAAATATTTTAACAAAAGTTGACATTCAATAAAAATGTATGCATTATAATAATTTAATTTAATCTATTTGAAATTCGTAAATTCCATAGTTATTTTCAAAAAGCTTTACAATGTTAAGTAAAGGTTTATGAACAGTAAGTTAAGTAAAAAGCTTATGAATAGTAAGACCTTGCCACAAAATTATCTAATAAATGTATTCAAATTGCAACTAATCCATCTTAAACTGACCTTCTGGTAATGATACTCTTTCAAGAACACAGCAAATCATGCAATCAATCAAAATTCTCGGAACCTAGTTCTTACGTGACCATGATAATTAATTTTTTTTCTTCTTTTACATTTTCTTCTTCAAAGAGCTTTGCCCTGGTGACATATGACCAATTCTTTCGATTACTCACCCGCGCATGTGCAACTCTAGAAATTGAAGAAGGTGGCTCGACTCATAGCTAAAAATCGGTTCCCGGAAATTAATTGATGCAAATCTTTCCAATTACGCAACGTGCCGTCATTTGCATACAATTAGGAACTGCAAAGCACAGACGATTTGGTGGCCTTATGCAAATAGGATTTCCTTTTTGAAAGAGAAGAAGGAATCCTGGAGAATTAACGGCACTGGAAAAGCTCCCCGAAATGGGAAAACCTCGTTGTCATGTTAAAGTGGGAAAAAGGGATTTTTACGAGTTCTTTCTGCCAGCTGAAAAGACCTCGGGCACAAATGAAATCTTGAATTTTAAAGTAGTTTTAAGGAAAAAAAAATTTTCTGCCGGTTTTCCTCGTGTGTGTGGTTTTTTTTCTTTTCCTGTCTTTCTCTTGGTCTTATTATAGAAGAATTCATTTATAATTCCTAGTTTTGGTGAAAGAAGATATGGTAAATACTTTCATTCCAAACAAGGCTTAACCATGAAGGAATGCATAAATATAATTTCACAAACTTCTTTTTTGTGTGTAGGAAATGAATTTTTGGACTTCGGGCTTTCTTCTGCAGTAAATACATCAACATATTTAAATTCGCTCTCCATTTTTAATGAATGGAAGTTAGAGAATTACTGAGCAAATGGATTTATTCTTTTACGTATAATTATTTCAAAGGAAGATTTTAAGACTTTTTTTAAAAAAAGCCATAATTACTACTTTTAAAATATTAAAAAAAATTATTACTTTAAAAAAATTGTTTCGAAATTTGAATTTTTTTATAATAAACTTAAAATACTTCAATTATTATTAGTATTTTAACAAAAATTGACATTCAAAATACATTTGTGCATTATATTAATTTAATTTATTGAAAACTCATAAATGCAGTTCATATTTTTAAAATGCTTCGTTCCCAAAGTTAACTAAAGGCTTACGCACAGTAAGTTAAGTAAAAGACTTTCTAGTATGCACAGTAAAACCGTGCTAAAAAATTATCTATTAAATGTATTCAAATTGTAACTAATCCATCTTAAACTGACCTTCTGGTAATGATACTCATTCAAGAACTTCAGAAAATGATGCAATCAATCAAAATTCTCCGAACCTAGTTCTTACGTGACCATGATAATTAAATTTTTTTTCTTCATTTTTTACTTTTTCTTCTTCAAACAGCTTCGCCCTGGTGACATATGGCCATTTCTTTCGATTACTCACCCGCGCATGCGCACCTCCAGAAATTGAAGAAGGTGGCTCGACTCATAACTGAAAATCAGTTCCCGGAAATTAATTGATGCAAATCTTTCCAATTACGCAACGTGCCGTCATTTGCATACAATTAGGAACTGCAAAGCACAGACGATTTGGCGGCCTTATGCAAATAGGATTTCCTTTTCTTCCTTTTTGAAAGAGAGAAGAAATCCTGGAGAATTAACGGCACTGGAAAAGCTCCCCGAAACGGGAAAACCTCGTTGTCATGTTAAAGGGGGAAAAAGGGATTTTTACGAGTTCTTTCTGCCAGCTGAAAGACCTCGGGCACAAATGAAATCTTGAATTTCTAAAAGTAGTTTTAAGGGAAAAATGATTTTCTGCCTGTTTTCAGTGTGTGTGTGTTTTTTTTTTCTCTTGGTCTTATTATAGAAGAATTCATTTATAATTCCTAGATTTGGAAGAAAGAAGATGTGGTAAATATTTTCATTCCAAAGAAGGCTTAACGATGAAGGAATGCATAAATATAATTTCGCAAACTTCTTTTTTGTGTGTAGGAAATGAATTTTTGGGCTTCTGGCTTTCTTCTGCACTGAATACTTACATCAACGTATTTAAATTTTCTTCTCCATTTTAATGAATGGAAGTTAGAGAATTATTTAGGAAACGGATTTATTTTTTTACGTATAATTATTACAAAGGAAGATTTTAAGACTTTTTTAAACAAAAGCCATAATTATTATTTTTAAAATATTTAAAAAAATTGTTTCAAAAATTAATTCTTTCTTATAATAATCGTGAGATACTGTAATTACTACTAGTATTTTAACAAAAACTGACATTCAAAATACATTTGTGCATGATATTAATTTAATTTAATTGAAACACGTAAATTTCATAGATATTTTCAAACGGTTTAAGTACCAAAGTTAAGTAAAAGACATATGCACAGTAAAAACATTGCCACAAAAGTATCTAATAAATGTATTCAAATTGCAACTAATCCATCTTAAACTGACCTTCTGGTAATGATACTCATTCCAGAACAGCAAATGATGCAATCAATCAAAATTCTCGGAAAACCTAGTTCTTACGTGACCATGATAATTAAATTTTTTTTTCTTCTTCAAAGAGCTTCGCCCTGGTGACATATGACCAATTCTTTCGATTACTCACCCGCGCATGCGCAACTCCAGAAATTGAAGAAGGTGGCTCGACTCATAGCTAAAAATCGGTTCCCGGAAATTAATTGAAGCAAATCTTTCCAATTACGCAACGTGCCGTCATTTGCATACAATTAGGAACTGCAAAGCACAGACGATTTGCAGACTAATGCAAATAGGATTTCCTTCTTCTTCCTTTTTGAAAGAGAGAAGAAATCCTGGAGAATTAACGGCACTGGAAAAGCTCCCCGAAATGGGAAAACCTCGTTGTCATGTTAAAGGGGGAAAAAGGGATTTTTACGAGTTCTTTCTGCAGCTGAAAAGACCTCGGGCACAAATGATATCTGGAATTTCTAAGAGTAGTTTTAAGTGAAAAAAAGATTTTCTGCCGTTTTCACGGTGTGTGAGGTTTTTTTTCCCTTCTTGGTCTTATTATAGAAGAATTCATTTATAATTCCTAGTTTTGGTGAAAGAAGATGTGGTAAATATTTTCATTCCAAAGAAGGCAATGCATAAATATAATTTCGCAAACTTTTTTTTTGCGGGGGAAATGAATTTTTGGACTTCTGGCTTTCTTATTCACTGAATACATCAACGTATTTAAATTTCTTGCCCATTTTTAATGAATGGAAGGTAGAGAATTACTTAGAAAGCGGATTTCTTGTTTTACGTACAATTATTTGAATGGAAGGTTTTAAGACTTTTTTTAAAACAAGTATACCATTTAAAACATTTACAATTCACGTTACATTAATTCTGTGCAAAATGTAAATGTGAATTTTGTTTTACTAAGAATGCAGATTGTTAATGCATATTCAAAAATTAATAATAGGATCAAAATATACTTATTTGAATTTTTTTAACATTCTTCTATAAAGAAAAAAAAAAATGGAAATGTAAGGTTTTTTTCCTTAACATTATCTGTTATCTTCTTTAAGAAATACTGATTGTTGTTATTAATAACAAATTGTGAAAGATATTTATTAAAAATTGTTGATTAATATATTTCCTGGTATTGTTGAGTTAAATATTATCCATGTAAACAATGTTTTGCTGAGTGAATCATAGACTATTTTTAGTTAATTTGAGTAAATGTTTAAGCAATAAAAATAAAAATTGTTCATAAATAGTTTTAGTATTGGTACACATAAACTGAAAATTTATAAATCTCTAAAAACATTTGGATTTTTAATCATACATCTTTTAAAATTAATTATTGTAGCATTATATTTCTGTAGTTATACATTCGGTATATCTTTTTCCATTCGAATATGTTTTCTTTTTTCTGTTTCACGTTCAAGTGTTTTCTGTAGAATTTTTTTTTTTTTTTTTTTTTTTTTTTACATTTTTAAATCAATTTACATACTGGAGATTTAAGTATTAAAATATATTTTTCAATATTTTTATGTTCTGTTAGTATACTGAATTGCAAACTTTATTTGCAATTTTTTTATTTAATATCATATTCAGTACTTTTTGAAATTTAACAATAGAACATTTTAAGACTTGTGTTCTGTTGTTAAATTTCTATTTAACAATAGAACATTTCTAAAGCTTGTCAGTTAGCTATATTGCGCTTTTTCTGTATTTGGAAATATATGCGGTATATACAGAATTTCTATAATTTATTTACTTAAACGGTGTGCATATTTAAGAGGACGTCTCTAACAATTTATATTTTAAAATTTCAATTATATTTTTCAGTCTCTTGCTAGAAAAATATTTAAAAAATATATCTGATAATTGACGTCCAATCTGTAATAATTAAAACAAAATCTATTATTTCAACTTTTGAATACAATTTTATTGTAATTTCATATATTATTTTTAACTTTTTATTTTTAACAATATTTATTTAATTTTCCATATAACTAGTTTTATCTGCCATTTTTTCAAGATTAATTTTCGTCGTTGTAAGAAAAATTACAGCTACAAAAATAATTTAAAAGTAATAAACAGTTTATTTACATATAAGTAAGGTAAATTATAGTTTATTATTTTGATTTACAATTAAATAATTGTTTTAAAGTATCGAAATTTAAATCTAAAAATAAATAAAAACATCCAACTAAAAACTACTATTGCACTAACCAACTACAGTAAATGTCAAACTACTATTATCAATGCATACCTTAAAAATGTGTCTCTTAATAAAAACAAAGAAAATGTGTTTGTTTTTCTTTTGACAAAGACTGCTTATTGTATCTCTTAGGTTGACAAGAAAGTAATTTCGGATTTCACCCTATAAATACATGCTAAAAAAACGAACGTACTTACATGTCAACCCATATATAATTAAATATCGATATAATTAAATGCATCGATGCCTTTAAATTATGTAATGTGCTCAAATAAAAATATTTAAAAGATGCATTAATTGAATGTTTTTTTAAAAACAATATATTTTGTAGAGCTAATTTTAGCCCAAACAATTTCAATGGCGAAATTCCTTTAAACTCTTCGTACGTGACTAACAGTAAATAAACGGATTTCTTTTATGAGCAGCCTATCTACGCCTCAAGGCTTTGTATAAAGAGAAGATGTCTAAAATGTTGGGGAGAAAAAAAAAAAGTGCTGCATCAGTTCTTTGAAAATTCTTTGGTAAAGAATAATAGCGAAAAGTGTCTTTCTAACAATATCAGGGTGTCAGCATCTTGCTGTGTGTCAAATCTTCTCCAGAACTGAAAGTTCTGCCACGGGCGTGTGTCGTTCGCAACGAAGTTTTCGGAGAAAGTGGTGAAAGACCAGGAAAATTGCCATATAATGTCTATCCGGGATGTCAGGGTTCGCCCTTTCTGAACACAATCTCTGACCGACTTTGTGCAATTGTCATCAACGATAAAACACGAACTTGGTGGACAGGATTTGGAATTGGAAAGTTTTTGATGAAAATAGATTTGCAGCATCAAATTGTTAGTGTTATCAAGCACTGTGTGCTGAATTTACGAAAAAGTTTTAGGAATTACTTTAGATATAGAAATTTTTAACAATTATAACAATTATTTTTCTTATTTTGTAACGTTTCGTTTTGTCATTTTGCTATATGACAAAATGAATAGTTATAATTAGCTTCGTTTTGAAACTGGCTTAGTAAATCTTGCTCAGTAAGTACGTTTGCAGCATCAAATTGTTAGTGTTATCCAGAACTGTGTGTTGAATTTACGAAAAATTTATAGGATTTGCTTTAGGTATAGACATTTTTAGCAAATTATTTTCTTATTTTGTAAAGTTACTATTATGCTATATGACAAAATGAATAATTATAACTAATTTCATTTTGAAACTGGCTTAGTAAATTTTGCTTAGTAAGTAGATTTGTAGCATCAAATTGTTATTGTTATCCAGAACTGTGTGCTAAATTTACGAAAAATTTAAAGGATTTATCTAGCTATAGACATTTTTAACAATTATAACAATTATTTTTCTTATTTTGTAAAGTTACTATTATGCTATATGACAAAGTGCATATGTATAATTAACTTCATTTTAAAACTGCCTTAGTATAAACCTTAAAAAAGAGAGTTATTTGTTAATCACAATTGACGATAATTAAAAATGTATCTTTATTATATTTCTCAACTAAACTTAATTTTATTTATATATTTCGGTTTAATTTTTTAAATACTTTTGATATACATTTACAATATTAGTTAAGACAATATCTAATTGTCACAAACTAATAAGAATCTAATTACTTACCTTGTAGTGCCATTTACCTTTTTGAAAACGTTTTTCACTTATAAGACGAAAGAAATAAGGAATAATTTACATATTTACCACTTACTTAGAAGAATAAATTATTAGTGGTGGTAATTATCAGTTTTAAAAATAATTTGATTCGGTTAATTTGTATAATCGTTCCATTATGAAAAGAGTTGTAGGCTGATTTTATCCAAAAAAAATTAGTGATCTTTACAATATATTTTTTTACATTTAAATACGAAAAATTTCCAATGATATTTAGATTAATTAAAAAAAATTATTTATAATTCATGTTATATATTATTTTCTTTGTAATGCATTAAGTGTAAAAGTTTTATTAAAACAACTTATAAAATTTTTATTAATGGGATGTTTAAATCATTCTATTGGATTAACTCACTCCAATGGAAATAAAATATATATAATTCATATTATTATAGAATTCATTAATAATATTATTATATAATTCATTAATAATATTCATATAGAATAATTAATAACAATTATAATTAATTTTAAATCATATACATCAGTAATGTATATTCCTTTGCAATATATTAAGTGTTTAGAAAAATAATAAAACAACTAATAAACTTTTTATTAATGGGATGTTTAACTCCTTTTATTGAGTTAAATCATACCAATGGAAATAAAATAATCATCAGAGTAAATTTACCAATTAATTAAAAGGTTAATGATGTTACAATATTACAGTTCTTTTAATTTTCCATTGTTTACATAGTAAGTAGTGGAAATATTTCCCGGAATAATTTATTTTCTGAAATAAATCTGAAAACTTTTTTAGTAGCGAGGGATTAAACTGCTTCTATACGAATGACACATGGGGAAAATTTTACTCCCTATTCATTATTATATTTCTTAACTTTAACTTTAACTCAACTTAACTTATTATATTTCTTAGTTATTTTTTTACTTACACAAATGGAATAAATAAACTCCCCAATCAAAATGCAACATATTAAATAGGTGTTCATTATTTTATCTATTTCTTATTTGCAAATTTTATTTCGTCTTGTTTCTTTCTAATCAGTTGAATAATACATAGTAATATATATATTTTACAATGTAACTTTCAAAGAAATGTTTATTAACATTAAGAAGCCTTTCCTATATTTAAAAAAATACTAGTATTGAAACATTAATTATACAAATACCTTGTTTTAAAACAAAAAAAGCACAGCCAATTTTCTGAATTTTATTGCAACACTATCTTAAAAAATGTTATACGTATGGTTTTACATGAATAGAAATTAATTTTTATTTATTCTTTTACAGGTGGTGATAACTTCTGTTATCTTTAATAATATTAATTAGGTAAGTCAATTATATTTTATCTATTTTAAAATGTGTTTTGTTTTTTCCTTGTCAATAATCCCATTTAATAGCTTACAAATATTACATAATATCAGCATAATATATATATATATATATATATAATTTTTAATAATTATTATTTTGTTGAAATTTTTAATATTTATTTAAACGGAGTAACTTAAATATAAAAGAAACTCAGTCATTTGTTTAAAATAAAATATTTTCATTTATTTACAAATATACTTTATATTTTTTGAAATCTACTATAGTAAAAATATGGTAACTAACGCTAGTTATTAACATTAACATAAGTTTGATTATTACTTATAAGTGTAATAAAATAAAATAATGCTAATTTTTTTATTCATAACTTATTTATTCGTATAATATACATTGGAAAGGTCTTATATTCCATGTTGTCAACAATATTTAAAACTCTATGTAATCATGGCCCTATATGCTATGTATAAAACGTAGGAATGATAATTTCTAAATCTTATTTCATTTAACCAGAATTTTTTTAAATAATGTATTTCAGTTAAAATATTCTACAATGGATTGTTTGTTTTAAATATGACCAACTGCTTAATGATACTAGATATTATAATTTAATTGATCAAATCCACATTTAGCACATTGGTTAGCACACATTTTGCACAATTTATCGATATTGATCTATGATATTTCATAGATCAATATCGATAAATTAATTCTTTATTTATCGAATTTATCGATATCTATCTATGGTATTGCATTTATCGATCTGTGATATCGTTCACATTTATCGATATTAATCTATGGTATTGCATAGATCAATATCAATAAATTAATTCTTAATTTTCAGCTATATTTAAATAAATTATTTATTTATCGCATTTATTGATATCTATCTATGGTATTGCATTTATATATCTAGGTTTATTATCTAATTACATGACATCGATTTATGGCATTCTTTCACGATAAAAATTATTATGTTTATCTTGAAAGAATGTCATATGATCGAAGTAATTAGATAATAAATCTTTTTATTCAAAATTGAATGTTTATCATAACTGAGAATACATTACAAAATTTACACATCTCATAAAGAGGTGAGGTAATAATCTTTAAAAGGTTCATCAAATATTGAAACATTTATTCCAAGATATCTACAAATACATTATTATGTGTTATTTAATGAAAATATATAAATTTCAAATTCAAATTAAACAAAAAGTAATACAAAATTATTTTCACTTGATGTATAAATCTGATTAATTTCCTATTTTATCATCCATTTTGTTTTACTCATTTCAAAGCATTCAAAAACGTAGGACATAAAGGTGTAAAGCGAATTCCGAAAATCAATATTTCAGGGACATAGTGTTTCTATCAATACAAGGCATTAAGGTACAAGATTTGTACAAACTAAATAACTACCCAAATATGTAAGAAGCATAACCACTCCGTTGAATAATGCAATTTTTTGACTGAAAAAAATTTGAGAAAAAGTAAATGTCCATTAGAGACATAAAGGATTGTGGGAACTTGAGAAGTTTTTCAATTTCTCTAATCGTTTGTTTCTTTGTGTTTTTTAACAAGGTAAGTAATCAGATTCAACGTTAAGTACCTCCGCAAAATGTGTTTTCTCACATTTGTAAAGCTGCTGTTTCGTTTTTGGAAGCAACAAAGTAAATCATACCCAACAAATACGAAATAGTTAAGTTTAAAAATTCGGTTGTCATATGTTGCAAAGGAAAATTAAGAACGTTTGAACTAACATTTCATAAATATAAGTGCATTACAATAAAATGTAAAATATTACGTACTTTCCCTCAGAAATTCTTCAATTCAAACAATAAATGAATTTTATGATGAAGTTTATGCATACATTCGAATAATGCATAAAATATGAACATATTTATATTTATATTATATAACGAAAAAATAAATTAACGAAAATAAATGCAACAAATAATAATATAATACATAATAATAAAGTAACGAAAATTATACTAATAAGTATGATTATTTGCTTTATAAATATAGATAATAAATACAATACATAAATATTTATCTAATATATACGAAATATAGGTATGCATAAATATTTTAAAAGCTTAATTTGATCATTATTAAATGTAAGGCATAATATGTCAATCTATTTATATTTATATTGTGTTGAAAATTAATAAAAATTACGGCAATAAATAAATCAAATTCATGATTATTTGCTTATATAAATATATATATATATATATACAATATATAAATATCTACATAAATATTACAATATACAAATATAGATTGAAGCATATGCATTTTAAAAGTCTAATTTAATAACTATTAAGTGTATATTATATTGAAATACTGAAATGTTGAACTGATAAAACATTTTCAAAAATTATATTTTCATTACATACAATCAGACTCAAATTTTTCACAATATTTTATATAAAAGTAATATATATATATATATATATATATATATATCCAAGTTAGATGTTTTTCTAAGTTACATTTTCAACTAAAGATATATTCTCATTGTATATTTATACCTTTAAAAAATTTTTCAAACTATAACTTGTATGGTTTAACGCAACATTCTTTTACATCTGGGTAATACATTAGAGCTTATGAATATTCTATTTATAATGAAGTTACTTTAGCAATTTTTAGCAAACTTACACACATATATATATATATATATATATATATATATATATGTCTTTAAATCGTTATAACTAAAGGAAATAAATAAACGTATTCCTTAAATAATTAAAGCATTCAAGACAAATAAAATTTCAGAAAATATTTTAATAAATTTTAAAAATTTGCTACACAAATCGTGTTATTTAAACCTTTGATTAAATATTCCCCCTATCAATTTCAAATTTATGAAATTGTTAACATGTGTCAGAATGCAGAGATATGTATTTATTAAATCCGAATTTCACGTTAAAGTGTTGAAAATTTTACATCCAAATTGATATTTTATGAATCGTGAGAGCTATTAATATCCTTCAAACTCCGTGACGAAATAATCTATTCACTGAAACATTTCAGAGTTTCCATTTATTATCTTTCATCCAGCATACACACTTCACTAAATTAGCATATTTCGAGCCCATGATTCATTATTCCTTCAATCCAAGTGAATTCGGTGCAATTTCAACACATTTCATGACAGTATGGAATCAAGTGCCAATTCATTATTACCAACTCTTTTCAACGCCAATTTTCTGAACCATGCCGTGTATACAAACACAAACAAGCAAAATCTCAATATATATATTGCCTCCATAATATATATTCCAATTCTCCTGCACTTTGTACAATGAATCTATATCGTAGAGTAATAGTCTTGCAATGATTTGAGCATGTAAACATGCCAGCACTGTTGATCTGAATCTGTGTAAACATGGTGTATTGGTCAGTTGGGCATTATTATGGCCGCAACTGAAATCAATATTCTACGTGTTCTGTCAAGTCAATATTTAATTCCCTCCCCAGCGTGCAGTTGGAATTCTAATCATGCAGATTCCGTTCCAAGCACTCGGGTTTCGCAAATTATAGGGTGCGGTAAAACACATATAAAACCCATCTTCCCCTGCCCGTGTTGGAAGATAGTAATTGTGTTGAATGTGGAACAATACTAGATAGGATATTAAAGGCTTCAGCGTGGTATGTAACAATGGTGTATTATGCAAATCGAGATTCTGTGTTAAATTAATATTTCTGTTGAAATCAAATGGTTGAAAGTGCTGGTGAATGTCTTTAAGCTTGAAATTAGTACATCGATCCCCTGTGGTACTGATGTCCTAACAAAAAAGTTTTCTGTCATAAGAACAGTCATTGTTTACTTGTCTAATATACACAGAAATTCTAGATCCTACTATGTGACAAATTTTTTGATTGATCAAAACTTCCCAATTGGATATTTTATAAAAATTAGAAAAGGAATGTTGTAAAAGTTTAAGTAAGATGAATTAAAAAACTATTGCACGTTTTGTATAAATCTTATTTAACTACATCAATATTTAGGACTATTAAGGTCAAACGCATACACTGAATAGTTGATTTCATATGCATTATCAGATATGATCCTGGAGTGGCCCGATTGCAGGAAATAAAACACTTGTCTGATGTACAATGCGGTATGTCTGTGGTATGGATGTCCTAATAAAAAATTATCTGCCACTGTTTACTTGTCTGATGTACACAAAACTCCAGATCCTTTCAAAATAATCAAAACTTCAACCATTGGATATTTTATTAAAATTAGAAAAGGAGCTTTGTAAAGGTTTGAAGTAAGAGGAATTAAAAAACTATAGCGAGTTTTGTACAGACTTTATTTTAATTATTAATGATTGTCAAGGTCAAACACATACACTGAATAGCTGATTTAATATTTATTATCAGATATGATTCCGATTTTGTTAGATTGCAGGAAATAAAACCCTTTTAGATTCGGTAACTGTCAAGGTCAAACTCATACACTGAATAGCTGATTTCATATGTATTATCAGATATGATCGTGGCATTGTTCGATTGCAGGAAATAAAACACTTTCAGATTGGATAACTGTCAAGGTCAAACGCATATATTGAATAGTTGATTTCATATGTATTATCATGTATGATCCTGACGTCGTTCGATTGCAGGTAATAAAACAATTTAGTTTGGGTAACTTTCATCAAAACAAAAAAATCATTTTTTAAAAACTCACATCAAATCAATTTAATAATTTAAAATAAGTAATTATTTTAAACCAAGAATTGTCAACAATTTTTTTCATCTTTTATCTGTTAGGAGTTTTTTTAAATCTATAATAAAGAATTGTTTTTACTTTAAATCCTTTGAAAGAAAATTTATTTATTTTCTGGTTTGGAAAATAAATATAAAAATAATACTGTAAATTTTACTTCTTTTTCTTCTTCTTCTTCTTTTTTTAAACTTTTTTCTTCATTTTTTTTATTATGAATTTTTTAAAGACATAATAAATTCAGAGCACAAAAAATTAATAGAAAGTGTTATAATTTTAAAATTAGGCTGTACATATTCATAAATTAACTTTTATGTATATATATAATGGGATATTATTTATAGATAAAATGCTATATTTGCTGCTCTAAGTTTCAGAAAATATTTTTGGGCAGAAAATAATTATTCAAACTTAAGAATAATTTTTTATCGTCAAAAATGGTGCGAGATTTTGAAATAAATACTGAAGGAAAAATATTATTAATCTGTCCATTCAATAAAAAAATTATATAAAACTATCTATATTCCATAAAATAAATCTGAAATTCATTTATGGTTATTTTATTATTCTATCAAATAAGAACAAACAACTTAATAAATATACAAATTCCTCCTATTAATTAATTCATATTATATCAATTACTTATAATTACAAACAATATTTACTTACATTTTATACGTAATAAATTACGTATAAAATACGTATTAAATTAATTTAATAATTTAGTAAACACAAATTAATTTTTTGTAATAGCAAAGGAAATTAAATTAAATTAAAGAGAAGTCAAATTTTTCAATAAAAATTTCTTTATTTCAAAACAAATTATTAATTAATATGTTATGCATGAATATGTAAAAGAGATTATCAGAATATGACATACGAATAAAACAATAAAAAAATGAAAGTGCATGCAAATAAAACATACACATACAAATGAAAGTATGAAATTAATAATAATTAAAAATGGCATTTGAATAAAAATAAATAATAAAGATAATTATTAATCTTTTTAGAATGACTGGTGATTAAAATTTATCTTATATAACTTTTATGATTTATTTATCAGTAATTAATTTTAATGAAAAGATTTCATACTGAAGATATCTTGGTAATAATATAGTTTTATAAATCTTTACAAATCTTGAAAGGAAGATTAATTATAATTTGTTTTTATTTTTGTAATTTTTATTTATTTTTGAAATGAAATGTACTAATGGTAATCAGACATGCAAGCGTTTATTAATTGAACCCATTTAACATTCATTTGAATGTATTTGTTTTTATTTGTAAATATTTTACGGAAATAGGCTTAATGAATAAATAACCAGTAAATAAAGTTGCATTTTAAAGTATTAAAATATTCTGATTAATAAAGAGGTTTTTAATGTCGTCTCTGTATTCTGAAAAAATTATTTTTTGCATTTAAATAATTATTTCCATTTAATACTTCTAATCCAAAAAAGTAGGAAAATCAAATTGCTGGCTTATTTTCTTTTCTACTCATTTCGTCACAGTATGAAATAATCTTTCATAATGTGTAATATTCCTCGTTTATAACACAAGATGATATTACTTCTTCATATCAGAAGTATTTTATTTTTATTATTGACAATGTCTTTAAAATTAACTTTTAAAGGTAAAATAAATCCTTATATGATTATAAAATAAGAACTGTACACGCCGAAAACATATAATTTATATGAATAAAAATAGTTTTATATATTTAAAAATATATATTAAAATTAAAAAATATATATTATAAAAATATTTAAAAACACATTTTTGTTCATGAATAGTATTTTTTAATATTTATAATAATTTAAAATTGAACAAAGGAGGTTTTATAAAATCATTTAAAAGAGGAATGAAGAAAAATTTTGGATATATTGAATTAAACACAAATTTTTTTTACTATTGATGTTGATAATTCAGCTACTTGAAATGTTTTAAAAATTAATTAAAATTTCTATTACCCCTTCAGTAAAAATTATGTAATATATTGAATTTAATAGAGCAATTGTTTCACATAGGAAGTCTAATAATGGTGATAATTCAGCTACTTGAAATGCTTAAAAAAATTAATTAAACTTTCTAGTGCCCCTTTAATAAAAAAATATGTGAGATATTGAATTTAATAGAGCAATTGTTCACATAGGGAGCCTAATAGTGTTAATAATTCAGCTATTTGCAATATTTTTAAAAAATAATTAAAATTTCTATTACCCCTTCAGTAAAAAAATATGTAATATAATTTATCTACTAATAGAGTTTGCGTTTTATTAGAAAAATCAAACTTGGCATTTTATAATCAAAATTCATATTAAATATTTAAAATAATATTTTAATATATTATTATGCCAAATTTAAACGTTTATTTTCTTTAACAGATCAATAAACGTCTGGTTGGTGTCCTTGATACTAAAGGCATAGAAATACAGGCGTTATTTATATAACCATAAGTAGAACTAAAAAAAAATGAAAAATGACAAATCAAAATAACACATACTGAAACATAATTAATTTTAAATAAATAATACATAAAAAAAAAGATGTAGTCAAAACAGTTTATTAAAAAGATGAATTAACTTTCATCTAAATACATTCAATTCTTAAACCGACTCTTAATTATCCAGGTATTGAGAGCACTCCCTGAGATGTTTTTATTTAACATTTAAGTTGATCTCCAACTCATGCACAAGTTAATTGATAAATACCAATTATAAATGACTTTAAGATGACGCGAACTCTCCTTTTATGAACACAGCTCTCTAGTGGGTGGCCAATTAGCTTTCCGGGCTGAGATCCTAGCCAAAGAAATGGTCGCGCGATAACTTAAAGAGATGAATCGATTTAGTAATTACCCTTCCTCTGCTACGTTTCCAACAATTTTTTTTTTTTTTTTTTTACCATCCCTCCACTTCGTTAAAATGAAGGAAGAGATGGCTGGAGAAAAAGCAAACTACCCTCACCTTCTGCAACACATTTCCTGATTAATGTAGCATCATGGCCAATTAGACCGGTCTACATTAATCGTATCAGGCCCCGTCGTTGACTGCCTCTACTACAGCATCGTTTAATTGTTTATCCAGGAAAAAAAGGTGGTGGTGGTGGTAGGGTGGTGAAAAATGCGGAGGTTGCGATATGTCAGGCCGATTAACCCTTGACCGATGAAGGTTCTCTGAAATAGGAGCTTTATCTTTTGCTGGTTGCAGTTGCCTGATGTCTTGTTGAGTGATGGTATGTCCACATGAACGCGCCGCGTAACATGGAACATTTCATGTCAGTTAATGTTACGTCATAGATCCTGGATATCATTTTTTTTCTTTACCTAATTTTTTGTTGCCATCCAAAAAATTAAAAATAGTTGGAATTTGAAAAAAAAAAAGTGTGTCAGTAAGCTATGCGCGTGCCCTAAAGAGATTGTAGGACCATTTGTTAAAGTTTTTTTTTTCTACAAGGATTTTAATTGATTCCCCAAATGGAATGGCAGAGAGAGAGAGAGAGTGTTGCCACCGCGTTGGGGAAAATTCGCATTAATTTTTCAACACGAAAGCAGTGCTTAGTTGGTTGAAAATTAATGATCGGTCCCTTAAATTAACGGTCTGTCCCTCCGATATGTCCAGACAAGGTGTGTAAGTGATAAAATGTTTCAATCGAGAAATTATTGTATGTTGACATAGATTTCTAGCTTGCTACTTATCTTTGTTGTTTTGATTTTTTTTTAAATTAAAGTTTTTTTTTTAACCATGTTTAAATCTTTCGTTACTTTTTTTATCTCAGCTTGCAAAATGCAAGATTTTTCCATCATTTGTCACGTTTTTTAATTTGTCTAAAGACAAAGAACCCCAGAGATTTTGTTAAAAAAATTAATGGGTTACTGAAGAAATAAAAAGACTACAGTTGTGTAAAAGCTAAAATTGTGTTAATAAAACAAAACAAAAATACATGCATCTGTAATTATTACTGCGCTGTGCTTTTTTTTCAGTTAAAAATAGTAACTTGCGTACATTTATTTACTTTAATAAATGATATATGATCGATTCTGCAGTTAAAATGTTCTAAAACAAATACATGATTATAAATATCGATTGATACGAAATATCGATTTTTATGAAGTTATTATCATAATTCATTCAATAATCTATGATGCTTTAAATAAATATTTAGGGATCGTTTATTTAATTATTATATGTCTTATTGACTTTGAAAAGTAATTTATTTTTACGGCAGTTGAAAAAAATTGGTAAAAACTATTTTAATTATCACTTTATATTGAATATTGCAACTATTATCTAGTTGTGTTTGAAGCCTAATTATCTGATTTGATAGAATCTTTATATATATATATACAGAAAGAAGTAGAGGTAGATAGATAGATAGATAGATAATATAACTATAAAACTATAACAGACGTAGCAGACTCATATCGATTTTTTTGTTCAATGTAATGTAAATAAAAAATTATAACTTAGTAAAATTTTAGCAGTTCGGGTGTTACAGAGAAACCCTATAAAGTTATCAACGTTAGAAAAGTAAGTATATGTAAAGTAGCAATTTTTAACAAAGATTTACAGAAAAATTATAAGATAATGCAACATTAACATATGTATAATTAGTTTCATTATTTATTAAATTACTGTGATTGAAAAAAATAAGTAAAATGAACTATTTCAAATATCCTCTGCAATATTATACAAACATTTTTGTACACTTTGTCTACGTTTAAAAAACTATTCAAAAATCAGATTCTTTGATTATAAGAAAGAATTAATAAAATTAGCATTGGCAATTACATTAAATGGTCATCGTCACTAAAAATTATGATGTAATGATTATATATGCAATCATTATGGAAATAAATATATTTTTTCATTGCAGTAGATACAAAATCAATAAATCCTACACATGAATAAAAAGTTATGTATTTAATTATTTCATGTAATTGTCTGCTTAGACTATTTAGTTATTCATTTTGCTTCTCTTAAAAGATTTCTTTTCTAAAGATGCCGATTTAAAGAACATATTAAGAAAGATAATTCATCATTAAAGATTCCAGTACCTAATACTTATAGCAATAAAATAAACCATTTATGTCCCTTATTAACCTTCTAGAGGTAAACACAGCATGCTTTAATAAAGATTGCTTGTTAATTTTGCACGCTTTAAAGAATCTCGAATAATTTTCAGAAGGAACAGAACCCCAAAGACTTCCAAATCTTCTTCACCGATTCAGAAATCGAAGTTTAAAATTCCCAAAACCCATACGTCGGTTATGCGATATAGATGGCATTTAACCTAAAATGCGACTAATTTCAAAAGCTTATTCTGTGTTTTAATATTAATCTTTCCAGTCGGTTGCTGGCGTTATCGCAGCAAAATAGGCGATTGAATTTGTGACAGCCCATTAAGATTAGAATATATCGGTGGCACAAATTACTTCCGAAAATGCGATCAGCGATAACGTAATTTTCCACTCCCACCCCACCCCCCGCAGTCTGACTTCCCCCCATGACTCTTAAGGAGGCATTACTTTTAATCTGTTTTGTTGATATCTTTTGCAGAAGGAATTCCTAATAGGTACTGAAGGAGAAATCGCATCTCCGCTATTTAGATTCTAGAAGTAGACTCCTTGCAACTTCTGTGGCCGCTTACTCATTAAACTTTTCCGTTCCAGCTCTTTGGAGTATTTAAATTACAAGTTTTAACTCGAGTGGATAGTGATTTTGCATTTTGAATAACATTTGCTTTTAAGTTTTAAAGATCTAAAATGCTCTAGAAGAAACTTGCTCTACTTTTAAACAGAATTTCTAATTGGAATACATTGTAATAGATGTTAAAAATTCATTTAAGTACCTAATTGACGATTTACTTTCCGCTTCAGTTTGAAAATAAAAATTAGGTTTACGTTGAATTCAAATTTTTCATAATCGTTTCTCATTAAGTAAAGGTAGAATGCTATTCATTCCGAAATCGAATTTACTGCCCACTTCTCATTGGCTGGCTCTTTACAACGTGAGGTTTTAGTGTACAGTAGAAACATATCTTAACAGTTATTAAAAATGACAAATTTGGCATACTCAATTAACTAAGCATTTGTGAAGTAGGATACAAGATTTAATATTTAACGTTCACTATAGCATTATCGTTATTTTATTCTCTGACGTTAAATTTTAAATCGTATCTCTATGCTCATGCTTTTACTTAACTCATCATCATTTTATAACGTTACTTAAGAAAACAAATTATACGTGTTTTTATAAAGTTACATAAGTAAACATACTATGCGTGTTTTTATCACGTTACGTAAGAAAACATAGTATATATGTTTTTATAACCTTACTTAAGTAAACAAACTATATATGTTTTTATAACGTTACATAATAAAACATAATATGCATATTTTCATAATACTTAAATAAACTACATGTGTTTTGAAAACGTTACTTACGGAAGCATACTATACATGTTTTTATAAAGTTACTTAAGAAAACATAAAATACGAGCAAAGATTCTTTTCTTTTACTATGGAATTTTTAATCCAACATAGGCCATCATAGGTCATGACTCTTAAGCAGGCATTACTTTTAATCTGTTTTGTTGATATCTTTTGCAGAAGGAATTCCTAATAGGTACTGAAGGAGAAATCGCATCTCCGCTATTTAGATTCTAGAAGTAGACTCCTTGCAACTTCTGTGGCCGCTTACTCATTAAACTTTTCCGTTCCAGCTCTTTGGAGTATTTAAATTACAAGTTTTAACTCGAGTGGATAGTGATTTTGCATTTTGAATAACATTTGCTTTTAAGTTTTAAAGATCTAAAATGCTCTAGAAGAAACTTGTTCTATTTTTAAACGTTACTTGGAACAGAATTTCTAATTGGAATGCATTTTAATAGATGTTAAAAATTCATTTATGTACCTAATTGTCGATTTACTTTCCACTTCAATTTGAAAGCATTTTTATTTTCAAAGTAGATTAATATTACGTTGAATTCAAATTTTTCATAATCGTTTCTCATTAAGTAAAGGTAGGTTTCCGTCATAGAACGCCAGCCATTCGAAAGTCTAATTTCATGTCAACTTCTCATTGACCGGCGCTTTACAACGCAAAATTTTAAAAGAACATCTTAACAGTTAAAAATGACATTAAATTTGGAGTGCTCAATTATTTTATTTTAAGATTTTGTGAAGTAAGATACAAGATTTAATATTTAATGTTATCGTCACTGTAGAAATATATGTGTTTTTATAATGCTACTTAAAATAATGTACTATACATGCTTTTGTAATTTTACTGAAGAAAACATACTATACGTGTTTTTATAACGTTGCCTAAGAAAGCATACTATATATGTTTTTATAACCTTACTTAAGTAAACAAACTATATGTG
Source organism: Caerostris darwini (assembly GCA_021605075.1). NCBI lineage: Eukaryota > Metazoa > Arthropoda > Arachnida > Araneae > Araneidae > Caerostris > Caerostris darwini. The sequence continues at coordinate 107,955 of BPLQ01005814.1, read as the reverse complement.
TCTTTATTACGTTACTTAAGAAAACATACTATACGTGTTTTTATAACGTCGTTTAAAATATAATGTGTTTTTATAACGTTACTTAAAGCATACTATACGTGTTTTTATTACGTTACATAAGAAAACATACTATGGATGCTTTCATAATCTTACTTAAGAAAATAAACTATATGTGTTTTTAAAATGTTACTTACGATAGCATATTATATGAGTTTTTATAACGCTATTTTAGAAAACATACTATATACGTTATTACGTTACTATAAATATATATATGTTATTTTTATAACGTTACTTACCATAAAGTACGAGCAACGATTATTTTCTTTTAAAACTGAATTTGTAATCCATTATAGATAATTAATTCAAGAATTTCGTGTTTTAAGTATTTCCTTTATAAGGGTTAGGTTTTCACTTTTGTGAAATTCTGTAATCTGTAATATTTTAAACAGCATTTAGATAAATTGCGATAAAGCAGCATCAGCCAGCATCTCAAAGCGCCAAGTCAAGTTAAAAAAAAACCTGTTATAAGTATTCTTATAACGTTAATTAAGAAAAAATGCTGTATGTGATTTAAGTATACGTTGTACTATACGTGAACGTTATTTAACAAATACATAAACAGCCTCAAATATGTTTAAAAAGTCAAATATCGTAGATTTAAAGTGCAGAACCAAAATTTTGATGTTGTACTTAGCTATTATAATGGTTTATAATTTTAATTTATTATTATTTTTAAAACAATTCAGTAAAAAAATTTAATTTACACAACAAAAGAAAGGCTTTTATTTTTGCAAAAATAAAAGGCTTTTTATTGTTAAAGCTATTAATAATTTCTCAAATATGTAGTATCCTGTATCTGTTTAGTGATTCTATGACCCTTATTGAATTTAAATAATAAATGAATATTTTGTTCTAGGATATTCCATGAATTTATAAAAAAATAGCATTATTTACGAAAGTGACTGTTAGCTGTTTCTTATGCAAACAAATGATTATTTTAATAGGCTTAACTGATTAAAAAAATCAGTCAATAATAAGTCAATGAATTAATCAATTAATCAATAATAAGTCAATGAAAGTCGATGAGTTGATAAGTTAATTAATCAGTAATAAGTCAATTAATAAACTAATAATTAGTAAATTAATTCAAAATATAAATCATTAAGAGAAAAAATTTAAGAAGCAATTAACAATAACACAAAGGAATAAAATAACACATAATTAAAAGAAAAGTTAATGCCATTTAAAAAACTATTATTATTATTTTACACAAAACTGACAAAACCGATTATATATTCATAAATTGCATGTGTAACATTTTTAAAAAATAAGAGCCTTTTAGTATATGAAAAACATGAATATTAAAATTTAGTTTCATTTCTTTTTTATTTGTTAGTTAAATATGATAATACTTATGCTATTAATTAATTAAATTCTTTGAATCACTTTTTATCAGAAATTCTAAATTTCCTTTTCAAAATGCACGCTTTATTAAAATCAAAAATCGATAATTTGCGATAATTTACGACAAGCCATCATGCGAGAAATCGTACCAAATGCTCCCTCTCCAAATTATGATTGTTTAAACAGACACCGATTAAGAAATTAAACGAACATCACTTTATTTATTCATTTAACTTTTTTTTCCACTTCCATTAAATAATATCCAAGCAAATCATCTCTCTGAATATATCCCCTCCTAAATACCACTTAAACGTCTTCCAATTCACAATTCTGATTTTCTTCCGACCAGGTCTTTTCAGTTCTGTTAATTGCACACCACTTATTTTTTTTAATCTTCCATAATGATACGTGCATTCTTAATGTCTTATGTCCCTCCCCTCTTCTTTTTTTTTAAATTTATATTGTCATTTTCTATTTCATCCCCATCCTCCTCTTCCTCTTCCCTTTCCATCCTTATATAATCGCTTGTTGTAAACCCTTCTCTCCAGCATCAGCAGTGGAGGGAGGATGGAGAGCGGAGTCACTCACCCTCCAACGTCCCTGCGATGTTTTTCTTCCTCATCACGAGAGATAAGAAGGGGGAAGAACATGGTTGTGATATTATTATCGCGGCCGTTTTATAGTTATTGCTGCAAGGCAACTCGTTGACGGAGTAACCATTTTATGACTTTGCTTGCACTCTAAAAAGAACACCGGATGAGTCAATAAAGGGGGAGGGGGAGAAAGGCGGTGATGCATTTTTCGGCATCCCCCTGATTTGCATACACCCCTTCCACACCTTGCCTTTCGCTCCATTAGATTCAGAATATTGCTTGCAATTTGTTGGTTGTCTTTTCTTAATCCCGCCAGGTGGCGCTTCAAGAGTGTGTTTCATGCGTTTTTTTTTTTTTTTTTTTCTTCTTCAGAAAATTGTTAGAACCACAGACTGTCGTAAAAATATTGTTATGTTTTATAAAGGAAGCGAAATTTCAATGTTTACTTTACTGTCGTTAATGTCTTTCTTTTTATTAAGTAACAATGCATTGTGAACATTATATGTAAATAATTATAACGTTAAATTATTTTTAATAATTTACACAAAAAGGAAAAAAATGCTATTATTTATAATAGATTAAAAAAAATATATTCAAGCCATTACAGATGAATTTTACAAAAACATTTAATTGAAGAAAAACATACCTTTTTAAATATGCCATGCATTTAAATTATATGAATGGAACATTATTTATTTATGTATATATTTTTTAAATTATAAATATAATTATTTTATAATGTTCATTTTAAAAAGTATATTATTGTACTTCATTTCATTTCTCAAAAATATAAACCAATAGAATAAATCTTATTTACTTTATTTACAATTTTTCATTACAGCATATTTTTCAAATTTCAATAATTATTTTCATTCTCATTTTTCAAAAACAATCAGACACTTTTTTAATATATCATTTTTTAAACTTTTAATATTGTACATTTTTATGCATTTCATAACTTTATTTATACATATATTCCAATTTTCCTTGCATTATATATTTACAATGAGTTTCTCAATAAGTAAAATTAAAACTATTTTTAATCAAATGCTATCAAACTATATAAATAAATACCATGTTCCTTATTTTTAATTAGTTTCTTCAATAAATAAATACAGTAATTTTTAACAAGTAGAAAAATGGTACATACTAAAAAATATTTTAATATGCGTTGTGTATTTAAACAAATAGAATAAATATTTACTTTATTTACAATTTTTCATTACAGCCTATTTTTCAAATTCATTATCTCAATGTTTATTTTCCTTCTTATATTGAAAAAGTATTAGACACTTTTTTTAATATGCCATTTTTAAAAACTTTTATTATTGTACATAATTTTTATATATTCCATAATTATTTCAATATATTCATTTTTATTTGCAATAAATGTTTTGCAATGAGTTTCTTAATAAGTAAAATTAAAAATATTTTTATAAAAAAATTTTACCAAACTATATTATTAAATGCCATACGCTTTATTTTTAATTAGTTTTTTTTTTCAATAAATAAATACAGTCATTTTAAACAAATAGAAAAAGTTATTTATAATAAAAAAAATATTTAATTATTCCTTGTGTATTTAAGTTTTTTTTTTTTTCGTTTAAATTAAAGAGTATTTCTTTTATTCATTTTAATGAAGAAATAAAATATTCCCTAATATAGCGAAAAATATTTGTGCATTATTTTAACAATGATTCTTCACAAAACTCATCAAGAAAACAATTACTTTCCCACGAGGAATAATGAAAAAATGTATGACTGAATCATCATGCTGTTACAAAATTAATTTGTGAAGTACGAAATACAAATGAGATTTTCTAGAAATGAAATACAAATGAATTCTGTTCAAACAGTATTTTAAGATAAATTATGAAATAAATTAATACGAAAAAGACTTTAATGCGTGTCTAGACGGCAGTAGATGAGAAAAAAATGTGTATATGTTTTATAATTTGCATTTTCCCCCTATCAAATCTTGTAAACTAATTAATCCTACGTTCTTATAGAAATAAAGGGATTTAAAAAATTATAAATATAAATATTATTAATAATTAAATTTATGACAGCATTAAATTTTATTAATTAAACAATATTTTACAAAAGGAAGTAATAAAAAACAACTGCTCTTCAGAATATACAGAACATGTCAAATTCACACAAAACTACTACATGTTACAAAAATCTACATATATGATGTGCTTTTGTAAAAAGTTACCCGTTTATTTCTTATTTAAGCAGGAACCAAAATATATTGAACATCATTATTGAAAAAGGAATCTTGAGTATGCGTTTAAGAATTTGTGCCGTTATCGTTCCGGTTAAAGTGACGACAAAACAGATAATTCGTGTTGACGTTCGGAATTTGATAATTAAATTAAGGAGAAATAATTATCCAAACTATTACAATGATTTGCAAAACAATTTCATAATTTTTTTAAAAACCTCATTACATTAAAAAAAAGACTTTTCATTATCATAAAAATGTCATTTTCTTTCATTTGTCTTTGCATTTTTTTTCAAATATCTTTTAATTTTCAAATAGAGATTCATTAATGAAACCTTATTATGTGACAAATTCAAACTGACTAAAATTATTACATAGTAGTAAAAATGTAACTTTTACCAAATCAATTATGGTATTATATTTCATCTCATTCTGGTTTAATTTTCTATTTATATCAAATATAAAGAAACCACATCTTAGTTTAAAACAGTAGTCTATTTAAAATATCTTATAATTATATTTCCATATTTGCTTACAAATAAGTTTTGTCATGTACATAAATTTTGCATCCTTTAAAAAGTTAATAATAACATAAACAACTTCTTTCCACCGATTAGTTTAATGATAGTTGTTTGTTTAACATTTAAGTAGTTCATTAATTCACACAACTTCATACAAGTTTGAAAGAAAAAATCTTTGAACGATTCATCCGAAGTTCATGTTGATAATCAATAACTCGTTAAACTTTTAACGAATTTTTAATCGGTTTATTGACAACGAAACAAAACAAAAATAATTAAGCTAATTACTATTCTTTATCGCCTTCGTCAAACGACTTGATATTTTTATAATTACTTTAAAATGAATATCCCTCAAATAAACAAAACAGCGAAATTGAATTTTTTAAATTAAGTTATTATTTTGGTTTCGTCAATATAATTATAAGAACAATTTTGTATTTTATATTTTAGTATTCTTGTAAAATGGTATAAAAAATTTAATTTATAAATAATTTTATACACTCTTATATTTTATATTTAGCATACTAAGAATGTTATCAAACAGAAAATTTCTTACAACTTTTTTTTTATTTTAAAATAAATTTTTATGCATATATATTAATATTACAGGATTACAGACAAGTTTTTAATTACTTGATGTTTATTAATACAATATCAAAATTTAAACAAGAAAAAAATATATATAATAAAAAGATCAAATAACCAATAGACATATCATCAAAGACTTCTCTAATCTAGTATTTAGGCGACTTCATCATTAAAACTGTAAAATCTTTTACCGAAACTAAATTAATTTAGAGAATTAAATTAAACCTACTTAAATAAAAGAACTGAAATCCAATTTTTTTATTCCCTTTTCAATCATTTTAAATAAAATTAAAAACTTCATTTTCAAAACATTCACTGAATTTTCTAATATTTTTTTTATGATTAGTTTAGAACAAATATATGACATGGACAAAACTAGCATAATCAAATTAACCTTACAGTATTACGGAAAAAATTTAATTATTTGTTTATTAATACAATAAAGTTATCAGAATTTTAAAAAATTTAATAATTTTTAATTACAATTTTTCTAAAATATATTTTAAAAAACAGATAATATAACAGACATATATACAAAGGCTTTCCTAATCTAGTATTCAGACGTTTTCATCGTTATGCTTTAAAAACTTTCAATGTTATATCAATTTAGAGAATCAAATAAAACTTATTTGCATAAAAGAATTGAAATCCTATTTTTTTTAACATTTTAAATGCAATTACAAATTTTCATTTTCAAAATGTAGACTGGTTTTTCCAATATTTTTTATACAATTAGATTAGAACAAAAATATGACATGGACAATAACAACCATAACCAACTTAAGATTACAGGATTACATACAAAATTTTAATTATTTATTGTTTATTAATATACATTTATCAGAATTAAAAAAAGAAAAATATATATTTAATAAAAAAAAACATTATATAACAAACATATATACAAAAAGCTTTCCTAATCTAGTATTTAGAAATCTTCATCGTTAAAACTTTCAACAAAGCTAAATTAATTTAGAGAATAAATAAAACTTACTTAAATAAAAGAACTAAAATCCCATTTTTTAACATTTTAAATGCAATTAAAAAACTTCATTTTCAAAATGCAGACTGGAATTTCTAACATTTTTTATAATCTCAGATTAAGACAAAATGCATGACACTGACAATAACAACCATAACCAAACACCATAAATAACGAATCTTTAGACATCAATGATCATAACGAAACAAAGACCTAATGCGCATTTTTCGCATTCTTAAACTTTTTCTCCTGCATACAATGATCTATCCAAGCCAGCTGGTGAAACGGCAAAGAATGCTATCGATTTCTGCCTATTTTTAGGCACAGTGCAGGAGCATATTTTTTTTCTTTCTTTCTTCTTTCCTTCCATTCTTCCACTCTGTCGAATTCTCTGACTTTCTCATTCGGCAAAAAGAATAAGAAATAAGCAAGCCTGTCACTGTTTCCCGCCACGACACATTGACAATTCTCGAACAGGCTTCCGCGCGCGAGTGATCATGGGATTGAAAGCTATACGTAATCTCGAACCGTGTTTACATGTCCGCGTATTATTCGAAATGACATCATATGGTGCGAAGGGCAGCAGCGTTGAATTTGATATTCTTCCGAGAAACAGTGAGAGAAAGGAATGCTGTTCGAATATTCGAAAAGAAATGATTTTCTGTGATGAATTCTTCAGATAATAGGATTGTTTTGTCTCGTATAGTGGTAAATCGAGTATAGAGCTCTTTTCCCCATAGAAGATTGGTTTAAAGATGTGCCTATATTTCTCGATATCAAAGTTGCCGTTTGCTGTTCTGTGATACTAGTATTATTACTCGCCATATTGGTTATTGCTTGTAGAGCATATCTTTCAATGAAATTGGAACCGTTCATGAAAAATTCAATTATTGTTTTGTAATGATAATATCTAGACATGGTGAAATGGCGTTCTAAATATTCGTGAAATAGTGAGAGAAGGAATGCTATTCGAATATTCTTATTATATAAATTCAATTATTGTTTTATAATGATAAATGTCCAAATATGGTGGAAGAGCTTTCTAAATATTCGTGAAATATAGAGAGAAGGAATGTTATTTGAATATTCGTAAATAAATTATTTTTATTACATAAATTCAATTAATGTTTTATAATGATAAATATCCAGACATTGTGAAATGGCTTTCTAAATATTCGTGAAGAAGTGAGAGAAGGAATGCTATTCGAATATTCGAAAACAAATGATTATCTGTGATGAATTCTTGAGATAATAGGATTGTTTGTCTCGTATGGTGATAAATATAGTACAGAGCTCTTCTTTCCATAGAAGATTGGTTTAAAGATGTGCTATATTCTTCGATATCAAAGTGATTGCTGTTGCCATTTTACGGTACTAGTTTCATTCCTTGCCATGTTGGTTATTGTTTGTAGAGTATATTTTTCAGTAAAATTGGAAATCGGTTAAGGAAAATTCAATTATTGCTTTATAATGATAAATCTCCAGACATTGTGAAATGGCTTTCAAAATATTTGTTATACTTCAATAAATTCTAAAGTTTATTAATATTTTTAATGTTACAACAAGATAAATGTTAGTTATTAAGGAACATTTTAAAAATTTCATTTCATAAAATCATTGTTTTAAGGATTCTTATAAATTTTTATAAAGATGAAGTAATAGTCAGACTGCTTAGTGGAAGGTTTGCGAGTCTTGACTCATACAACAACAAATTTGGGGCAGTTACCCGTAAATGTCCTCCGGAAAGCACCGTCCTCCCCATCTCCTGTCGGTGGATTGTTCGTGGTATTCCCTAGAACCGATATTCTATACTCAAATTTCTAATAAGTAGAAGGCTACATAGCGCTATGTATGGGGAATGTACCTTGCATAGCGATATGTGAGGAAATATAAAATAATTAGATGAATTATAGAATTTCATTTCGTGTACTTAAAATTATATATATTTATATATAATGAACATAATACATAAAGACAAAAACGAAAGTGAAATTGACAAGGAATAAATTGGAAACACGAACATTTTGTACATTATAACATTCGCATTGCAAAAACTCTGGAGTATTTCCCATTTATAGCTCGTAAAGAAAGCAACGAAACCGAAAATCATTTAATAAACACAAAAAAAACGGTCGAACAGCAAAAACTGTTAGCAAATAAAAAAGATTTGCACAATGGCAAAGAGTGAAAAAAAATGTTGTCTACAGAAAAGAGTAAATTAGTCTAAAGAAATAACCGGCTGGGTTTATTGACGAAAAATGAATTGGTAGTGCAAGCTTGTTTTATAAGACAAAAAAATCGAATAAAGCGATAGAACCTCGTAACTGTTTGTAATAATGTGACTACTAAATAAGTGATTGGTTGATCAACTTCAATTAAAAATTCATTTGATTGGTAAGATTTATTACCATTTGCCACGTTAACGATAATTAGCAGGGTGGGAAAGTAGATTTATGTTTTTTCTTATATTGGTTTGATGATTTACAAGTCTATTCATAAATGGAATTCTTTTCTTTTGTCAATTATATTAATTTGTAGAGAGTTATGAAAATTAATATTAGCTTCAAGAAATTCATCTTGAAGGTTATTTGTATCAGGCTTTTTTTTTTAAAATAAGCTCTGATTAAATGTTACGATAGACTTTTTGAACATTTTAGTGGTTGAAAACAATCCACGTACCTAAAATTACGTTTGTGAATCAGACATTATTTTTTTTATGTAAGTAAAAAGTAATCATTATTGATGAACATATAGTGCAATACCTTCAGTTTAACATAAAAATTATCATTATTGTCTATCTAATTAATAAAAATGCAGCGATTAAAATGCTTTTAGAATGTTGTTATTGTAAAATTAGTTGCTTTTAGAATAATAGTTATTGCAAAATTAGTTTAAGGTATTTTAGAAGCTTTTAAGGATAATCCTTAAAATCAAATGTATCAATAAAAGAGATATTGCTTGAAGAGTCACTTAAAAATTTTAAAACTGGTTTATTGATTAAAAATCCATTTGCACAAATCTTTTATAATGGCATAAGTGAGAGATATATTAGAGAGAGAGGAACATAGAGACATATTTTTTAATCTCATAGCCAGAAGATCAAAAATATCTCTCCATATGTGTTCAGGTAACGCAGATGACAAGACTTATTGGAGTTTTGTGAAATTTCGGATGTTACGCAAATATATATATATGTATATTTCCATAGTATTAAGATTATTAACTGGAGGTTTTTCGAAACAATATGTCCTAAACATTGATATCGAAATTGCCTTTACAATGTTCAGTAACATATTTAAGCCGCCATTAATTGACTAAAAACGTTATATTGCGATAAGTTAAAGATTAATATTAATATAATATTAAAATATGACAGTTAGAATGCCGCTTAATTTTATTGTGTTCATAAATATTTATCTCTAATAAATTTTTAAAAATTTTATATGGTTCAAAATAATTAAAGTAAACTAATGTACATTTTCTAGAAATGTGAGACTCTTTTCTATGAAAATAAATTAAATATTGATTCTTTATTTGCATATTAACAACTGAAGAATATATGCGCAATACCAAGATGAAAATTTTAAATGATGAATTTCATGCATATTATTCTAATAATTTATTTAAAAATTATATTATTTTGACAACTCAGATTGTAACTATTTCCTGAAATCTGTTTGCACTTTGCATAAATATATCTTTATAGATTCATAATTGTATCTTTATACAATGAATGATTAATTATTTCTTCATTGTTACAAGACACAGCTATTCTGCTGAACAATCATGATATTTAATACATTCTACCTGATTTATTTAAAATAACGCAGTGAAAAGATAATTCTATATATCTTAAATTTATCTTAATATTTCCTAATTTAAATGCATTCACTTTTGCATTGTGGGTTCTGAGTCAAAAAAAAAAAAATCTAATGCCTGAAATTTGCTTTGCTAATAAAATTCACAAATATAAAATAAATATTTTTATAGACGTCGTATAAGATTCGTTATTATGAATCATAATTAAAATATATATATATATAAATTGTGAAATAATATAAAATATATATATGTATAATGAATTATTGAATTCATCTTTTAAATATCATATTGAGATTCGTTTTATTAATAAACATTAAAAATTATTCAACATAACATTTATAAAAAATTGTAATCACCATTTTACATTACCGAAAATGCATTAATATGGAAGACACATTTTATCTTACTTAAAGATTGTTCCTGTCATATTAATAACTTTGTGTTCTTTGCTCAGAGTTTTGTTATTTGAATTTATGATATATAAGCACTTATTAAAATCATTACGCTAAAAGCTATAAATTGAGCAATGCATGATTTTTCTCAATAATAATAATAAATGCTTATTAATTTAAAAGTTTTGTTAATATTAATTAAATCATTAACATAATATATTTTTTTTAGTTTTAGTACGATATATTAAAAAAAGAAATAAATAACTGTAATAAGTATAATATGAGAGATACATATTAGTTTGTGAAGACTGACTTTCGAAATGTAATTTAAATATATACAGTTAATTTATAAATTATTCATCAAAGTAACTTAATTTGACTTAATCGGTCATATTAATGGAAAATTATCTCTGTTATCGTTAATAAATTTAACGCTTTGTATAATCATTACAATTTTTTTCTATTTTTAACATTTAATTATTCTTAAAATTTTAAGACAGCATTTTTCAGTCGCATCTGTTCAAATTGCCTTAGTGAAAAACTTTATACAAGCCTATTTCAATGTGTATTATTTTTTCAAAATATTTTAAGTGTATATTTAGAGAAAAAAAATACTTTTTTTTCTCTTTTTTTACAAGCTATCAACATTTAATATTCTATAATATTTACAGATTTTGTGTATTTTAGAAACTATCGACATTTAATTTGCTACAACATTAGTTGAAATAAAAATATATATATTTCTAGTTCTAGTCTATTAACATTACGATCTCTGAAAAAAGTACAGTGTTTTTAAATCTAGTAAATACTAACATTTCGAAGTTATGCCTCATATTTAAAATGACATCTATTTTCATTGGAATACATAGTACTTATTATAATACTTAGTACTTTTATTAATACTGTAATTATTATTACTTGTCATTAAACATATAAACAACTTAATTCAGAGATAAAATTGGAATAAAAGGTAAAATTGGATACTGATGTCATACTTTAATACTTTAATAATAATAAAAAAAGGCGCATAGTCCAAAATTTCAACAGCAAATAATAATAGTAATAATAATAAATAAATAAATAAAAAAGTCAATAAATAAATTGACTTATTTTTTAATATATCAGTGACAATTTACTAGTAAACATTTAAAAAAATGTAAGTTTACTTAGAAGATCTTTGGATTATGTTTTTTTTTTAAACAATCAATAACAGTCATTAATAAATTCTTAAAATGATAGACTATAAAGAAAAGTAATCATTCATTAAATGAGAAAATATGAAGTGTAACGCATTTTAATGAAACCACTTATCTTTTTATTCAACTCTTTAAAATAATTTATTAAAAAATATAAAGTGATTAGATGAATAAAAAAATTTATTTATTTGGAAGATCTTTGCATAATCTTTTTTAACCAATCGTTAACCAATCGTTAATAACAGTGGTTAATAAATTATTCAAATCATGGACTATAATGGAAATTCATTATTCATTAAATGAAAAATATGAAGTGTAATTTCTTGTAAATGAAACCACTTATCTTTATATCCGCCTCTTTCATATATTTTATTAAGAAATATAAAGTGATTATGTGAATATAAAATATTTTTACTTGGAAGATCTTTGATTCATCTTTTTTAAACAATCAATAACCATCATTAATAAATTCTTAAATGATAGACTATAAAGAAAATTCATCGTTTATTAAATGAGAAAATATGAAGTGTAATTGCTTGTAGATGAAACCACTTTTTTTATACGACACTTTAATATATTTTATTAAAAATATTAAGTGATTATTTGAATAAAAAAATAGTTTGGTTTGGAAATTTTTTCCATTATATTTTTTTATACAATCAATAACATTTGTTAATAAATGATGGACTACTAAGGAAATATATCATTCATTAAATGAGAAAATAAGAAGTGTACTGCATGTAAATGAAACCAATTAACTTTTTATCCGCTTCTTATCTTTTTATTTGACTCTTTAATATATTTCATTAAGAAATATAATGTGATTAGGTGAGTAAAAAAATATTTTTACTTGGAAGATATTTGCATTATCTTTTATTTTTAAGCAATCAATAACAATTGTTAATAATTTCTTAAAATGATGTGGACTATTAAGGAAATTCGTCAATCATTAAATGAGAAAAATATGAAGTGCAATTGCTTGTAAATGAAATCACTTATCTTTTTATTCGACTTTTTAATCTATTTTATTAAATAATATAAAGTGAGTAGGTAAATAAAAAAAAATATAACTTAAAAGTGCTTTGCAATATCTTTTTTTTTAAACAATCAGTAACAGTCGTTAATAAAATCTTAGAATGGTGTGGTCTATTAAGGAAATTCATCATTGATCAAAGGAGAAAATATGAAGTGTAATACGTGCAAATGAAGCCACTTATTTTTTTATCCGCCTCTTTAATTAATTCTATTAAAAAATATAAAGTGATTACGTTTTAAAAATAGTTTTATTTGGAAGATCTTTGCATTATCCCTTTTTTAAACAATCAATGACCATTCTTAAAATGATGTGGTCTATTAAGGAGATTCATCATTCATTAAATGAGAAAATATGAAGTGTAATGCGTGTAAATGAAGCCACTTATCTTTTTATCCGCCTCTTTAATATATTTTATTAAAAAAAAAGTAGAAAGTGATTAGGCGAATAAAAAATAGATCCTTCACGAAATTGTCAAAAACCTTACATTAACGTATCTATTTCTTGAATTATGCTTCATCAGACCATTCTCACCTCGTTGGGTTAGGCTTAAATTAGCCTATCAAGCCAGAAAGCGAACTTATAAATCGATAAAAACCCTCCTCTCAACGATCTATTATCATCATTCTTCACATCGGAAATTCCATCAGCCCTTGGGCGGGTGTTCTCACACAGGCGTACTACATTCTTCGTTATACGTTATTTGCAAGAAAAATGTTTCCGTTAATAAGAAGAAAGGCGCGCTGGAAAAGGAAACGAGTGGAAATAAATTGGCAGGGCTTCGCGGCGTTCAAATGATGTGTATAAATAATAGTTATTCTCCGCATTTTGACGCAACTACGAGAGATTTCTCGCGTCTGGATGCCATTAAAGCAACGTGCAAGTAACTTATGTACATCCTGGATACAGCCGTGAACTCGTGGTGCTGCCTTAGACTATGCAAGACTTTGAGAAGTTGCTTGGTGAAAAATACCGCCCCATTTCTCTCACCGAAATTGCCTCGGTGCCAGAGTAAATCATCAGAAAAAAAGAGACCTACCGCATTACGTTTTTCTTCTTAGTGTTGTGTATGTAGTGTGTGTAGTACTTTGTGTGGATGTAGATGTATGGCGGGAAGAAAATCTCTTCTGAATACGATATTCAAATTGCGTTATATCCTCTTCTGCCTTGTAGTAAGTGGGGTTAGGCTTGAAGGAGGAGGAGGGATCGAATCAATTTCTGACACGGTGAACCCCCTCTTGGGACACAATTAGAGCCATGCTTTCATGGATCCGTGCCTTCCCCAACCCTTGTTATGGGGGTGGGGGTGGGTGGAAAAAGTGTATTTCGCAAAATGCGAGGTGGTGAATGAGTGGCTCATTTATCAAGCAGGGGGGTTGAGCAGCCATCATCTCTCCATGCTGCAGATAGTGTCAAATTTTTTAGTTCGACAACGGCGTAGAATCAATATTCTTACAGAATTTTTCTTTCTGTTCCACCCCTCCCTTCTTCACCCTTTTCAACACAAAATTTTCTCGACTTTGGCGTGAATGGAAAGGATTCGTATTTTTAAGAAATACGGAGTGACAAAAAGAAAATTTTTCCTTTTTTGCAGAAAAATATGAGTCCAATTTTCAACTTTGGTTGCGAATATGCTAGTAAAAGATTTTCTTTCAAAAACTAGTAGAGTTATAGTATATGAAGAAATTTTTTTTTTAAAATATGTATTTGAAAACTGTATTGAGATTTATGTAACTTGCTGTCAGATTTTTAATATACAGTAAATCTAATTTTTTTTTTTTTGGCCTTTCGTTCAGTTATCTCAAAGACTAGAAGAAAAATATTAGTTATAAATCATGATTTTGGAATTGACATTTCTTTTATAGATTGCAATAAAAAATAGTTTCAGCATTATATTTAAAAATTAGAATTCTCTATTAATGTCGAAAAAAATATTATATATTTTAAATATCAATAACTAAACAATTGATTAATAAAAAAACATAAAACCCTCAAATATGAAAATATTTTTAATATGTATTTGAAAACTGCATTAAGATTTATGTAACTTGCTGTCAGATTTTTAATATACAGTAAATCTAATTTTTTTTGCCTTTCGTTTAAAGGATTGCAATAAAAAATATCTGCAGAATTATATTTAAATGAGTAGCTATTCCCATTAGAATTCTATATTAACTTCGAAAAAAAATATTCATATATTTTAAATGCCAATAATGCATTAATGCATTTGGCGATAACTAAACAATTGGTAAATAAAGAAACCTAGTAAAAGACCCTCAAAAATGAAAAGAACCTAAGAAACCTAGAGCATTTTTATATAATAATAATTCAGAAATGGAGAAAAACCTTTTTAAATTTGAACTTTTATTTAATTAAAATTTTCATGCAAGATTTATTTAATATAATTCCATTTTTAAACTACCTTATATAATACATGCATAATAATTTATGAATGTATAATAATGCATGTATGTGTATTATGTATAATAATGTATGTATGTATAGTATATATATATAAATATATGTTTGTATAGTATATATATATAAATGTATGTATGAATACCATACTACCGTGTTTGCAATTTCACAAAATCTTAAATTTAATTCGAGTTTTGCGTACAAAAAGTTATTGTCTTTGTAGTATGCTATTAGATCCAGAATTTTAGCATATTTAGTAATTAAATCAATAAATAAAATCTATTAAAATAGTTAATGTATTATTTATTTGTTCTTCTATGAACGAAAACATATATATTAAGAGATCTGGACCTTTTTGAACTGATATTAAAAAGATTTACTCATATTTAAACATGAAAGAAATAACTTTTTTAAAATTGAGGTCAGGAATATTAAACTTGCATTTTTATAATCATCAATATATTAAAAAAGATAACTATTATTTTCTCCGCAAAAAGTTTTGAAAATAACTAATGTATTATTTAAATAATTAATGCAATATTTATTTGTATTTCTATAAATGAAAAACAATAATAGTATGAGATACTGAACTTATTTAAACTGATGTTAAAAAGGCTTATTCATATTTAAACATAAAAGAGATAGCTTTTTTAAAACTGACGTCGAGAATATTAAACTCGCATTTTTATAATCATCAATACATAAAAAATGATACCTATCAATTCCACCGCAAAAAGCTTTGAAAAGATTTTGCTGAAAATGAAAAACAATCTTTTCATTCTGCACACATAAAGTTTTTATTCCGATCGTCGATAAGAATACTGAATATTTCATTACTTAATCTCCCCATCTTTTAAACAATTTTTTAGCGGAATATGTTCCTCCATGCAATATCCCACCCTAAAAGCGCATAAACAACTATTCATTTTCTTATCGCTATTTTTCACGAGGCCTTTCTCTTTAAAACAAACAATGAAGTAGCAAGCAAGCCATGCAATTCTTATGAGCATCCCGGGATATTTTTAACATCAAACCATTTTTCTCTAAATAAAAACCTTGATTCGGAAAAAGATTCAAAGCCCTTTAACATCCTGGCTGAATCATATCCAACCATGATAAATTCTCTGAGGCAGAAGAATCATTAGAAGTCTTCCTTTGCTTTTCTCCAAATAGTTGCAGAACAGAAGAACGACATGCGTTTAAGTAAATGAGGGAAAAGAAAGATAAAAAAAAACCCTTTCTCATTAAAGACTTTTCTTTATAATAAGGCCATCCTTAGCTCCAGGCATAATCAGCCTTTTCAGTGCAGTCTAACGACTCCTTTATGGACCATAAAAGTTAAGACACCGATCGCTTCATGGACACCTACTTTCTGTTTTATTAATCGTAAAACAATATTCCGCTATGATCATAAAAATCCCACTGTTAATGACTTTGATAATTGTGCGGTCCATAACAACTCGGGCCCGTAAGGCGCAAACCGTTTTGTGTACCCCAAATCGACGTAATTGTTGTGATTTGTGTTTTATTTTGTGGGCGTCCCCACCTCACCACCCCACAAGCAGTGTGATCAGATTACATTAAAAATTAGGTCGTTAGGGCGGAGTTTAAATGATAGTTGTGGGAAGATAAGTGCACTGTGCAACTCCCTGAATGTCTGCTGTGGGATTTTTTATCAAATAAATTTGTTTATCAAAAGAGCAGGCCATAATAGATAAATTTAACTGCAAGGTCTTTTGTTTACCTAGATTCTCAGGTTTTGTTTAGGTTTATCAATTAGCTCTGAAATTGTTAAGGAATATGATTTCTTCTGGTAATATTTAATTATAGATTGAAGATTCGTTAATATTAATTTGACATATTACAATTTTATAAAATGATTATGCATTTTTGATGTTTTATTTTTAAATAAGAAGAACTTCTTAACATGAATTTGAGTATCAAAAGAACAAATGTCTGCTATAGGTAAATTTAATAGCAAAATCTTTTATTTATTTAGATTCTCAGTACTTGTTTAGGATTAGTAATAAAAGCATGAATTGTTATGGGATAGGAGTTCTTCTAGTAATATTTGATTATAGTCTTCAGGGAATAATTTATATTGAAATCTTGTTAATATCAATTCATCATATTAAACAGTTTTATTAAAAAAATTTTCATATTAAAATTTAAAAATTTTTAGAAAGGAATTTAAATGATAGTTGGGGGAAGATAAGTGCACTATGCTACTCCCTGAATGCCTGTTGTGGGATTTTTCATCAAATAAATTTGTTTATCAAAAGAGCAGGCCATAATAGATAAATTTAACTGCAAGGTCTTTTGTTTACCTAGATTCTCAGGTTTTGTTTAGGTTTATCAATAAACTCTGAAATTGTTAAGGAATATGTTTTCTTCTGGTAATTTTTAATTATAGATTGAAGATACGATAATATTAATTTGACATATTAAAATCTTCTAAAATGATTATGCTTTTTTTTATGTTTTATTTTTAAATAAGAAGACTTTAAAAAGAGCAAGCCATAATAGATAAATTTAACGGCAAGATCTTTTGTTTATCTAGATTCACAATTTTTGTTTAGGTTTACTCACAAATTGTTAAGGGATATAATTTCTTCTGGTAATATTTAATTATAGATTGAAGCTCCGATAATATTAATTTTACATATTAAAATTACATTTTGATGTTTTATTTTTAAATAAGACGGAGATGTATTTAAAAGCGTTCATTGCTTTTAATCATATAAAGATCAACCTACTAACCATTGTTGTGCAGTTAATGATAGCAGTGGTACTATATGTGCATATCAACGTATTTTAGCTGTGGGACTTCTTAGCAAAGGAATTTGCGTATCAAAAGAACTAATGTCTGAAATAGGTAAATTTAATAACAAGATCTTTCATTTATCAAGCTTCCCAGTGTTGGCTTAGTCTTATCAATAAACGCACGAATTGTTATGGGAAAGGAATTTTTCAGGTAATATTTGATTACAATTTTCAAACAAAGCTCTGTTTAAGAATACAAGCTTTAGTATTGATTAACAAATCAGCAAGTATTTAGTAAATCATAAATATATCATAAAATATCAAAAATCTATTTTAAAAATATATAGCTCAACTTTTGAACCAAATAAAATATTAATTGAGCTAAATATCAAATTTACCTTGGTCTATATATTTAAACTTTTAAGTTAACTTATACTCATTTTGTTTACATCTATTTTTATAATAATGAGACATGTTCTCAAAAAATATTTTGTTGATCCAGTTCTTTCAAGCTAGGCAATTAGATTCCTAATTATGATATTAGTTTTAAAATGTTGCCAATATTTTCTCTGAGTTTGAGTAATTAGTCTGCTACTGGAATAAAAAATATAGTTTTATGCATTGCTCGACAATGATTTGTAGCTATTTTTGTCTACATATTATGCTCTATAATAAACAGTATATATTATCCAATGTATGCTGTTATATTATCCAATTTTTGTAGAAGAAAACTTATATACCTATAAATGAATTTTAACAGTTAAAGTTATTGGTTATTCTTGAAATATGAAGGATTACTTTCTGTAATTAAAAATTGAAAACGACTTTTCTAACCCTTCAGAATTTCAGTGGCCACGCAATACAAATATTTTTATTGGGAAACACTATTCTCCATTGCATTGCAAATTAAGGCATGTACCGATATCAGTAATGTAATTTATTTTTTTTTTCATTAGGAGAAGGGGAAACATAATCCAAAATTTATCATCCCCTTTACACTTGTCACGAACTCCAATAAAGGTATCAAAATATCTACAGCATTAGTATAATATTCTCATTTGCAATCAATGAAGTGCGGGAACTTGATTTTTTTATGAGATTTCTCAACCGAGTCTTTTTTTTTATGTGTACTATATTTCCTAATGTAGCCAACCAACATAAAAATACTATCCAGTGTCCCGATAATATTTTCCAGCCATCCTCTCAATGTGGACATATCCGTTCCATCACACTGGACATTGTCCAGTGAAGTGCGACGGTCAAACAGACCTGCAGTTGCTATGTGAAAACGGCACAGTCCTCATTGTTCTAATGGATATCATCACTCCTAAAGCTTCTTTTAATTCTGTGGCCCGCTACGAAACTGTGTCACTGTCTGTGTTCCTGAATGCTGAATATGAACTAATGCGTTAGACGTTGTAAAGTTCATATAGTGTGGAGAACATTATAGGATGGAATATGAATTCGGGTGGAAATTATTAGATTCGATTGAAGTATATGTTATCCAATGATATTCTGTCAGTTTGTGATGGTTGAATGGGAAATTAATCATCCACAACACATAACATTTATAGTTATTAATAATTGAATTAAAAATGAAGTTTATCTTTCTCTCTTTACTTATATATACTATATATACAGAGAGGGAGATATAGACAAAAATAAAAATCATTTTATAAGTACAAAAATAAAAAAAAAAAAAAATGATGGACAAGAATTTAAATGGCAGATAAAAAAAAGAACACAAATATTTGTACAAATTATACAATCACAGGTTGTGAAAATATTTTACCCAGACGATATGTAAAAATCAAAGGAAAATAATTCTAACATCCTGAGAATAACTTTATCATCGAATATGTAACCTCGAAATATCATAAGCCATGTTATTTATGTTCACTAAATGACTTAAATTCAAATCAAAAACCCATCTAGCGACGTATTCCGATAACATGGAGTTATATTAAATATAAAGGAATGATGTATGTTGGCATATACCAGATTAACTTAAAAAATAAAATTCATTTAAGATAATATTTTTAATTTATTATTTCGTTCCAAAAATTAATAGTTTAATATTGCAAAATGTTTTTAATTTTTTTAATTAATATATCTCGTTATTTTAAAATTATCAAACTATCAGGCCACTAGTGGCATCAGACTTTAAAACTGACTGACGTTATTAATAAAATTGCTGCATTTTTTTTTAAATAACAAAAAAACTTATATACCTAAAAATAAATTCTAACAGAATAAAGACAAAAAAAATGCTATTGGTTATTCTTGAATAAAAAGGAATACTTTCTTTAACCAATTTACATAATTTAAAACTCAAAATTTTCAATTCTGCACAGATATTTTTTTCCTTAATAAGGTTTACCAAAACCAAAATTTTAACCGAACCACTCTAGATCACATCTCATTATATTTAGTAGGTCCTATTTTTCAGATATTTTTCCATGTGACACGCAAATACGAGGCAGTTACGCCTAAAATTCCTCCCATAATCCCGGTCTAATCAGCCTTAAGTGTGCAAAAAAAAAAAAAAAAAAAAATTACCTTAAACAACCTCCTTGTACTGTACCTTAAAATTACCAAACCAAACCAAACCTTATCATCCGTCAGCGGGCTGTTCGTGGCATACATAAGTAGCAATGATATCGGTGTTCAGCAAAAAAGTTATGTAATTCTGTAAATAAGCTCTGGGTCGTAATTATTTTGATGTGTTTCACGAAACCGAAACCGTATAGAGTGATTACCTTGATTCACGACACACTCGGCGTCTCGACTTCTGCCAAAAGCAGTTTTTTTCATGCTTTGTTCAGTGAGTTTGCGCATAAACATGGATTCGGCTTAAGAGTGTGGAGGTTCGAATAATCGTTTCTAATGTTGGTTGTAACTGATTTACAGAAACGATGGCTCTCAGTAGAGATTTTCACAACCTGCTCGAGTTTCTAACAATGACACTTCAGATTGATTGGTGGGAGCTATTTGAGATCTCACATAAGGCAAGCAAATGAAGGACACTCTGAAAGTATTCCTGGAAGTCAATAATTTCATTTCTCCATTTAATAAGGATTTATTAAGCCGTAAAGTCCCAGATATAACGTGTATCGCGAAGTCTCAGATACGGTATATTAGAAGATAAAGGGTGTCAAAAAAAAATCTTCCGATATGCCATGGAACATTTTACATTTATCGCATTAGTTAAATTAATCTCAACAAAATTTAGAATATAAAATTGATTGAATCCACTTTAAATCGTAGATCCTTGTCTAATATGACTGTAGATCATAAGTCTGATAACCCTACCTCTTAAAAAAGAAAACTTCTCCTGCCTAAAAATCTACAAGCTGGCAAACGGCCTTGGCCCACCATGGGGTTGTGGCGCCAATAAAAAATATTGGTTTGGTTTGTCTCTCTACTGTCATTTTGTGCACCATTTCGGCTAATTAGACCGGGACCTACAGTTTAATGTAGATTTCAAACCACCAACAAACATCCATACCACCTCCAAGATTCAAATCTAAAGCCTTTAGTACCAACGGAAAGAACGCTAGCCTATTAGCCATCAATGGAGAAGATTATTTATTTAGGATTTTTTATTATTTTTTTAAATTTAAAATGAATTTAAGAAACTGAACTGAGTACTAAGTACTGAATTATTAAGTATTAAGTACTTAATTTAAAGAAATATACTAAAATTATATTTTGACTGTGAAGGCAACATCATTCAATAATAAATTCAAAGCAATTTTGAATTTGAACTATAAACAAGAACAGAAAAAATAATTATCCTACTAGTGTTTAAATATAAATGAAAAAAACACTTTATCTACTGCAGGCAAAATTAAGATTAGAAAAATCAATTCTACTTTAAAAAAATATGACCTTAATGAATTATTTTTCTATTGATAGCAATTGGAATTTTTTAAAGCTATTTGCAAGCTAAAATATGTAAGATATATATATATATATATATATATATATATATATATATACATACTCGTATATATATGTCCTATTTAAGCTGAACCCACTTAAAGAAGAAAGATTAATCAATTTCCCTTAATAAAATTCAATGCAATATTTGAGATTAATTTAAGCAAGAATATTTTATTAGGCTAAATTACACAAATCCTTCAAATTCCAAAACTTCTTTGTTAAGAAAAGTATTTAATGTGGTCCAAAAAATCCATGGATTTACATTACAATAAAAAGTATCATTTGTTTGCTTCCAAATTTATTCCAAAGCAAGCTATTTCCTTATTTTTATATTTAATTTTTTTTTATTTGCTAGAAGTCTTTTGTATTGAATTGCAATAGCTTATTGAAGATGTTGAAATTAAAGTGGAAAAATGATTTCTGTAAGAAGTACTTAGACTTGGTGCTCCAGTTCAGAGAGGAAAATTTCTTGGTTTCCAATTGGATAACCACGAACATGCAAGAACTGTTCGTAATTTCAAAAGTAATAAAAAATATGAGTAGTAAAAAAAAATAAAGTCATTAATAATTCGATGGGAAGATCGTCTGAAAGATTCGAAGTTGAACATCTGCTCCTATTTTCAAAAGTCTGTCATTAATTTACATTTTATATCGTTTGCGGTTCGATCTTAAGGAAACTGAGCTGAAGTTCGAACGTTCGAATACTTTTTTTATTACGAAGAAAAAGAAATGTAATTCCAAATCATTGATTAAAAGAATACTTTTTCAATGCGTAAGTTTTAATTAATGACATACCGTGACAATGTCTTCCCTTTCCAAATATTATTACTTTTCATTCTTTACCTTCACGAATGGCAACGCTTTTTTACTTTTATTATTATCGTCTGCTCTTTTTTTTTTTTTTTTTTTTTTTTTTTTTTACCATTTATTTCATTTTTAAATTTATCTAAGAAGAAATAAATTGACTGGAAATATTTTTTCCATAAAGCTCGGGATTTTAAGTTACATTTGAAAACATCGATTTCGATATAATTTTTTTCCACTTTTACGGTTTCCGAATTGCAATTTTTTTTTTTTTTTTTTCGCTGGTGGAATTTTTATTCAGATGTGATATAAGTCAGTCAAGAATGAAAATCAGTTAAATGTCAAAACAAAAGAATTTTCCGCTTTTCAAAATAGCATTTTATTTTCATCCTTTTTCCGCTATTATTTTTTTTCCTTCAATAATTTCGGAACCGAAATTGTAAGAAATGTGGGTTTTTTTTATTCATTTATTTGTTACTGATGCGTTTATACTAATTTAAATAATTTCTTCGTAATCAAATATCCATTTCAAACATACGCAAACATTTTTGAAATTTTTCGTGTTATTTTTTTTTATAAATGAATTAACTACTTAAATTACTAGTAAAAACATAAATAACTTTGTTTTATTCTTGAAAGAAAAAAAAATAACAAGATCAATTTAATTTAAACACACATATTTTATGCTATAAATAATCAATATTAATTAGTTTTCCTTTTTTCAAGCTATATTAAACTAGACTATCATATTAGAAATTTAATTTTAAATGCATTCATTTTAAAGGTATTTTAGAATTTTTATGCAGAACAACAATGAAACCAAAGATAACTTTAAAGTTTAATACTGTTTGAGTATTTTTTAGAACTGAAAACACTAAAATAAAAACTAGATTTAATGTGAGAAGTTATTATTCTCGTAAAATAGCAAAATGTTTCCCGTATTATACATGTTATTTTTTTTAATTTATGGCCATGTTCATAAATATTTTTTTTATATTTTTATTAGCAGAATTTTTAGTACAAAAATTCTGTTTAAACTTTTTTTAATAATTATAACAAAAAAATATTATTACGAAATATTTGAATTATATCAAGTTAAATAATTAAAATGATAAGTCAAGAAAATATTTAGATATTTAATGAATGAAATGGATAAAAAAAAGTAAGGGAAATTTTAAATAATAGACATAAAATTATATAATAGAAATATTTAACACATGTTTAGCCTATGTGGTTATGTGGTTATGTGGTTTAATTTATCTGAGTATATAGCAACAAAAGCATGACTTTCAGTTATTTGTTGAAAATAATTACTATTTAGTCAATATTTACATTAACAAAGTAAATAACTGTATAGCTCGTGTGAAAAATTACTTTACTGAAAATTAATAAGTACTATATTAACTATTAAAAATTTCAATATAATTTAGATCCTACGTTAAATTTAAATACTAATGAACAACTCAAAAGAATATTTTGCTTTTTATGGCATTATAAATATTAATATTACAATGTAATTTTGTGACATGATAGAAGAATATAAATATTTACTCAAAGTAACAAAACATTGAAAATTCTTTGTTACATTTGAGAGAAAATACATAATGTTTCTACTAAGACATAATTTCTACATTTTTAGACATACAGAAACATAATTATATTTAATCTGCATATATACAAAATTCTTTGGCGTATTTCAGAGCAGATTTCATATTAAAATTAATTTTATGAATTAAATTTAAATTAATAGCTAAATAAATATACATGTAAATGTATTTTATAATTAAGAAAGTATTTTTGCTAGATAGACATGAAATTATTTGAATACACTTATTTTACGTTAATTATAAATATATTTAAATTCACAATTATTTAATTTTAATATTAAAATGTCTCTTAAATTATTTACAGATAAAATTTGAAGTTTCTGTTATAATTTTTTGGATTTTAAATTAACTTTTAATATGTAATACCCGTCTATTTTCATATTATTTAGGTAAGCATATATTGAATAATATAAAAGAAAAAATCTCTTAACATAATTTTTTTTAATTATTATTTGCATAAATAATTTTATTTAATGATTTCTTATATTATTATTTATAACATTCTATTCATGTTTGTTTAAATAATTTTATCGTATTTTACTTTTTTTACAAATATATTTAAGCTCTGAATTATTTAATTCAAATATTAATTCTTTTAAATGATTTGATTTTTTAATTTTAAATTTCTTTTTTTAAGTGCAGGATCCTAAATTTAAGCTTTTAAGACGTAATATCAACCCATTTTCATATCATTATGATAAGTATAGATTGAATAATTTAAAAGAAAAAAACATTTAAATTTATTTTTCTCTTACTACTTATGCAAATTAGATAGTTTTACTTAATAATTACGTGTACTATTATTTATAACATATATAATATTTTTAAATAATTTTATTTGTAGTAAATAATAATAATTGGAAAATTTCTGTGCTACTGATATTTAATAAATATAACATTTCAAAGAAGTTATAAAATTATTAACATCAAACAATATTTTTTGGGGACTTACATTATAATTACTTATATTTTCTGATAGTTTGTAATGTTACTTCCTTACAAATATATTTAAGTTCACAATTATTTAATGTTAATATTAAAATTTCTATAAAATTATTTACAGATGAAATATTAAATTGCTTTTTTTTTATTTTGAGGATCCTAAATTTAAACTTTAAGACATAATATCAACCCATTATTATATCTTAATTAACAAAATCTCTTAAATTTGTTTTTCTTAAATTCTAATTTGCATAAATAATTTTATTTAATAATTTTTATACTATTATTTATAGCACATTTCATGTACATTTTTTTAATATTTATATTTGTGGCAAATTATTATTAAAAATATCTATTTAATTAATATTTAAGAAATATAACAATTGAAAGTTGTTATAATATTATGAACATCAAATAACTTTTTAGGAAGATTGTTAACCCAAGTGTGTGTGTGTGTCAAAATTGTAGTTATCTCTCATAAAACCCTTAAGACTCATCACACATGCCATTAATTATAATAATTAAAAAATTTCCGGATCATAAACACAATCATTGCATATGCATCAGATGTGTATTAAAAGCATTACTTGACCGCTGGACTTAATTGTCAACCATGGAAGATATGTCACGTGGTGTGTTTTATTGAGAGAACAGGTGACACAAGCACAAACCATTAACGTTTTTCACACAGAATTTAACTATAAAAAGTGGCATCATAATCTTCCACTCTGCCATCAGCTTTATCATGGTGACTAATTAAATGCTAATGAATTGCTATTATTTAAATGAGCCTTCTTTCAGAACATTCTGGTGGGGTTTTTTTTTCTGGAACGAAATTGCAATCAAGTGAGCATAATACAAATATGTTCACATTCTTCTACATAAATTAAAGAACATTTTTTTTTTCTTCTTCAGTGATGCAATTTGCGGAAGGAAAAAATTTGCATAATTTTGGATTTTGTAATTAGGAAAAAAAAGGAAATGTCTAGTACAGTCAAGTACAGCGGCTTAAAAAGGAAGATTCTCTTCTTAAATGAAATCAGACGTGAATGACACTTTTTTGGTTTGTTAAGAGACGCTTTTTTTTTTTACACTTTCCACTTAAAAATGACAAAAAATGCTTCCTTTTTTTTAATTTTACAATAGCGAATTGAATAATTTTATGCGTAAAAAGTGGGAATTTGATTAAAAAAAATATTTCATTTTATTTATTTTAATAAGAAAATGGAAAGAAAAAATAATAATTATGTTATTATATTTTAAGAACTTTTCCTATATGTTAAAAATACGTTTGGGAAAAAATTTTATTATAAAATTAAATAAAAATATTTTTTTATAATATAAAATTCAAAGCTAATTTCCTCGAAAGATATTTAAGTAATGCTTATTAAAAATTGTCCTTTAAGTAAAAATGCGAATTTGTCACTCAATTTTAAAAATAAGATTGCTAATTGCTAAGCGAAAATGAATAAAGATAATCAAAAAACTATTTTTTTAATTAAAGAAGTTATGATATAGAGATTTGTATTCTCTATTCTTTTCTTAGTTTCATCTTCATAAATGGCAATTTAAATTAATAGGTGTTTATATGCAAGAATTTCCAAATTTTTTTAAACTGTATATTTTTAAATCCTTTTTATTTTGAAGAATATTTATCGATACTTCCTAGTGGAAAAATCTAGCAATTATTTTAAAATTAAGCTTAAAATAACTATTTAAATAAATGACGATTTATTTTAAATTATTCACAAATCTCGATTATACCTTTATACATTTGCTAGCATATATAACCATGCATTGCAGGATTCAGAAAATAAAACTTATTGACTCTGTATCTAGATTATCTCCTGTGATGGCATCTTCGCTTTCTTCAGCTATAATATTGGATACTCTCAACCTATTAGATTCCTTCCGATTTTCTGATACCTCCCCATTTTTAATAGATCTAAACTCATTTCTGCTATGATTGAATAGCTTTTTTTTCTTAGGCGGCATTGCAAATTTCACAATAAAAACTAGAGTGAAGTTCAACAAACTCTTTCTTCCAACCTCACCCTGGAACAGATTAATCATGGTTATCAATCCTATGGTTATCAAAGTTCGAACATGGAGACACAGAGAAGGGAAGAATTCTGATCAGAAGAAGGGGCCAAAAACTCAGAAAATACATCAGCTAAAAAAAAAAATAACGGCGACCATGAAAATTTCGCCAACCACTAAAAGTAGCCAAATAAGAATAAAACTTCATTTATCTCAAATTTCGTAATTTTTTAATAAATATTAAATTCAATTTTAAAATTATTTTTTCAGTTGATCTAGGCTTTGTTTTATAATCACCGGTGCTAATTTTAAGTAAATTTGGATGTAAATAGAGGTTGTTAACGCCCATTCACTCATGAACTTGGAGAAATATATGTATATTCTCCTTGTTCAGTTTGTATTTCGTAAAGAAAAATGAAATACTTAGAAGAACGGAAATAATAAATACTTAGAAGATTACACCCATTTAATTCCCTCAAACAAGAATAATCATAAAAATAGCATGCTTAAAATGTTGTGGTTTATCATGATGTTTATTGTTTTTTAAGATATTTGTGCAAATAAATACAATTGGATTATTTTCTATCAAAGACGTTAAAAATGAAAATTATAATCAATAAAATATTGTAATGAAAAAGAAAAAAATAAATTAAACAAATAAATTAAATTTACAACACCTACAGTAATCTATTTCTTTTAATTTTTGTTGCACATAAATAAAATGTTACTTTATGTATGAAAAGAATAACTTTGTACCTGAATCTGTTGACAAAATAGCAAATAATATTCTATTTTTTAATTTATTGCACATGCACTAAAAGCAAATATTACAAACTTACAAAAATGTGAAAAGCTTTTCTAATAATAAAAAAATCTTCAATAGCATATATATTTTAGCTTTTAACTGAACAAAATCAAATATTACATACAAAGTTGGCAATTCAACATATCCTATGTCAGGGTGTGCCGAGTGATGGACGGCGCTTGGTCGTAAAAAATTCCGAAAATTGTCTGTTGGGAAACCGGAGAAGATATTTGTGGCAAACGGAAATAGCATAAGCTGGTGGTGGCTCCGTAATGGTGGGGCTGTTTTTTCATGGCAACTTGACTGGACCTAACATTGACTGGAAATGCTTTTATGTTCAGCTTTAATCACTTGCAGCCATTCATGGACTTCATAAAAAGATGGGATTTTTAATGACAATGCGCCAAAAACTGTTCGCGATTGGTTTGAAGAACATTCTGGACAATTTCAACAATGATTGGCCACCTAGATCACCCGACATTCCCATCGAGCATTTATGGGACATCATCGATCTGTTCGTGCCCACAACTATCGAGACAACATGGCTCAATATTCCTAAGAAGACTTCCAATTGTTGAGTCCATGCCACGTCGAGTTGTGCACTTAAAGGGAGGGCCGACACGATATTTATCCCATGACTTTTGTCACTTCAGTGTATTAACATAATTTAGTTACAATGAAATTACTAAGTGAAATACTTTCGTAAGATAAAAGCATTTTTTAATTATTATTGAAGTATTTATTCACATTTAAAAACACACACAAAAAAATACACGTTATAGAAATAATAATAACTCAAATGCGCTTAAAAATTTTTATCGAACTTCCCATGGTTGCAGAGCATGTTGGTCATTGGACTCTTATCTTGCAAGTAAAGTATATGGTGGGAAAGTGAAAAACTTTGCAGGTAAGTCTATTTATGATACGTTGTTAAAACAGTCCAAAGTAAAATATTAAAATTACAAGATTAATGAGAACTAAATTATTAAACAAGGCACTAAACAAATTAAAAGGGGAGGAGTTGCTGTTGGTAGAAGTAGTGATATTTCAAGTGGAGTCACAAGATATTAATCCATGTCCTGAGCTCTTAGTGTTAATGGAAAGAGAAATATTGTTATGTGAAGGATTTTGTATTTCAGGATTTGTGACGTGAGCAATGTTATTATAAAACATTAAATTTTTAAATGCTAATTAGTAGCCGTGCGCAATAAATCGAAACATTGATTTAAGTCTAAAATTGCATATCCAATTTTATTGTTCTTATTCTAATGAAATTTCTATTGTCAATGTTCTGTAACAACAATTTTAGCTTGATTTCAATGTAAATACCAATTTTTGAAAACTGGTTGTACTTGCTTCAAGGATAATCGACAAATCTAAGCTGCGCGAGGGAGAAAAGCGATTTCGAACATCGACATTGAAAATCAGTTCGGAGATATCAGGTGATTTCAGATGATCGAGATTTGTTCGTCAGCGCTTCTGCAAAATTATTACCTACCTTACTAATTTTATACTTATTGAAAAACTGAAATTAGAGATATTGTTTAGTAAGTTATTACTATTATCAAGGAGTTTTGGCAAAATCGTAGAATAGAGGCCGTTAAGATTTGGCGTTCTTTTTGCAAAGTATAGCAAAATATGTAATATAAAAATTAATAGTTTAAAAAAACTAAAAAATACGCTTTTAGAGTTAATCTATCTAAAAAGTAAAAAATAATTGTTAACATAAGAATAAAATGACTGACGAGAAAATGAATGTCACTGTTCTAAAAGAGTGGGGTGCTTGTATGACATTTTAAAATTAACTCTGCATTTCTGAGTGAAACTAGTGAAAAATTATAACCATTGATATTGAGCACCCCACGCTTTTAGAACAGTGACATTCATTTTCTCGTCAGTCATTTTATTCTTATGTTAACAATTATTTTTTACTTTTTAGATAGATTAACTCTAAAAGCGTATTTTTAGTTTTTAAACTATTAATTTATTTTTTACTTTTTAGTCTGATTAACTCTAAAAGCGTGTTTTTTTTAGTTTTTTTAAACTATAATTTATTTTTTATGAAAATTATATATGTATAAGGCATGAATTATATAGGCATGAAAATTATATATTTACAAGAATAAAATAAGAAAAAGTAAAATTAAGGAATAAAAAATTTAAAAGTTTATGAGAAATACAAAAAGATAAATACAATGCAAATAAAAATTAATGAAAAAATACTAAAAAAGCTAAGCACAATACAATTAATATAAGCAAAAAAAAAGAATAATATAAAAAAGTTGGAATATACTACAAAGTAGAGTAATTGCTGCTAGAAAGGATGACTAAAGTCTAGGTCTGGTGCAAATTATGCAGAGACGGTACCTTGGCCGATTATCCGCTAAGTTTATATACTTTTTGCCCACCGAAATTTTCGGCCAATAGGAAGAGCGCAATTCGACATGATCGCACTCCTATGCCTTTGAGATCCGCCTCTTTTTAGCCACGGAAATTTTCGGCCAATAGGAAGAGCGCAATTCGATCGCGGATATTACTGAATTTCTACCCGGGGTGAAAGAAAGCTGGGCAACGGGCGTACCGGTTATGATGTTCCTTGGTGGTTTTAAGAATCACAAAACCTCCACATCTTAAATTAATTGAAACATTAGCATAAATTGTAGTTTCTTAAATTAATGAATAGAAGTAATTAAAAATAAATAAATAAATTTAAAATTTAGGAAAAACATCTGCTTGAGAACAATTAAAGCATGAGATCAAAAAAGCTAAAGCTATCGGTACAATTAAGAGTTCGTTGACGATGCCCAAAAATAAAAAGGTTAAAGTTAAAAAAAATGAGAATTTTAAGATAAAAGTAAAATAAAACAAAAGGAATTAAGATTAAACAAAATAATTATACAAAATAAGTAGGGTTTGATCAGTTGACTGACTCGCCAGTAGATGGCGCCATCAGTCCCAACATCGAGCCCAAAAAGTGAGTTACATACAAACATACAAACATACAAACATACATACATACATACAAACATACAGGTGAAGCTAATAAAAGCGTATTAAAAAATCTCTAACATATTGTACATTTAAATTTCAAGCTGAACAAAATCAAAAGCAAAGGATTTAAAAGTGAGCTAGAGGTTTTAGCACTGTAACGTTTAACAAACAAACAAAAAAAAAAAAAAAAATTCGATGAAGCAATAATAAACTAAAACATTAACTTTTGCAATGGGGTTCACTGTAATGGATAAGTTAAGAGCTAGAAAAAAAAAGAATCATTAATTTATTGAATTTCAAAGGCATACAAAATTTAAAAAAAAAAAAAAAAAACCTTCCTCCACATTGGGCAAGAATTACGGCACTTGGGCAACATCTTAAAAGCAACAAAATCCGGAGCTAACACTTGCCCATCATTCGAACCAATCATTCCAGGAAAAAAAAAAAGAACACAACTCTGAAGGAACAAAGAGGAACCCGCCAAACCCTAAAAGTCAGTCGTCTACAGGGCCTTCTAAAAGGCGTGTCAGCATGATCTTCGAATCCTTGTAATTTTCAGCTTTCTTGCAACTTTCAACCGGAAAAGAAAAGTTGCCTAGTTTCGTGTTCAGACAAAGACAGAGACAGATCACCCGAAACTTTAATCTTCGTTGCCAAAGCGTTGTTGAGAACTAAAGAGTAAAAAAGAAAAAGAAAAAGAAAAGAAAAAGGCGGTTCTTCTGCTGCAGTCACTTTGTATTTTTTAGCATTAGTTGGCGGCATCACGAGAGAGGCAATTTCTCACTCAGTGTCTTTTGCTAACATCGGGATCTGGTGTCTCAGAACTTGCAATCTTGCAAGTTAGGAATTAAAGTCTCACACAAGATGAGTTGGGGCTCCATTATGTCTGTTTTTGGCGCCCGGAATTTGGAGAACAGAAAATTCCTCTTTTTTAATCATGTCATTTCGAAAAAAAAAAGAGTTGAGAGCTATTGAAAATTTTAATCCTCTTCAAGGTTATTGATTTAACTCATATTTTTCTTTGATATTCACATGCCATTTTTTGTTTGTTTCATTTTCTACTTTTCTTTCTACTTTCTTTCGTTCATTTTCTACTCATAATTACTTAACTGAAATTTTTCTTCTTGCATAGAGTGTTGTTACTTGGCGTTTTGTGTTATGATAATATTAATTTTATTTCAATACTTGTGTTATTCAAAATAATTAAAAATTACACGATCTTCTTAATTTGGAATTTTAAACTAATTCAAATTAGATATGTTAAATAAATAAAAATATAGATGAAATAATATAAATTATAATATATAATATTAACTTTATAATATATTATAATATATAATATTAACTTTATAATATATTATAATATATAATATTAACTTTATAATATATAATATTAACTTTAATTATACAAAAATGATAATATTAACTTTACTTAAATTCTTGTGTTATGCAAAATAATTAAAAATTATACGATCTTTTTAATTTGGATTTTAAATTAATTCAAAAAAAATTATAATGTATGTATCAATAAATGATAAATGTTAATAAAAAATATAAAAATATACGTATAATAATATATATTCTAAATAAATATAACATAAAACTATAAGTATAAAATGGTTTTGGAGACCCTATGATTATTGAATCTATGATTTGCTAATCTTCTTCTTCATTGGCGCAACAGCCTGATGATGTGCCAAGACCATTTACTTATTGGCATATTTTTAGACAAAAGATGTTTTCTTTTTACTGGTTTTAGGGGTTTTCAGCCTACGCCCAACACTCTACAGTCATATTAGGCCAGGACCTACTGTTTAAATTGGATTGCTAACATCGAGATCTGGTGTGTCAGAACTTGCAATCTTGCAAGTTAGGAATTAAAGTCTCACACAAGATGAGTTGGGGCTCCATTATGTCTGTTTTTGTTCCCGGAATTTGGAGAACTGAAAATTCCTCTCTTTTTAATCATGCCATTTTGAAAAAGAGAGTTGATAGTTATTGGAAATTCTAATCCTCTTCAAGTTTATTAATTTAACTCATGGTTTTCTTTAATATTCGTGTCAATTTTGTTTTGTTCAATTTTCTCCTACTTTTTCTACTTTCTTTCTTTCATTTTCTACTCATAATTACTTAACTGAAGTTTTTCTTGGAGCACAGAGTATACGAAAATATTACCGTTGCTTCAATTCTTGTGTTATGTAAAATAATTATAAATTATACGATATTTTTTATATTTTGGAATTTTAAATTATTTCAAATAATAACACCTTAAAATTGTTCCAAAAACCATATGATTACTGAATTCCGTCATTTATTAATTACAATAAAAAAGAAACAACCATTGCTGATTATGGTTGTTGATATCATACTTATTTTTAAAATTTATTTTATGATAGTTCTTAATTACTAAAATAATTATATTCTTAAAGCATAAAATATTAAAAGCTGTTTTAAAATTTGTCATGTTGAAAGAATTTACAACAAGGTACGAAACATATCGTTATATTTATTCAAAAATTATAAAATTCACTATCTTAAATTTTTTTTTCTATCTAAAATTTCTTTCGTATCACACTTGGCAGACTGCAACTTCTAGATTAAGTCCAAAATCTCGTGGAAAGGAGGCAGCTTCTGCTGTGATGGAGCACCGATAGGTAGAAGTCAGGCTTAGGTCCGTGAGGCTGAAGAAGAAGGGCAGTGCCTTCCGGGACGACTTTTAGTGGAATTACAACACATTTGTGTCTCATATGAGAGGAAACACGGAAAAGATGCCCCGAAGAGGCTGAACATCACAAACGACATTGAGTTTCCTCGTTTTTTGAAACAGTGTCTATAATAAAACCGCAAGTAGATAGAATCGCAACCCTAATGCTTACCAGCAGCATATATATATATATATATATATATATATATATATATATATATATATTTATAAATATTTTAAAATGCTTTCGATAAGTATTAGAGGCAATCTCTATAATTTAATTATTTCTGCTGTATATTTACGTAATGATTATATATATATATATATATATAAAACTCAGAAATAATTAAATTATAGAGATTGCCTCTAATACTTATCGAAAGCATTTTAAAATATTTGCATTTATAAATCCTCTTCAATATCTATATTGCATATATTCTGTGAGTCTCAATTTGTGTCTAAGCATTTACAAGTATTATAAAACAATTTCAAAGATATCGGATTTTCTATTTAAGGTAAAATATTACTTCGTTATCAAGTTAGCTGCTATTGTTTTATTAACAGTAAATTTAAATTAATCTATTGATACTACGAATAAATAATAAAAATAATTATTATATGATGAACAAATAAAGATGCAAACTACATTAATCAAAATATATTGGATTATTCCATTAATTCCATTAAAATCGTCATCAAGAAATGGAAAGATATTAATGTACTGAAATGTTTAAATTTTTGAAATACATCTTTCAAAACTGGAAAAATAAAGTAATAATTAACCGCTTCGAATATCTTTAATAAATCACAATAATCAAAAAAAAAATTATAGAATAAAAATACCGAATACAGATTACATAAATATGTACATGTCCCATTTCTTACTAATTTTTATCCTATAAATTTAATTTTCTTTTAGATTTTGTTTTAATTTCGTACGAATAGATATGGTAATAATTTCCATTCTCAAATCTGAATAAACGCTCTTTATTTACGAACGAGATTAAATCCAAAATAATTCTTGGAATAAACAGAAAGCTTATGACGTCACCATATTAAATAAAGCATCCAATTATTTCGAAATAAATTCTGGAATTCTACGCAGTCTTAGCGTAATTGAAAAATTAAAAAAAGAAAGAGTTTACTGATTTAATTAAAAATAATTCCTTGTCAATTGCAGGAGTAAATAAAACAGATATATTTTCCCTTTATTTCACTAGAACATATTTGTCGCACTAGAACGACGTTAGTTATTTGTAAATTGATTAGATTAGACAAATATAAAAATAATACTTCTCAGATAAAACGCAAACAGATTAAAATTATTTCTAATTTTTGTTTGCTATTGGAAAAGGAATGATATTTCTTTAAATTTAATTAATTCTTTTTCGAGTAAATATTTATTCTCAAACGACGAATTTAATATTGAATGGATTAGATAATCATAAGAGTGGTCTTGACATTAATATATTACTCTTTTGAATTTATTTAAAATATCTAAATTGTGCAGTTAAATCCAAGGAATTTAAATGTAAAATTTAAAAAAAATGTTTTTCTGTACAAGTTAAATTTTGATTTGTTTAATTCCCCTTATTTGTTAAAATTATAGTGTAAGTGTTAATTTTTAAATTCCTACTATTAATTCACACTCTCCCTATATATATCTTGTTCAAATTTTCAATCGTTCATAAAATACTTTTTATTCATCCACTCAAGTTCTAATACATTTTTTTGAGCTTGTAGTAGATGACACTTGATGTCAGTACAGTTTTTTCAAATATTAATTCATTAATTCAATTTAATTAATTAATTTTAGTTTTTTTTTATTTAAAATGCATGTATCTACCAATAGATGGCGCCAGATGTAAGAGGAAAATTTCAACTAAAAAACTACGAATTGACTTTAAAAAAAAATGTATATTACTTGTTTTTGTTTTAATTTTGTTTTTTGAGTATAAAAATTTTTTGTTGTGTTGCGATTAATCCTCTAGGTCCAGTAGTTACGGATGGACACTCCATCAGTAATCTACTCATGGGTAGAGGGAAAGATGGTAGCTTCTTATTATACCTATGTGTGTAATGGAACACACACATAAGTAGAATCATACTCGACTCTGAGTCGCCGAAGAAGGATAGTGTCTATCTGGAGGACTTTTACAGGAATTGACCCGCATTTGAGTATCGTATGGTAGAAAAGGCGGAAAACTCCCATCAGGTATTCCAACTAACGGGGCATGATACTGAACATCACAAATGACATCGAGTCTTCTCGTTTTGAAACAGTGTCTACAGCAAGGCCGCCAGGGGATTGTACCTCGGCCCTAATGTTCGTTACCAATGAGACACGAGTTGGGTGTATAAAAATTCAATAATGCAAGTGAATTTTTACCTTAAATTATCCTAAAATTGTCTCAAATTTTTCTATTAAATAACATAATTTTTATAAATAGTTTTAACAAATTATAAAATAATAATAATAAAATTTTGTAATAATTATTGTATGCACCTTTTTATTATTTTTTTTTATTATAAGCAAAAGATCAGAATTTATATGTATATTATTTTGAAGATTCTATTATTATGAATGTAAAATAAGTTCTAATTTCTCGTAATTTTTATAATTACGTCATATTTAATAATTATTTGTTGGCTTTTTTACAAACATTTCCATTGTGAATATATAATGAATCATAACAAATGGTTCATTTTGAGGGACAAAGTTTCCTCATAACAAGACTTTTACCTTTTTTGCATTAAATTAATAAAAAAATAATAATAATTGTTGGTAAATAATAAAAAATTGTTGGTAACTTAAAATAGTTGGGGTATAATTAATTAATTAGAGAGTGGCTTATAAATTGATTGGATAAGGAATAATAAATTTATTTAAAATCTATTAACACCAAAAAACCCACTGATCTGTTGCAGAAATTTTCAATGCAATGTCTGGAAAGCGGTTTCATTTCTCAACTTTCGAAAACTACTTGACTTGGAGTCGGTTTTTTGGTTACACATCAAAGGATTTATCATTTTCCAAAAGACGACTGCAGAATCTTTCGGAAGAGGGTTTATTTTTCGATTTTAAACTGAAACGCCTGAGGACAGACGGAAGTTCAACTGAATGTTTCAAATTTATTCACTGTCTGAGGGAAGAACTTTTAAGAACAATTGATTCATATTTAGATTCAATATGGAGAAAAGTCTAAGAATTTCCCTTTGGCATTGCTCATTAATTATATGCTGCTGCAAGCAACACAGAGTCTATTCGTCACGGATGGGAATTAAATTGGGTTTGACTTTAAAAAAAAGACTTTATTTGTGGTACTTTTTAATTCTCATAAATTCCTACCATCTGGTATTTTAGACAATAGCCCAGACATAGAACCAATTTGACCCAAATATTTGAACTATCTACTCTTATGCAATAAGCTTGTAAGAACAAATATTTCAAGTACGATATGTTGCCCGTGGTTCAGTGGTAACGTGCACCGTTGGTGAGCATTAGGGCTGATGTTCAATCCGATGAGGGCTTTGTAGTAGGCACTGTTTCGAAAAAAGAGGAAACTCGATGGCGTTTGGGAAGCTCACCTTATTGTTTCGTTATTCCGGCTAACTAGCGGTAGTTTTCCGGGTTTTTCACCCATACGATATGTAAAAGCGGTGTAGGTCCCTGTAAAAGTCCTCCTGGAAGGCACTGCCCTCCTTCTTTAACGACACGGAGCCAATCAGACTTCTACTTAAGGTTCTCCATCACAACAGAAACTGAAACATTTCCTTCCATCCATGAATGGATTAATCATGGGATGTCCGTCCCAAAGTGTAGGACTTTGACATTTAGACACGCACGTTGTATATAAAAAATGGGTGATCTCATACAGGAAAAAAATCACTTGTCAACTCTTTGTCTTATTTGTTTGTTCTTTAACTTCTTTTTATCGGTGGAAATAATTGCGAGATCATCCAGTTCTTTTTTAACCATACTTGTGTTTCTTAAGCAGCTTAAAAATTTAAGGCTGCATCAGTGGATATACTTCGATCATAGATAGTACTTAAAACTAATAAGCAACCAAACCGAATGGAATCAAATACAGCTTTATAATAAGGGGAAAATGTAATTTGGGAGAGGTATTTAATTACAATAAAATAATTTTAATTTTTAATGAATCAAAATTTCAAATTACACAATATCCAAAAATTAGATAAAAAAATTCTACAATATCTATTAAAAATTCTTCTTTTGTAAACTGCTTGTCGCCACCTATATCTGACTAACATCCCTTTCAAATAATCGATTCGTCCGTTTTCTGTTTAAAAACGAATATTTACATTTCCTAAGATCCGTAGTCGATTTATAACTGTTTTATCACCCTTCGAGATACCGAAAAAATATTCCAAATTTTTAATGCTGTGAATATAAGATAAATTATAGCCTATTGGAAATCTTTAAATAAAGGAGAAAAAAAATCTGTAGGAAGGAGCGATTTTTAATCAATTCCTCTCAAAAACAGGAGTAAAGACACATAGCCATAAGACCTAAGAGATTCGATTTTTTGTGAATGATGCAGTTCAAGTTTGGAAGCAATTTAAAACTCACTCGCTTATTGAGAAGTGTTGTGATCTGAAAGCTAATATGAAATCCTTTTCTAATGCTTATTTAACATTATCAAATCATCATTACAGTCTTTATTATTGAAAATAAAAGAAGATATGAAAAACTATTGCTACCAGCTACTTACTATTCTCGAATCTCTTTGAATTTTCAAAAAAAAAAAAAAAAATACTGAAATAAATAAATAAAAATAATAATAATAATAAAATAATAAAGTAAAGGAAAAGAGGTAGATAAAAAGAGCTAAAAAAACTAAAGGGGAAAAAAACAACAACAACAACAAAAAAATTACAAAGAAAGAAAAATACAAATCCCGAATTTCCTTGAATTTTCCAAAAAAAAAAATAATAATAATAATAATAAAAATAATAAATAAAATAAGAATAAAAAATATGTATATATAAAACAAATAATAATAAATAAAAATAATAAAGGCAGAAAAAAAGGGCTAAAATTAAAGAAATATGCAAAAAAAAAGGGGGGGAAAAATAAATAAAGGAAGATACGGAATAAAGGGCTACTTACTATTCCTGAATTTCTTTGAATTTTCAAAATTAAAAAAAAAAAAAATGGATGAACGTCAAAGTTTTCACATGTTTAACTCGATTCATGTCAGCAAGCGCAACTATCCATTATATTGCTTTCATGTGAATACACTTGTGGCTTCCATTGTAGTTATTGCTTTCAGAAAAGAGGATATTCAACGGCAATAAGGACAACATGCGTAAGAATCTTTATCAACAATCAGGTTGCGTTGTGGGAATTTTCCGGGTGATATTCCATATGATACAAAATATGCTACAGTTTGTAAAAGTCCTCCCTTAAGGCAATGTCTACCATTCATCATGTGTAATTCATGCTATACATAAATTGGATATCAAGGTCATTTAGGTACAAAATGAAAATCAGATTAACCTACTTCACCAACTACAACATCAAAATCATCCATTAGTGTATTGCTACTATTATAACTTCCTATGATAATGGATTGTTGTGGAATTAACTACGTGTTATAGGTTTATGCCATCGATGAATGTGGTTTCAATGGGTTGATGATGTGCGAGGGAGTATTACTTATGAATGTCTCCTTTTCATTCAATGACTGAGCGTGGAAAGGCCTGAGGTTTGATTTATGTAGCTGTCCGTCAACACCTCTGGAAGCACCAGAAAAATGCTGTATCATACTTTCTGAAAGAATGCACCAGCTGTCTAATTTATGAAGTAGATCTAACTTGCATGACAGAAGGAGAAAACATTGGGATACAAGGGCACAATTTATGTGTTTGCATTCTGTCCTGATAAAAGTTATTTTTTCTCTTCCTATAAATATCTCAGAGTCGGTGTTGCAAATAAACCAGATTTTTTTTTTATTAATAACGTGAGACTAAAATATGAATTCTATTAAAATAGTGAATGATTGATAATTGACTTTGAAATTTGAAAACAATAACACTTATCAGACTTTTCATATTTCGAAGTTAATTAATATTATCTTCAATAAGGTCTTATCTTCAACTGATCTTCGATTAAGTTTTTAGTGATATCAATCGTGCCAAGATAAAACAAAGCCCAATTTTTATTGATATATTTAAAAATAATGCTAATATATTAAAATAAAATAAAATAACGATTGATTTTATTAAAGTTCTGAAAGACTTTTACACGTTTAAAATTAAGATATGAAGAAGGTTTCTTTTTTAGTATAACCAAAAAAAAATTTTTTAATGTATTTATGTTAGAATAATAGAATAATAGATGACAAAAAATTCAAAACTTTTCTGTGAAAAAAATGTCGATAAATATTTATTCATGGGATATACAAATATTTTAAAAATCAAATAAAAATAATAAAACACCAGAACTTTTGGTTCTGGGAAGCGTTTTATTTTTGAGGGTTTCCTTTTCAAACCTTTGCTCCTGTTCAGCTCCCACATTCATACAGTATCCACTACAACTAATATGGCTTCTACAACTGGTCCCTAATTGTAGCGAATTTTTAACTGAAATTCTTTTGTCTTAATTTTTGCATATTATTTTTTACCTTACTTATGATCTCCGATACTAAATATGCTCAATTTTCTGAGTACCATTTTAAATTTGTAGAAACTTCATTTTTTATCTTACTTATATTTTAAGCATTGTTGTTATTAATTGTTTTAATCAATTTTTAATTGTGGCACAATATAATAAATTTAGACGAGGAGATTAGGGGGTCCTATCCCAAGTGGTTAAGGGATTTTAGGGGGTTAAGGGATTCTAGGGGGTTAAGGGGTTCTAGATTGTTAAGGGGTTCTAGATTGTTAAGGGGTTCTAGATGGTTAAGGGGTTCTTGATGGTTAAGGGGTTAAGAAGTTAGGTTAAGGAGTTCTGTCATTGGTACTCTCGTAATCGATACTACAATTCCCAGTTGCAGTCATGGGATATATTTGGTTATTAATTCTTTCAACAATCTGGCATAGTAACAGAAACAAATTTGACCCTTTGTAAAACATTACATAAATTCTCAAACTGATGCATGCATTAGTAACTAAAGTTATCCTACTTTTGGTACAGTATATATTAACCATAGATATTATAATTAAAACTATATATCTTTCAAGATATATTTTATTTTCTAATTCAAAATTGCGTGCTCAGAATTTAAGTATGCTACGTATATTAAAATTCCGATCGTTCACATTAATCGCCATTTTTGAAATCAACATCAATCACTAATTTAAAAAAAAAAAATCAATATATCTCCACACCTAAATTACTGATGATATATAATGACATTCCCCTCCCCAAAAATAATTTCCCCGTGTCAAACCAACACCCCATTATTTACTCCATGAAATCCATCTCTTTCCCCATACTGGGGTCTGGCTGTGCTGAGAATGTAACGCAATACCCCATCTGCGTTCAGTGCAATTTTACCTACAAATAATAGCGTGGGTGAGGTGGGAAGCCATACCATTCATCAGAGGCGTTTAAAAGGCCGTTTAATTCGGGTAGGGAGCGATTATTTTTATGGGTAGTCGCTCGGGCGGCCGTAAAAGTGAATATTTCAACCAAAATCGACCACTTATAGCTCGCCGGTACTTCAGTTTTAGCGCTCTGCCAGTAAAGGGGGCAGGTGGACTTTTCAACGCGACAATTTATTTTCGATTTATGGAAAAGGGGGG
The DNA here is from genome assembly GCA_021605075.1 of Caerostris darwini. Lineage (NCBI taxonomy): Eukaryota > Metazoa > Arthropoda > Arachnida > Araneae > Araneidae > Caerostris > Caerostris darwini. The sequence goes on along the minus strand of BPLQ01005814.1, from coordinate 66,402 downwards.
TGCGTCATGGTCCAATAGGGTATGTATTAGCTGTGTGCATATTTATTGCCTGACCGCTCGAAGCGATATTATCGCTTTTCAATTCGAAATGTATTGGCTTCGGCTAGAAGGCTCGGCGAGGGACTCGTTTTCTAGATGGTTTTGTTTTGGTGAGTTTTCTGTTTTGGGTGATACTTTGGCCATTCTTTTTCTTTCTTGACTACAAAAGTTTATAGCAATGATATAATACAATGTACAACTATTGTATTTGAAAATGTAAACAATGTATTGCAACTGTAAAGAAAATGCATTGACATAATTTTTAATTTTTGTATACATTGTACTTATTTGTTTTATTTGTCACTCCGTCCTTAGTTATTTGAGACGTATTCACCTAATGCCCTCCCCCCCTTTTTTTTAAATAGAATGATTCCTTCAGAAATTGAATATAAAACAATTAATATGTAAATATAACAATTATAACAATTTCTTTAAATGTAAAATGGGGCTTTGTAAGAATTAAAAGTGTCAAACTTCTATCAGTGTGAAAATAATGACGGGGAGTTATGCATCCATTGATTTTGGGATCTGCTGGGCTGATAGATTTTAAAAGCCTATAGTATGCGATGAAATAATACAATGTATTACTAGTGTATTAAATAATGTAGTAACTACATTGATTTTTAATTTTTTTTATATAATATGATTTTTTATTTATTTGCCATTCCGTTCTTAGTTATTCGAGACGTATTCACCTAATGCCTATTTTTTTAAAATCAAATTGAATATTTCAGAAATAAAAGGTAAATTCAACGGTATTTTCTTTTATATGTAAGATGGGGCCTTGTAAGTATTAGAAGTGTCAAAATTCTATCGTCGTGAAAATAGTGGCGGGGTATTGATCAAACATTGGTTTCGAGATCTGATAGTCTAATTTCATGACTAGTTTAGTGGCTAATTTAGAGACTTTTTTAATCCTTACATATTAATAGAAATTTGAATTTATCAAAATTGTTGAATACACCGATATTGTTTCAACGCGAAAATTTATTTTCGATTTGTGGAAAGGGGGGGGCGGGGGTGTCATGGTCCAATAGGGTATGTATTAGCTGTGTGCATATTTATTGCTTGACCGCTCGAAGCTATATTATTGCTTTTCAATTCTAAATGTACTGGCTTCAGCTGGGATATAGGCGAGGGACTCGTTTTCTGGATGGTTTTGTTTTGGTGAATGCTGAGTTTCTGTTTTGGTGATACTTTGGTCATCCTTTTTCTCTGTAGACTGCAAAAGTTTATAGCAATGTATTAATACAATGTATTACTACTGTGAAGAGCTGGATTGATATAATTTTAATTTTTTGCATATAATGCACTTATTTATTTTATTTGCCATTACATTTTAGTTATTTGAGACATATTCACTTAATGCTTCTTTTTCTAAACGTACTGAATCCTTCAGAAATAAAAGGTAAAACAATATTTTCTTATGAAAAAAATATATTATACAGAGTGATTAATAGTAATTATACAAACTGACACCTTTTAGATGTTTTCTTTACTTAAATCTTTCTGTTATTATTAATATGCTTAAAATAAATCGGAGGTTTATTTTTTTTTACATTTATTTAAAATAACTTGAAACAAATAAGGATTTTGTATCCATTCTGGCCAAAGACATTGGATCTTTGTGTTCAGCTTTGCTTGCCGGGTTTCTAACTAATGTGCTTTAGATTTAGATACTCTACATCATCAATTATTAAAAAAAAAATTACCATAAGGCATATAGTAGCAAATAGAAACTCTGCAGTTTTATTAAAAAACTTCTGTGTCATTCAGATCGATTCATAGTAATTTTTCAAACGGATGTTTTTTCTGATATTTCTTATTTATCTAATTCTTCTTCTTAATATTAATACTGCATAAAAAAAATAAAAAGCTATATTTGCTACTCTTAAAAATAAATTTGATGTTATTAAAATAGCAATACCCTGTTTAAATATATTCCTTTTATGTTAGATATTTTAATAACTTTAATACATAAATGTATTCAAAATACATCAATAATGCGAAAAAGAAGAATGCTCTAAAAATTAAATGTATTCAATATTTTCCGTACAGTTTGGAAGAATATGTTTTTTTCTTCAATTCCTCATTTCTCACATTCATCATTTTATACAAATGTTTCCCCCGTCGGTTTCAAAGATTAAGATCGTCTGTGAATCCCCCCTTTTCAGATTTTGCTGATAATATTAAAACTGATAAAAAGATTATGCATTTTTATCGTGAAGAAATCGTAGAAATTGTGTATTTTTATGGTACTGTGCACATTTATCGTGACGAATTACTACTAGTACGAAAAATACTATTAAATATATGAACACTTGCTTATTTTTAGTTAGTTACTATTTTTTGTATGTTAATTTTTGAAGTATATAAGTATATATGGACTTGAAGGCCGAGCTTCATGTCTAAGATTTATTGATTTTCTATCCACAACAATGCAATAAGATATTTATTTAATGTAATTGAGAATGGTAATTTTATCAACTCTTTCCTATAATCAGAGAATTTGGTTTTTAGCTGAGACAAACCACTTAGACAATTAGACATTACTCACTTAGCACTACCCAGGAGATGCGTGTAGCTTGAAGATCAGCTACGGACGCGGAGTAACAGTATCCCACACAACGCTCTACGATCATGTTAGACCGGGACCTACAGTTTTAAGTGGATTCCGAACCACTACAAACATCCATGGCACCGCCAGGTCTCCTTCAGGCCCCCTTTTTTTAAACATAGCTAATATGTACGACAACTGGCGCTCGATTCCACAGATTTTGGGTTCGAGTCACGGCGGTGTCATGGATGATTTTAGTGGTTCGGCATTTATAATAAAATGTTTAATAAGGCTGTAGGGGCTGACAACCTTACCCTGTATACAGAATGTCTCGAAATCTGCCTGTAGGCAGACGATCTTGACGCATCATGGGCTGTAGTGCAAACTCGTATACTCGAAAAAATTAATCAATTAATTAATTATTGTTTGTATGAATATAATCCTTAACTTCTGTTCCATACTAAAACGAAACTATAGGTTTTCTATAATTTTTTAAAAACCTCATCTATCATTAGATGAACTTTTTTGGAACCTTAAACCGTTTACACAAATTTGTTTATTCATCATTTTTTTTTATAAAACTTTTTACATAAAGCGATGGAATAGTTAACCCATTTATCATAAAAAAGTTCTAAATATGGATAAAATCATTATTTTCATAAATCCTTTAAAAATAAACTTCGCGTAAGTTTATAAAAAATATATACCACGCATATTTCACCCCGTTCAGGTAGCAACAACCCGTTTAAGACCCATTAAGTTACTCTAATCCCTAAACCGAGCAAAATCTTAACTGTCCGATGCTAAGAAAATTAAGACTAAAACTTTTAGCCCTCTTTTTTCTTCTTAAAAGCTATCGCCACAGTCTTTTACCACGTTATAGAATAATCCCTGTAAAATTTCCACGCGATTAAGTCTCACCTACTCCAAATCCTGTCGATGACTTAATGTAAGTCGCCGACTAAGGCGAAATGGTAATCGCGTCCCCTGTCTCTCATTTACATGTCATTAAGATAGAAAACTTGTGATAGTTACGCAGTGAGACACACCTTGATTACTGTCAAGCCGAGTCGATTAAAGAATATCATTTTGGCTAATCCCGGAAAGGGCTGGGAAAAGCTTAATGGTATAAGAAGAAGTTCTCGTTTAATCCATCTTCTTCAAGGCATCGAATGGCGTCTTTGTAACAAAAAAAAACTATGGTAGTAAGGATCGTTATGTTGTAATTTTATTGTCCATTTTTGTAGGAACTAAATCCGGCGATGAAGGTGGTTTTTGTCATCTTGCATTGGGAAAAAAATTGTATAACGTTAAAAAAAGTTAATTCAAGAATTAGAATTTTTTACATTTTCCAACAAAGCAAGAAAAGATATAATTTGTTTTATTTTTAAAAAAATATGCACAAAAACTAAATGAAATATTCAATTTAAATATTTGGTAAAATTTATACAAAAAAAAATGTTATTGAATATTTATTCCCAATAAAACATTTTAACCATCGCCATTTCACGCAGACATTGTAATTCATTGTCATTAGATATCGCTGGTAGAGTGAATTTATTAACCGTATCATCAGCTCATTCAGAAAAAAGCTGTTGTAAGAAAAAAAAAAGGAACGAGGACAATCAAAATTCATTTTAAAATATCTTCAAAAATATTTTATTTAATTGATAGTTTCCACTTTTTTTACGTATATCCACTTTTTTTTTTGTATATTTAGTTATACAATTTCGAATTTTAATTTTTCTTCTGATATTAAATTCCTTTATGGTTCGAAATCCACTTTAAACTTATTGGCCCAGTCTAATACAACTGTAGAGAGTTGGGTGGTAACTCTGCAACGTAAAAGGAAACCAGTTTCTGTTTCGGAATCTGCCAATAGGCAGGCAGTCATTGTCCAACATGGACAGTAGCGCCAGGCAGTTAGTTAATTAATTTTAAATTGATTTACCAAATAATCACTGTTCAATAATGCTCTTTACGCTAGAATTCTATTCATTTACTTTATAATAAAGGATGATTCAAAATTAGGGCCTGTATTAAAAATGAAAATAACGTCGTTGTAAACAACAATAATATAGAATTTAATCGCAAAATAAAAAGATATTTAAGCTTTGTTAGTATATTTTATAACTGATCTATGCTACTTTTCTTGACCAACAAACAACATACGAGTGGTTGTCTATTTAACGCCAGACATAGCGAAATATTGTTCCCAACCATTGACGCCAGAGAATTCTTTATACATACTTTTAGTTCGTTCATTGTAGTATTTAGTCAACCATCTAAGCAGAATGTTTATAACTTCCCCTTGAAAAAGAAATAACAACGAGTAAATAGCAAATGGGCTACCTTTTGTTGGCGGTCATGTGACCTAGGGTAAAATGATTAAAAATAAAAGGTAACAACAAGATGACAAATGACATAGAACAGTTAGAAAGTAATGCACCAAAATATCATCTTTTTTCTCTGCTCTGTTAAAGCTGTTTCTTTCTATCATTGTTTACAATGAATTTATTGTCATTTATAAGGAGAGAAATCATTTTAAATCCCTACCAAGTTCTAATTTAAATCTAATTAATTTGTGCCTGTGTGTAATTCTAACACTTATAAAAGTACAACATTGTCTGAAGCATTATATGCTTAAAATACACTCAAGAGCCAAAACATTATGACCACCTGGCAATAACGAGTTGGCCCACCTTTGCGCGCAACACAGCTTCAACCCGCCTTGGCATGGATTAATACCACCATTTAATCCCAGTTAAATACCACTTCCACCTGATCACGTGCCTTCCACGTCATCCAGGTGAGTTCATTGCAAAATGTAGGGGTGGTCATAATGTTTTGGCTCTTGAGTGTAATTAATAACAAATATGCTTATGTACAGTTGCATGTAATTCCATAAAATAACGGTCTCTGATATACTGTTACGGCTAAAATTGTTTTTCTTTTGTGCATCTTAATATGATTCTCTTCATCAGCTCAAATACATAATTGAAATGATCGAAATATCAAATATATTTAAAAATATTCGTTAATATCAATTTTCAATTTCTTCTTGATTATCGATCCATGAGATTTTGATAAAATTGAATCTGTACAATGCATGCATATATATATATATATATATATATATATATATATATATATATATATATATAACCTCTCCCCGAAATGTATCCAATTCCTCAATTCGAAATGAATAATAATCCTCTTAAACTTTATTCTTCTCTTAAATATTTGTGATCATTATAAATTTAAGCATTACTTACATGTTCATTACACTAAATTAAATAATCTACTTTAAATAATCTACTTTAAATAATCTACTTATTAATCTACTATACATAATATAAAGTTTTCATTACGTGGATCTTACAACAGATTTTATTATTTGTCAGAACTCTTGCAACTTTTGATAAGCAATTGACCGTCCTAAACTCCTACATGCCAAAACCCGATGCACACACATACCAGGGCAAATGCAGGACATACTGGCGGATGCGTTCTGTAGGCTAATCGATCGGGACATAGCGGCAAAGTCCTCGCAGTTCGGCCGTTATAGCGAAAGGGGGGTCTTCTCTGCCCTAAGCCTGTCATTTGTGGACGTAATGGGGTTCCTTGCTTTCCAAATCCAAGTCGGAAATCCACTGGTAATGGATAAATCCGAATTCTTTTTTCCTTTTTCTTTTTAACTTCTGCGCCTTCCATTTATTTGGAATGGTGTGTGTCGTCTTCTTCGGCGTTGGAAGACCTCAGAATTTTTCCCTTTTCTTTTTCGCTCGTCGGAATGAGGAAGAACTGAAATTCTCTTTGGAATTGGAAGATTGGATAGACACAGATAGTGGAGATGTGTTCTCCGATGGGAATTTCGGCTGGTAAAAGGGGAAATTGACCTTCAATCGTCGCTGTAATTTCCACACGCGGGGTTGATGGAACGAGTAAGCAATTTTATCAGGATGCAGGGAGTGGAATTGTTTTTTTGGGGACCTTGATTGAATTCACAAATCCTATTTATCGATTTGGTCTCTTGGCTTGAACTGGCGACGTTTCGAATCCCTTTGCTGTCTTTTTCCAAGAGCGTTAATCTCTCTGTAGATGAACAATGGCACACATCGTAATCTTAACAGCTTTTGTTATTTATGATTCCAAATTCAATTTTCGTTATTAGTTATTTTATCATCATGGTGACAAAAGAAAAACAAAGTTATGGAGAAATATTGAGATTGATATTTTATATGGTATTTATGTATAAAAATGCATGACCCATGCATGTAAATGTGTCAACATAGTTAAAAATTGCTCATAAAGAATTTACTATTTTTACACTGTAATAACTTAACATTGAATTCACAAATCCTATTTATCGATTTGGTCTTTCGCTTGAACTGGCGATATTTCGAATCCCTTTGTTGTCTTTTTTGAAAAGCGTTAATCTTTCTGTAGTTGTACAATGGTACAAATCGTAATCTTAACAAGTTTTGTTATTTATGATTCCAAATTCAATTTTCATTATTTGTTATTTTATCTTCACGGTAATGGAAGCATAATGGTTACAGGTCTTTTTCCAAGAGCGTTAATCTTTCTGTAGTTGTACAATGGCACATTTCGTAATCTCAACAGGCTTTGTTATTTATGAATCCAAATTCAATTTTCATTATTAGTTATTTTATATTCACCGAGACAAAAGAAAAACAAAATTATGAAGAAATAGTGATTGATATTTTAGATGGTATTTATGTATAAAAGTGTCGAATAAATACAAATCAAAGTTTGAATACGCAATGACTCAAGCATAAAATTGTGTTAATATAGTTAAAAATTGCTTATAAAAAATTTACTATTCTTACTCTGTAATAACTTAATACATTGTAGAAGATTGGTGGCATGATTAAAATCACAATGGAATATTCAATAAAAATCAAGAAGACACGCAAGACTTCTTGACATCAGGATGCATTTTTTTCTTTGCTTCTGCTAATAATCATCACGACAGCCCGGGATGGGCCAAGGCTTTCCTTTGAAAAGATTTCCGTGCATTCCTCTGGGTGAAAATGGTCCACCAATTCTTAACCTTTTTTTCTTAACCTTAAAATCTTTTTCAACTGCGTCTATTCATCACAACTTGAATCGTCCTCGTCTTCTTTGTCCCTGTGGCTTTGCCAGAACCAGCCTTTTTACAGGGTTTAAATCATTCTTTCTAAATCTTGTACTAACGAGCAAACTAAAAATATATACTTTTTATCTCAAAAAAAAAGATAAACAACATATAGAGAAAGAATAAGATATTAATTACCACCAATTTTCTAAAAATCCCATATCATAATAAAGCTAACTTATGTAAAACACATAAGTAATCAGCAGAGTGATTTTGATATTTAATGGGACCCAACAAGGCATGGAACAATAAGAATGAAACAATTATAAGGCAAACACGCCGTTCTCTTATGTATAAGGAAGCAGTATTCGAATACAGTTATCTAATATTTATTAGTCTCCATAACTGCGGTAGGGGGCGTTAGGAATAACATCAAGTCAAGGGACTGTTACACTCGCACAATAAAGTATCAAATATGCTTTACAAAGAGTATATTCTGTTATTTGGGAATGACTTATAAAGTTTTAAAATTATTCGTATGAAGCACTATAAAAAATTAGATTCGTGTTTAATAATTAATAATAGCTTATATATATATATTACGGTTATCTAATATTGATAAGTCTCCATAACTCCGATCGAGGGCGTTAATAATGACTTGAGGTATGGGAACTGTTACATTCGCACAATAAATTATCAAAGATGCAATATAAAGATTATATTCTGTCATTTGGAAACGACTTATTAAAATTTAAAATTTAAAATCCTGATAAGCACTATAAAAAATTAGAATCGTATTTTAATAATAAATAGTAGTTTATATATATACTACAGATTTCTAATATTTATAAGTCTACATTACTAGGATAGAGGGCGTTAATAATGACATGAGGTATGAGGAATGTTACATTCATACAATAAAGTATAAAACATTCAATACAAAGAGTATATTATGTTGTTTGGTAATGATTTTTAAAATTTAAAATCCTGTTAAGCACTATAAAAAGTTAGAATCGTATTTTAATAATAAATAATAGCTTATATATATATATATATATATATATATATACGGTTATATAATATTGATAAGTATCTATAACGCCGATAGAAGGCGGTAATAATGACACGAGGTATGAGGAGTGTTACATTCACACAATAAAGTATCAAAGATGTATGTCATTTGGGAACGATTATTAAAATTTAACCTAGAAAATCCTGTGAGGCACTATAAAAAATTACAATCGTATTTTAATAATAAGTAGTTGCTTATGTATATATATATTTAAAACTAGAATATGATAATGTTAGTCTCAAGTTAGATTTAGCAAGGAGATTTACTGTTTATTTATAAATAATGACCTTATGTGCCCAATTCTGGATAAAATTTTGCATTATCAAAATTATTTTGTAGAATGCTGTTTAAGAGTTTACAAATTTTTGAAGAATTGAAATATTTTAAAGATATGTTAGTGGCATAGAAATGACTATATTTACGAATGAAGGTGTCCTGTTTATTGCAGGCATGGAGCTGGAACGTTTATGTCCACTTTTGTTGGCCGCCTTGGTTGCGGTGTGTTACAGCAATTCCTTGAGTTGTGGCTTCGCATACGATGACATTGCTGCGGTTCGGGACAACAGAGACCTCAGACCACACACGCCCCTCACCAGTGTGTTCCTCAACGACTTTTGGGGGATGCCCATCAAAAAGGTATGTCCAATGCGAACACAACATACTAAATAGTTTATTTAATTTCTGTAACAATATCACGTAAATATAATTTCAGCCAACGGCCGTACCATGCTGAATATACCGGTTCTCGTTAGATCACCGAAGTCAAGCATCATTGGGCGCGGTCAGTACTTGGGTGGGTGACCACCTGGGAACACTGCGTGCCGTTGGCAAATTTGGGACCTGAATGGCCGAGTGTCTAGCGCTCTGGCGCTCGGTGCCACAGATTTCGGGTTCGAATCCCGGCGGTGCCATGGATTTATGTGGTGGTTCGGAATCCACTTTAAGCTGTAGGTCCCGGTCTTATGACTGTAAGAGCGTCACGGAGCAAAAGTCTGACTTCTACCGACGGGTGCTCCATCACAACAGAAGCTGCTTCCTTCCCCTTCAATCATGAGTACGTATGGGCTCGTGGGCTTGGCCAGCCAAGTGGGATAAGAAACAACAACAAAACATATAATTTCAGTTTTAAATTAGTACAAAATTAATTTCAGGTAGTAGTTAATTAGTTCAAAATTAATCTTATCCTTTTATTTTAATAGGTACTATTTAAAAAAAAATTTTTAAAAAGTTCGTCTAAGATTTTTAAAATCAATATCTAAAATTGACATTAATATTGAGTTTCAATAAAGGGCACCACTGTTGTGTTAGAAGCACTATATTGCTTGGAATTTCAAGAACATTTTCTAGTCATATGAAGAATTGAAATCGACATAAAGTTGATTGATTGAAAAGGATGTAAAATTAATATTTTAAAGAGATCTTTTCAAAGATTCATGCACCAGACAAGAAAACAATTTTTCTTTTTGTAACCCGAAAACTGGTAGCATTAACGATAAGAAACAAAATGGCTGACCATCTATTCTGATTCCTGATAAAACAGGCGACATTAGAAGTACAATATTGCACTAACTAACAAAAAAATTTGATAAAATAAATATCGTACTAAATTAATAATATAATATAAAATAATTTAATAGTAATAGTAATAGTAATATATTTATAAAATATTGCACTAACTAATAAAAAATTTTGATAAAATAAATATCGTAATAATATGGACGAGCGCAAAAGAAGTTGCAGGAAAAAAAGTAGAAACATCCTGGTCCCTATGGTCCTCAAAATTCTTTCTATGGAGTCAACTAACAGAATATATTTATGTATAAAAATCTATATTACATTAATGAAATCAAAGCAAATTCAAAGTTTGACTAAAACATAAAGACTATATGATAAATCAATATTATTTTCATATAATCAATTTGTTTTTTCTCTATTCAATAGGAAGGCAGTCACAAGTCGTACAGGCCTCTGACAGTACTGACATTTCGAGCGAACTATGCCGTCCACGGCCTTAGGCCATTCGGCTATCATTTCGTAAATGTTCTGCTCCATGCTATCGTATGCCTCCTATTTTACAGGTATTTTACTTCTAAAGTAAATATTTATATAAATAATTATCTTCATTTTGAAAATGCAATATACATGTTCGAAATAGTACTACTGTTTGAGTCCTAATATTGATTAAAAAAAGAATCGTTTTATTTATCACGAAAAATATTAATTATCAATATATATTGAAGGAAATATTGCAAATCAATTTTTTATAAAGCATTTACATCATATGCTTTATGAGTATTTTTTATAATAAATGATTATTGAAATATTTATGGGATGTTTATTTGAAAATATTTATATTTAAAATTAAAAAAAAAAAAAATTATTTAAAATATATTAATAATTAAAATAAAATTTAAATAATAACTAAAATAAAATAAAATAAAATAAATATTATTCATAAATAAAATAAAATAAAATAAATAATATTCATAAATAAAATATTTAAAATATAATAAATTAATATAAATAAAATTAAAAATAATATTTATTTATTTATTTAAATAATTTGAATATAAAATATTTAAAATATTTTTAACACGCTCGAAAATTTATTGATTAAAAAATAATTGTTATTTAAAGTGTTTTTTTTTTAAATATGATCCAAGACTTGGTGGTTTTCCCTATTCAGAATTCTATATTAGACCCAGAAATATTTTGATATTATATCTATTTGTTAAAATTCATGTTGACATTAATACACTTTAAATAGTATTAATACATATTATGCTAAATATTATTTTAAAGAATTTCAAGGCAATGAACACTTTCAAGAAATTTTTAATCAGCATTTATCTAATATTCATTGCAGTTTTTTATTTTAATGTGAACTTTCAAATACTGAAATTCTATAGCAATACTATAGAACTTCTTCTAATTTAGTTTCAGAAGAACTTTTAACTAAATATATACTGGGAATTACTTATTATTTACTCAATAATAATAGTTATCAATGTAGATACAAATCAGTTTTTAACAAATTCAAGATATTGGTTGACAAAATCTAAGACATCGCCATACAGAAGTCATATCTGAAACTTATTCCTCCAATTCCATTGAAATGAGACCAGTACATCCGCTCCAAATTCTATAGAAGATTCACTTTTTGTCCCAGAATAACTTTTAACTAAATATTTACTGGGAATCTCATTTTTATTTACTTAATAATAATATTTAATAATGTAGATATATATCCATTTTTAACAAATTCAAGATATCTCAAAATTTTAGGCATCGCCGTACAGAATTCGTATCAGAAAATTATTCCTCCAATTCCATTGAAATGAGACCAGTACATCGGCTCCAATAGAGTAGCTAACAATGAGCAAAGACACTGATCTCATTGGAGCTGTGACCAATACAGTCTACATAGAAGCGTCATCAGTAATCCTATCCACCTACAATAGCGGATTCCGCGAATGCTACAGCATTCTCCTATAGGGGACATTCTCTAACTTGGGGAGGAAAAGGTCCGTTGAGTGATGAGTCAATGTCGCTGTGAGACAGGTCTATGAATAGCCAATGGTCAGCTGAATGGACAAGTCCATCCTCTATTCATTTTGCTACCGTAAAAGAACTTCGTATAAAAAAATTTTTGCACTCGATAAATCAATCAGGATTTTTTTTTCTGTGTAAAGAAAAATTAGTTTACATATTATTTAGAATAATTTGTATTATACTGTAAAGTAGAATTCTTTGAAATATTATCAATTTATTCTTTGCCTAAAGTACATAACTTAACGTATTTCAATTTGTGGTAAATTTATGTTGACATAATTTATCTATATAATATGGCGATAATATATCAATAACGAGATAACAATTGAGATAATGTATCCAACAAATCGATCTGTGAAAATATATTCATTTTGCCACTGTTAACAAAATGCATTTAACAATTTTTGCATTTAATAAATAATTCAGGTATATATGTTATGATATGTATTGTGCTTAAAATAGAATTCTTTGAAATATAATCAACTAACAAATATAATCCCTTCGTTCTTCACCTAAAGAGCATATCTTAATGTATTTCAATTTGTGGTAAATTTATGTTGATATAATATATCAATAACAAGATAACAATTAATATATTATATCCATAACGAGATGACAATTGAGTTAATATATCATTAACAAATCCATCTGCCATAGATGTATTCATCTTGTTACTGTAAAAGAACTTAGTACAAAAAAAAATGTGCTTTCCATAAATGAAATAGGGCGTTTTTTTTCTGTGTAAAGAAAAATTAGCTTACATATTATCACAAATAAAATACATTGTTGATAGACGTTCACTTTATTATTAAAGTACACTTTGATTTAATTAAAAAAAATTTTTTTTTTGGTTATATTTGGTTATGTACGTATGTACTACACAAAAATATGAATTAATATTATAAAGGAAATCAATCTATATGAATCTTTCATAATCTAAAAAATATGAATCTTTCGATTTCATATTTATTATTTGTCTATCAATCTATTTATTCTCAATTAATACTTTAATGGAGAAAATACCCTTTCGATATCATATTTATTAATTGTCAGTAAATTTATTTATTGTCAATTAATACTTTATTGATGAAAATAGCCTTTCGATATCATATTTATTAATTTATCAATTTATTTAATGTCAATTATATTTTATTGATGAAAATAGCCTTTCGATATCATATTTATTAATTGTCTATCAATTTATTTATTGTCAATTAATATTTTATTCAAGAATTTCTACCAAGATACCACCAAGAGAAAAAAACTACTAAAAAGTTACACGAAGAGAAAAATGATTTTAAAAATAAAATGAAATTATTAACTCTTTTCTGTTTTGGACATATTTTTTAAAAATAAAACCTTTTCATACAGCAAAAAATGTTTAACATTAATTTTTAAATAAATCAGTACCACATATTAAACTATTAAACGCCTGTCTATAACAAAAACCTTATCAAAAGATGCTGAAATTAAAATATAACTCAAATTTATTATGAGGGAAGAATCTAATTAAAACTCTTTAATTTATTCGTTTTTTGTTATGAAAATAAGTCTGAACTCATTAGAATGCAGATTCAATTAAAGGCAACTTTAAATTACTAAAATATTCATTTTCGAATCAAAAGATTCTCTATTCATTTTTAATTTACTTTAATGAATTGAAAGCTCAAGCGAAATAAAATTAAGCTGCAGAATATTTTAAAATAACTATTAAAAGTAAACATTATTTAAAAAAAAAAAAAAAAAAAAAGCCCCATCTAAGTAATGAAACACTTGCGATAAGGGTTTTCAGAGCTGCCATTATTGCTCAAGAACCAACTGTAACCGTATAATAACCCCGTAATTGAAGGAACTGTTGTATTAGACGATAAAAGTTAAATAAAAGTTTTATTTATTTTTATTTTTATTCTCCCATGCCAAGACTTGCAGAAAGGCATTGGTGGTAAAGCAAGCCAGGAGGAAAAAAAAAAACTGTTTACCATTTTTGTCTAATTTTTACTAGATAGCCCTGTGTAATATCGTAAAATAAAGTATTCCCTTGCTGCTTTGAAAGAGAGAAACGGTTACCACCGAAAAAAAATTCCTTCCCCAACAGTCAGCAAGGGATCGTCTGCGGGGGAGGGAGGGGGTGAAAAAAGAGAAACTCGAGTCAAGAATACAAATGTGTTCGTCCAGGTTTTTTTTTTTTATTTCTTTTAAAGTCGCCGGTACTTTCAACTCTTGGAAAAGTCTCGCTTGTCGCAGTCCAGTCACGTGTTCCTTTCTATCGATATCGTGGTGAAGTATCGATTTTCTGGGCCACCCCCCAGCTCTCCCCCCCCCTTCTCTTTCGCGGACACTCTTAAGGCACACGCCTCCTTACATAAAGGCCTAATAGCCGAAGACGTGCGAAATATTAAATGGCGGCAAATGCCGATCGGCAATGCGATTTTTATTGGTGGACTTTCTTAGAAAGGGACTGGCCACTTGCAGAATAACTTTTTTCTATTCGAAATTCTATCAACGGAGATTCGAAATTTCTTTCGTGCATGTATGTATATGTACAATGTATGCAAGTAGGAGTTTTTCCAATGTATAATACATAAAGGAATTTTTGTTATCCCACACAAAAAATTAAATACAGTTATTATCGTTGTTGCAACTACATTTTGTTGAATAATCCACCCAACTTTCATGTTTGAAGACGCCAATTGGTCATTTATTTATTATGCATAACTACATTCAAGCATTTTCTGTAAGGAATAAAGCAGATAAATGTAACCTTATTTTAGTGTATATTATTTTCATCTTGAACAATGTAACTTATTCTAGATTTTAAAAAGAAAAAAGGACATTAAATGTAAAAAACATAAAATAAAAAATATGTCAATAAATTTCCAATGAAGTAAATTTTTTTTTAATGACTTCTTAATTCTCTTTGTCTTTAAAAATTAAAAGTATATCTTTAGCAAAACAGATTAGATTTTCATGCAACAAAAATCATAACGTAATATTTATAATCATTAAGATAATTGCATACTATAAGCTGAAAAAAAAATTTAATTTCGCAAAAAAATATAAATAAATCTGTTTAATTATAAAATTAAAAATTTGGATATTTTGGAGTTTTATTTTTTAGGAAAATAATAGTAAGTTATAAATTCACATATAGCAAGGTTAATATGTAGAATAAAATCTTATCAGTGTTCTTTGCTTTCACTATTGAGGGATGTTATAGTTAATAGTTTTCAACACATTTTAAACGTTTTAATTTGCAGCATTTTAATTTTAAAAAGACCAAAGATTATACAATGATTTATTTGAATTTTAGAATACTTTATGTGCTTATATTCTTAAAAATGTTACGTAAACTTTTATCTAGAAATAGATCATCTCTTTCAATCAACTCTCAAATAATTAACGGAGAATTGATAACGCAATTCATATCATTAAAGTAATTTATTATATAATTATTTATATATTTATTTGTTTATTAGCCATCACTGGAATCGCTATTGTTCCAGAAAAAATATGTTTGTGGTGTTCGATTTGTATTATTCCAATAATTACTGAAACATATTTAAGAAATAGATTCCCCCTTTCAACAAATTCTAAAATAATGAACAGATAATTGTATAATGTACTTCAGAAAAAAAAATAATTTAACAGGTATTTATTATCAAGAATTGAATGAAATCTCAATTGTTTCAGTGACAGTATGAACATGCATTATTCCATTAATAATTATTGAAATGTATTTAAAAAATAGATTCCTTTTTTCTCATGAATCTAAAATAATGATCTTGGAAAAATTAATAACACAATTTAGCTAAAATAATTTAACTGGTGTTTATTATCAAGAATTAATGAATGAAATCTCAATTGTTTTAGTGCCAATATGAACATGCATTATTCCATTAATAATTATTGAAATGTATTTAAAAAATAGATTCCTTTTTTCGCATGAATCTAAAATAATGATCTTGGAAAAATTAATAACACAATTTAGCTAAAATAATTTAACTGGTGTTTATTATCAAGAATTAATTAATGAAATCTCAATTGTTTTAGTGCCAATATGAACATGCATTATTTCATTAATAATTATTGAAATGTATTTAAAAAATAGATTCCTTTTTTCGCATGAATCTAAAATAATGATCTTGGAAAAATTAATAACACAATTTAGCTAAAATAATTTAACTGGTGTTTATTATCAAGAATCAATAATTGAATCTTTATTGGTTCAGTGCCAATACGAATATAATGATGAATTTATACTATTCCATTAATTACTAAAATATATTTAAAAACTTTGGTTCTCTCTTCCCCATGAGCCTAAAATAATAAATATCTAAGAACTGATTAAACCAATTGGAACTTTAAAATAATTTAACTGGTGTTTATTATTAAGAATCAATAAATGAAATCTCTGCTGTTTCAGTGCAAATACGTTTCGGATGTTCGACTTTTATTAATCCATTAATTACAAAAATATATTTAAAAAACAGATTCCCTCTTTCAATTAATTCTAAAATAATGAATATCGAGGAATTCTTAACACAATTAAGAACATTAAAATAATTTAACTGGGTTTATTTTCAAGAATCACTAATTGAATTTTTATTGGTTCAATGCCAATATGATCATAATGTTTAATTTATACTATTCCATTAATTATTAAAACCTATTTAAAAGTATGTTCTCCTTACCCACGATTCTACATTAATGAACTGATAATATAAATTGAAACATTAAAATAATTTAATTTGTATTGATAAATTCATAACAATTATTTAAAAGAATTGACTCACAAGAATGAAATAGAATTTATGTGCAATCGTCATTATCTATTTAATAAATTAAATGTGTTACAAATTTATTACTGTTTTAACATCATACGTTGACGGTGCCACAGATTACTAAATCCTTCTGAAATAGGACCGAAGATTAATTACTGGAATTAAATCGTCATTTGCAATTTGCAAAAAACATATTAGTTGCCGACATCGTGATTTTAATTACGTGGCTACAGAAGTTAACGGCACTCAGAAGGATAGTCTAAATGCTAAACGACATTTTTGGCAAATTAATTAAAAAGTTCTACATTTAGACCCGCTGTAATTAAAAGAGTGTAAATTGAAACTAATTATTTAATGAATACAAAATACTTTGGGAATTAAAGACGTTTCAACTATAAATTCTAATTAAATACAAGGAATTCTTTTTTCTTTTAGAATTTTTTTTTACATGTAAAGGATTTAATATAACGACACGTAGGGTTTAAAATGTTTAAAATTCATAAAAAATGTTTGTTTTAAATAATTAGATTTTCGATGATAATTTATATATTTTAAAAATAGCTTTATCTATAAACATTTTTATTACTTTTATTCCAAGAATATTATAATAATTATTCATTTACAATGATTATTATTTAAATTGAATGTTATTAAATTAGTGAAATTTCTAGGAATTTTATTGATTAACATATTATTTTAAAATTTAATTCTTTAAATAATTGTCAGTCTATTTAATTTTAGTAAAATATACTGAAACTTTAAAAAACAATTAAAATGTAGTATATTAGAAAATACTTAGTTAATCCTAAGAATTCATTAATATAATTTTATAAATCTTTAGCGACATATTACATAAATTCTGTTGATTAAAGGAATTTTTATAAGATGCAACTTGTTTTTCTGTGAACATATTTCTTGATATTTTGTTCATATTTGATGTCATAAGTTATGTAAAAGAAATAGAAAAACTATATGAACAAAAACAAATTAAAGTTTCTTTAAGACAAAACTGCCCCATTTCTTTTTATAGTAATTCGTACACAGGAAAAAGTCTCTACAAATAAAAAACAAAACTTTACTGATTAATTAAAAACAGAGTAGCTTTTCATTACATTTAAAATAAAATAAATAAAAGATCTAAGAATGTGTAATAAAAGAAATGAAATATGCTATAGACAAACCACAATCTAAGCTCAAGTTTATTAGACAATTCTAAAATTCAGCTGAAAATAAATTCTGAAGCTCAAAAGATTTCAATGTTTTATAAATTCTTTATTAAAAATAGCAAGGATCCACCATGTCTTCATGAAACAAAATATAGCCAACATGGAAGAGTTCAAGGTTGATAGAGCCCCTTTTTAAGGATGGGTTGACCCCTACGTTAGACTTTGGACTTTGCACGCTCCTTTTAAAGACGGGTTGATCTCTACGTTAGACTTTGCACATCCCTTTCAAGGATGGGTTGACCCTTACGTTAGACTCTGGACTTTGTCCCTTTCAGACGGGTTGACCCTGGACTTTGCACGCTTTCCGGGTTGACCTTAAAGACAAGGACGGGTTGACCCTTACGTTAGACTTTGGACTTTGCACGTTCATTTCAAGGACGGGTTGACCCTACGTTAGACTTCCTTTGCACGTTTTCAAGGACGGGTTGACCCTTACGTTAGACTTGACTTTGCACGCTCATTTTAAAGACGGGTTGACACGTTAGACTTTGGACTTTGGATCGGTTGAAACCCTCACGTTAAACTCTGGACTTTGCACGTTCCTTTCAAGGGCGAGTTGACCCTTACATAAGACTTTGGATGTTGCACTTTTTTTTCCCCCTTTGTACTGCCTGGACCTTAAACAAACAGGCTTTTAAGATGATTTTGTAACTATTTGTTACATAGTTGTGTTTTTGTTTTATGTGTTGCAGTTGTGCAGTGCTGTCTTTGCAATTTTAATAATTATGGCAGCTGAACATCGTGTTTTATTCTGAAAAATAATATAATTTGTATCCATGAACAAAACTGAATCATGACCACATACATATCCGGTCCTAACTTGTACTAATATTATTCGAACTTACTTAATGAAATAGGTTATTAACTTGTATACAATTATGTAGAACAGTGGTTCTCAAATGTTTTGAAGTCTGAGTGTATTTAAAATCCTACAAATAATTGTAGGCGTACTATATATTTTTTTGTGAAATATGTTATAATAGTACAATGGAAATATGTTATAATAGTACAAGTGAAATATGTTATAATAGTACAAGGGAAATATGTTATAATAGTACAAGTTAGACTTCTACTTATGGGTGCTCCATCACAACAGAAGCTGACCCCTTTCCCTTCAACCACGTGTCAATATAGTTTCGTGGGTTTGGTCTAGATGCCTACCAATTGAGGCAAGAAACAACAACACAACAACATTCGAACATTAAACATTTACTCTTACTTTAACGTTTACCCTTTTCAATTTTAATTAAGATTTTTAGAATTTGTCTTTATTTATTTAACTATTTTCTTGAAATAATTTATCTCTTCAAGAACATTTTAAAATATTTCACTCCTTTTTTACAAAAATCCAAGTATTAAATAGAACAGAAGGAACATAGACCCCAAAACAAAAGATAATATTTCAAAAGCTTTTAGTTAAGATAAAAATTATCGTGCACTAAAATATGCTGCAGCGGCATCTAGTTCTCAAGGTTGCAGAGTCTTGCAAGTCTACTCTCATGTAATCATCTTAAAATAAATACCACAAGTGATGATAAATGATCTTGTCATAAGCCAAATCGATTAACTAAAAGTTCTAAAATTCTTGCATCAGAACATAGTTGTGCAGATTCCTTACATCGCCAAACGATTTATTCCGTGACTCGATTTTTCCTTTGGCACATGACAGCCCTTCGTTCGACTACATAGTATAGTCTGGAATTCTATATTTTAGTTCTCATCATCACTTATTTGTTCGATATTTTGCTTTAAGAGATAAGGCTGGGTTCCAATTTTGTCAGCTTAAAATGCTGATGTAGTAAATTCGACTATAGGGCTACTCGAAAATAAAAATTTTAAAGAATAGAAAAAAATGACTGAAATATTTTGTAATTTTTAAATTTTTAGTTTAAAAGATGTATTTATTTGACAATCTGTAAAAGAATGAGGTTAAAATCTCAAAATACAGCAAATTCTTTCAGATTGAAAGAGAAAGAAAACCACTTTTAATAATTTATAGTGTAAGAAATTGATTTTATGCAACATATTTTTTTTTACCAAATTGCTATACATATATTGCAAAACACTTAAAAACCATAATTTTTAAATGTTCTTCAAATTTAAACAAGTAATATGAAAAAAAAAAAAAAAAAAAACTTAAAGTCAATTCCTACTTTTTTTTCACTCTATTGCAGAAAGTCGTTTATAAATGATTTTCACTCATTTTTTTAAGTTTATCTGGCGCCATCTATTAGTAGATATATGCAGCTTAAATCTAAAACAAAAAATTAAAATTAATTAATTAAATTTAATTACTGATTTAATATTTGAAAAAACTATATTAACATCAAGTGTCATCCACTACAAGTTCAAAAAAATGCATTTCAACTTGAGTGGAAGAATAAAAAGTATTTTATGAAGGATTGAAAATTTGAACAAGATATACATATATAGGGAGAGTGTGAGCTACTAGAAGGAATTGAAAAAAGGCTTTAAAATTTAATTAATATATTAATTTCTACTTTATTCTCTGAAATCTTCATCTAAAAATCTGCAGATTAGATATGGCTTTTTTACATCTGCAAACGTGATCAAACCACATATAATTTATATAAATGAAATTTTTTTAGTTATAATTTTATGATTTGCTTATTATAGAATAATGCATCATTTTTGTTATAAATTTTCTACATACAGAAAAAAATTATGATACCATTATTAATTAAAATTCTATTATTTATTATCTATTTTATTATTACCCATAAAATTAAGGATATTGTTTTAGGTAGCGGGATTTTTCTTGTCCTTGAATCAGTTTTTCGTTTCCTTGATCACTTTCAACGTATCTAATTGTTCTTGATTCTTTTTTTAATTCCTTTCACAAGTTATTTTTTATTAGTTTATTTAAATTTGTTTCAAATACTTTTTTTAATTAAAATTATTTCACGTGATTTTTTATTAAAATTATTTAACATGTTGTTATATAAAATTGGTTGTATTGTATTATTATTATTAAAATGTATTGTAGTATTGTATTGTAGTATTATTATTATTGTATTATTATTTTTAAAAAGTTTTTTCACGTGCTTTTATTTATTAAAATTCTTTCATGTGCTTTAATATAAAATCGTTTGGAATTCTATAGTTCTTTATTTATTATTATTTTTTAAATGTCTTTCACGTGCTTTTTTTATTAAAATACTTTTACGTGCTTTATTATAAAATCGTTTGGAATTCTATAGTTCTTCCTTTATCAAAATTTTTTTTCACGTGTTTTTTTATTAAAATACTTTCACGTGCTTTATTATAAAATCGTTTGGAATTCTTTAGTTTTTTAATTTAATTAATCTGTTTTATTTTTTCAATTTTATACGATAACTGATGAATATAATTTATTGCCTGGATATGATTTATTTTTACTTTCTCTTTCTTTGTTTGTTTTAGATTTTTGTTGTGTCTTTTATTTGTTATTACATTAATTTTTATGGGTAACTTGTAAATCGGCTCAAACTATTAAATTTATTTTTAAAATTATTTTCAATTTATGCAGAATTTTATGTTTGAAACGAGTTTTATATTTTAATTTACAAAATTTTGCACATATATGAAAATATGATATCTGTTGATTTGATTTTTTTTTTAAAATTAGAGCATAAAGTATAAAAAATGTATATAATCTTTAATTAATATTTATATGCATCCCACTTTTAAGCGAAACAACAGGTACTCCAAGAAAAAAAAAAAAGGAAGAAAAATCTACCCCATCATATTTTAAAACATGCAAATATATGTTTACTCTAAGAGTTCCAAGTCAATGAATTATTCTACATCCTTATTACTGAGCGATACATAAAGAAAAAAGCCAAAACCGAATAAAATCAAAACGCAAATGCATGGAAAGATTTGAAAAATTACTTACATTTTTTCTGCACGTAACATTTCGTGTTTTATCTTTTTCTCCCTGAAGTGCAGAACCCCTCGCGATGCGATATTATTTATCAGTGCCTCCCCTCACGCTATTTTCCGTGTTAACGAGAAAGCGATTAGGTTCAGGAGAAATATTTTCATGACCTTCCCTTCGCTTGAAAATCAAATCCTTTCGGGATGTTCGATATCTGACATATGGAGGAGAAAAATATCACATGCATTTCTTCAGAATACTAATCGTATTAACCGAATATCAGTTCGTTCCTATGGCTTTTGATTTATTACGAGTATTAAATCCAATTGCTCTATGAATTATTTTAGTAGCACTATGTTTTATTCTATCATTAGATTATATATATATTTATATATTTCAACATTTTTTTTTCTCGCGAGAAGAATTTTGGCATTTCATTCCCATTAGCGACGAATGGGCTTTTTAAATATATATATATATAATAAACCCATCACTCAAATTTGACAGCAGACAATATTTATTATGGTTAGTTTTAGTGTTTGTACTAATGAGAACAACCTGTTATTCAAAGCTGATAGTAGATATTCAGTGTCATGAATAATGAGACCTCCTTAAATTAGCGATTGTCTGTGCGATCTTCACAGGTCGAAATAATTACAGATGAAATTTGAACTACACCATGAATTGTTCCATCGTGATTGGTGATGTTCCAAGTGCTAAGAAATGTCTACTCCAATAAGTGTGGGAAGATGACTTCTTCCCCATCTTGGTGGATTGCTTTAAAAGGATATTTTCGTTATAAGGGAGAGCTATTTTTGTTAACGAGAAAGTGATTAGGTCCAGAAGAAATTTTTCATGACCTTCCCTTCGATTGAAAATCAAATCCTTTCGGGATGTTCGATATCTGACACATGGAGGAGAAAAATATCACATGCATTTCTTCAGAATACTGGTCGTATTAACCAAATATCAGTCTTTCCTATGGATTCTGGTTTGCCAATTGGTGCCCTGGTGATCCAATTGCTCTATGAATTATTTTTTGCAGGACTTGGATGTTGGTATTTCTGTAATACTACGTTTTATTCCACCATTATATATATTGTAACATTTTTTTTCTCCCGAGGAGAGTTTCGGCATTTCACTCCCGTTAAAGAGGAATGTAAGTTATTTGAAAAATATATAATCAACCCATCACCAAAATTTGCCACAGACGATCTTTATTGTGTGTAGTTATATTGCATGCAATTTGTATTAATGAGAACAGCCTGTCACTCAAAGCTGATAGCAGATATTTGGTATCATGTATAATGAGGAAATTAGCAAATGTCTGTGCGACCCTCACAAGTTAAAACAAGTAAATATGCAATATGAACTATACCATAAGTTGTTCCATCGTGATTCGTGATAGGCCACTAGTAGAGAAATGTCTACTACAATGAGAAGAGAGGAAGTTGACCCCTCACTTCTTGAGGAGATTTTTGGTGAAAAAGAGTGAGAGTTCTGTGACGAGTCGAGCAAAAGGGTTTTTTTTTTTTTTTTACTCTGAAGTGTCTGAATAGGTCGGACATTTCGCTTGTTTTTCAAAGTGAGTCCCATGTGGTTTCGTGAATCACGCTGCGTGATAGTTAAGGTTTGCCGCAGACCAGTGCATTAGATTTCTCATAGATTCAAAAACTTTGAAGATCTCCGTCCTTGGAATGAACTGCACTTGACAATCAAATTTAATTCTATATTTTTCTTATTTTTGTAAATAAAATTCTGTATATATATATATATATATACAGAACTTTATCATTTTCAGGTTCATGGAAACACTAAATTTTTCCAAGCATTATATATATATACATTCGGTCGGGTCTATACAGGTTATCCATTCCATATAGATTTAGAATTTAATGCAAAACAAAACGCAGAACAGCCACCTTAAATTAAAAAAGAAAAAAAATAACTATAGGATTTCAAACGAATTTTTCAAATTTCCTTTTCTTGGAAAATTTAATTTTTACTTTGCGATAAAATTATTTTTGCTTTCGCCAGATGATCTTTTAGACCAACTTTATATTATTTAATTATCAGCACGGGAAAGTTATTTAAATAAATATAATGTATAAAATGCTCTTGAACGAAATTTAAATAAATCAATAAGATTATCTCGTGAAATAAATTAAAAAAATAAATAACAATCCAATAGGAAACGTTGAAAATGGCCAAGGACTCGAAAACAGTGATCAAAGGAACGAAAAACACATTTACACAAAAACAATACCCATGTCTGTATGCAAGAAAAAAAATTAAAAAATAAATTTGACAAATAGGCTGGAGAATATTTAGAAAGACAATTAGTTTGTATAATAAAAGCCATAATATAGTCATAGATATAAATTTTTATGAGTTTCATAGTTAGAGCCAAGGCTCTATAAATAAGGCTTAAAAACAGTAAAAGAAGAAAATTAAAATGAATTTATTCAAATTCGAAGTGCGTATAAGTTGTAGCAAACGAAACTGAAACGCATTAGTCACGCACAAACATAAAAGAGTACACGGCAAACACTGCATAAATAATATAAAAAACCAGTTTCTAAGAAATATAGACCCCTAAGAAATTAATTGCAATATTTTGAATGTAGCTTTATCAAGCAAAACAGGACGTTATAAACCATGGTTTTCCGGCTGACTGAAAGACTGAATTCAAATCAAATTAATCCAATGAGGAATTTCAATAAAATCTTTCCGCATGAACACGATAATGCATATAATTAATAAATGACAAATTGTCAATACAGATAATTTATGCATTGTAATGTTTAGGTTGGGCAACCAGATTGTAACGGGGTGTGGTTGGGTTGGGTTGAGGTATTTTAGGTATAGGTTTGAGAACTGACAGCTTTATTTACGCACTCACGAACACCACACACATGCAATTAAAGATGTACAATATGTAACACATTTAAAAGCATATAATTATAGATTTGTGGAAAGACTCCACTTCTAATCCAAAAACCCGATACTCGGTAGGCACAAGGTCCATGAAAGATGCGTCCTCTCTGGATGAGAGTCTGTAGGTCAACTGGTCATATCTCCTGAATGCCACATGAGACTGCTTCTGCCAGTACAGGAAGAGGAAGTATGATTACAGTATATTAATATTATTGTAATTTATTGAAATACAAATTACAAACCTTTTACAAATTTCAGTTTATCACTTAAAAATGTGGTCTGTTCACTGGAATGAATAAGGAAACCCCGTGTTTATATTCACTTTCGTAATTCTTCAGATAACTGATGAAGCAGTGGAATGCTACAAATAAATTGTTACAAATCGACCAGTATTGAATTGCAGATTAATGTTACAAGGCAACCAGCATTCAATGACCACAACTTTTCCACCAAACAGAAATTGGTTACTTAAACAAAGTAAAATAGACGCAGGAGCATCAAAACCACAAAAAAATAGTAAAAAAATAAACCGGATTACTGTCATATTTCTTTATTTGCTGGGCTCTCATGTACGACATCTACTCGGTATTAGAGTTTATTGAATTATTGATTTAGATACCCCGACTCGTGGATCATGACAACGTGCGCCGCTTGTGAGCATTAAGGCTGAGGTTTAATCCGTTGGTGGCTTTGTTGTAGACACATTTCCAAAAAACGAAGAGACTCGATATCGTTTGGAATGTTCAGCATCTTGCCTCGTGAGCCAGACTACCTGGTGGGAGTTTTCTCTCGATACATAAATGCAGGGTAGTCACACGAAAAAGTCCTCTCGAAAGGCACTGCCCTCTTTCATTAGCGACAAGCAGCAAAGTCAGACTTCTACCTACGGATACTCCATCGCAACAGAAGTTGTCCCTTTCCCTCATAGATTACTCATGGGTTGTCCGTTGCGCACTGCAGGACACTCAAGAATAGACATAACACACACACTGATTTTGATTCAATTACAAATCTTATTTGTTGCCCAGAATTGTTGCTTATTTGTTACCCAAAATTTTTATAAGATGCATTAAATACACAGTCCAGTCACATTAATGTGACCACCTGTCAAAAGCCAGAATATACATTCCTGTATATTCCGGCTTTAAGTGGAGAGTGGAATGTGGTATTAAGTAGTATTTAAGTGGTATTAAGTGGTTTTTAAGTGGTATTTAAGTGTTTTTAAGTGGTATTTAAGTGGTATTAAGTGGAATTCTTTATATACACTCCCCTGCAATGTGCTGCCACCTGCCTTTTGTGATTGGTTATTTCACGTTGACGTCGAAAGTAGGTGGTGGTCACATTAATGTGACTGGACTGTGTAATTTCAGCAATATTAGAACAATTTATGCATCATAATATTAAGATGTATAATGTAACTCGCTATAAAACTTTACAAATTCTAATTTGCAATTTTTCTTTTATGTATGTAATGTGATGTAATTCTGCAACATTAATTTATAATAATGCCAGTGGCATAAAGTAGCAACTTTAAGAGGTAATATTCGAAACCCTGACATTGTTATGATATTATGTATAAATGTAAACTTACTACGTCAAAAATTTTATAATTAATTATATTTCTCTCTGCACCTAACCTTATCTTTGTTATATTTTACTCAACATGAAAAAAAAAATTAAATAAAAAACAGTCTGCTCAAAATTTTTTAATTAACCATGTTTTTACTCATTTTCCTTTTATGACAGCTCCCCAAAAAAATGAAAATAGTAATTATAAGTAGCAAAATCTAATTATATGCATCGATCATATTCCACGCACTTTTTCTTCAACCATCAGTCATCACGTATTTTCTGAGATTGAATATTTTTATATTTTAGTTTATAAAATCTAATAATGGGGAATAAATTTTTTTTTCCCTCATGAGTTTCCATTTTTTTATTTCTTGCACAGTAAATTAATTTTACTAGATTTGATGTAAACTGTAACTTTTAACAAATGAGCTTCGGTATTAAGTATGGCATATTGACTGTAAATAATTAATGTAAAATGCTAAATTTTAAAGCAGATAGATAAATTCTATCGTTAAATGTTATTCTTCCTGAATGAATAAAATATTTAAAGTCCGTTTTTTATCTCAAAGAAATTTTTAAATGCATACTTCTTTGCATCCTTGTTAAGAACACACTGAAAAAATTAATATTGATCCAATTTAGAACCTAGAATTAAACCTTTATCCAAAACTCGGTTTGAATCAAGGTTTATTTTTTTCTTTTTTTTCTATCTATTTATTCATTAAAATTTTAATTTTATATGTTCTAGAACACTGTTATTTATTTATGATATCATAATAAGTAAGGTAGCATTATCAAAATTAAAATGTGTATTGTGTAGGATGGGCAACCAGATTGTAAGTGGGTGTGGCAGGGTTCAGATACTTGAGATACTTGTTGGAAAATTCACAGCTTTAT
Source organism: Caerostris darwini (assembly GCA_021605075.1). Taxonomy (NCBI): domain Eukaryota; kingdom Metazoa; phylum Arthropoda; class Arachnida; order Araneae; family Araneidae; genus Caerostris; species Caerostris darwini. The sequence continues at coordinate 38,788 of BPLQ01005814.1, read as the reverse complement.
TATCTATCCTATATACACTATGGCCAACTCTCACGTTTCTAACTGGTAGAAGTTACGTAGTTGTTGTGGGATGTCCATAGTTTACTTGAAGCCCATTGATGTTAAGCTCTTAATTGTCTAACATGTATAAAGTTACATAGATATAGTGGACTATCCGTGGTCTACATGAAGATCACTGATGTTCGACTATCCCTTTTCTAACTGCTAGGGGGATTACATAGTTTTTGTGGGTTTTCTATGGTCTACATTTAGCCCATTTATGCTCAGCTTTCTTATCTAGCAGGTAGGAGGTTACATAAATCTAGTGGGCTGTTCGTGGTCTATATGAATCCCACTGATGTTCCAATCTTATTAGTAACTAAGAGGGGGCTATATAGCTATACATACAACGCTAAAGGATAAGGTGGATCGATCTAAGGTGGATAGAAGATCCTTGTAGATATAATCCAATAGTATATCCTTGTAGATATAATCCGATAGTATATCCTTGTAGATATAATCCGATAGTAGATCCTTTGTAACAGGAAACCTTTTACTTATGCGAAATGTCTCTTAAAGTCAAACTGCCAGCATTTAAAAACATTAAATTAATCAACATAAAATTCGGTGCAAAATAAAAATAAAAATTAAAGTTAAGAATTCAGAAATGACTAATGATTTTAATAACAGAAAGCTTTGTTCCCATTTCCATTAGCGAATCGTTTCATTGCACCAAAGGAAACATCAGTGCATTCGCATAGTTTAAATTAAGCAGATTAAAAACACACCCGAAAAACGATTACTCGCATTTGTTGCTCGCGGCGAGCTCTCTTTTAATCGAGTTACCGTTCCGTTTTACGCCCTTTTCTGTTTCTATTTCTGTGTCTGCTTGTGGGCCGGCCTGCAATCGATATCACCACTCGCCCAGTCCCATAGTGATACTGTTGTAAATTGTGTGGCCTTCTAAATATACGTCTATCGCTCCTTTGTCGGTTATGGGTCGCTTTTATTAGGGAATAGTTTTCGGCAAATTGTTGCGGAACAATAACGTCTATACGTGATTCACTATAAAGGGTATTATGTATTGTCCCATTCTCCTGTGTTATGGCACCTCGCTTTTTCTTTATGCTCTGCTGTGTTTTAACTTATGAGATAAGTGGTCCGGGAATTGGATTATATTGCATATTTGATGCTCTGCATCCTTTTTGTGATAGAGGAATAGATTTGTTAGAGTTTCCCCAGGAATTATACACATCTTAATGGTGTATACCTTTAGGCATCATAAGGAGTTATATCACCTTTTATTCTTAGCCATTATAACAAATTTATATCGCATATTTTCTTTTTCTTAGACATTATAGCCAAATTTATATCGCATATATGCTTAGACATTATAGCCAAACTTATATCACATATATGCTTAGACATTATAGCCAAATTTATATCGCATATGGGCTTATACATTATAGTAAATTTACGCTGCGTATTTATTCGTAGACATTATAGTAAATTTACGCTGCATATTTATTCTTAGACATTATAATAAATTTATATCGTATATATGCTTATATTTGAAAAAAATATTTAGATTTATAATTTAATTAAATCGGGAGTTGTATATAAAATAACTTCGATCTTTCTATGAATATGTTCTATGAATATGTGAAAAAAAGAAACATTTGAATTTTTCACTTTTAAAAAAAGATAATAAAGATAAATATAGTTTGTATATGTATTATTATAGGTTATACTAATATAATTCAAGACACGATTTATATCGTTAACTCTTTTGAGAATGGACAATTTTTCAAATAGCGTTAGTGTAACTCCAAATGATTCGTTCTAGAGTAAATAGTGCCCGCTTATTTACAGATTATTTACGTTTTTTAAACATTTAAGGTTCTCAGTAGCGAGTGATTAAAATTATTATCACTAAAAATTTGATCTCAGCACCAATAATAATCGCCTTTCAAACGGTATAAAAACAAACAAACTCCGCTCCAATTGTTATTCTCCTCTGTACTAACTGTAGTGACTAGTGCTCTAGCATGTGGTGCCACAAGTTTGGGTTCGAATCCCGGTGGTGCCATGGATGTTTATAGTATAAATTATTCTAATATTCCTGAAATTATGTAATGCATTTTATAACAATTCAACAAAGTTACATCGCCAAAACCCGAGCAAAAAATAAGATTTGTAATTGAATCTAAGTCAGTAGTACAATAAACTGTAATATCGAGTAAATACTGTAAATGAGGCTTGATGGCCGAGTGTCTAGTTCTCGTTGCCACAGATTTCTAATTCGAGTCCCGGAGGTGCCATAGATGTTTACAGTGGTTAGGAATCCATTTTAAACCGTAGACCCCTGTCTAATACGATTAGAGGGCATTGGGCAAAAGTTGGGCAATCCTACTTACTCCCCTTCAAAATAAATAATCTGTTTCAGAATCTACCAGTAGGCAGACGGCCAGGATTCAACATGGATTGTATTGCCAGGGAATTAGTTAGTACTAACTAATATATTTGTATTAATGTTTAGCGCTGAGGTTATTAAAAATATAGCATATCTTACAATTGACATCTTTTAATTGTGTGCTAATTAATTTTCGTTAATTTTCTAAATTATTTTTTTATGAAGTATAGTTAGTTATGTCAATAAGTAATCCTTTTTTTTTGTTTCCGTTAACAATGAAGTCGAGCAGAAATCTACACAGTTTTATGTTTCTAATAATTATACATAGTTTTTCATAGTTATATATAGTTTATCATAAATCTTAATATTGTATGGAATGTGTTGACAGATTTATTTCGGAGAAACATTCATTTCAGACTCTGACGTGGAAAGAATAAATTTTTATTGATGATCAAACTGCATTATGAGAGTTACAAAACGAACAAAAAACACGATTTAGTTCGCAATGTATTTTGGTGCTCATAGGGAAATATACCACATAATTTATGAAGAAATATGAATGCTTACAGAAATCAGGATGAATATCTGCAAATGTATATAGAGAGAGTTAAGGTTAGAAAAATATCTTCAGCTATATATTTAGTTAAAGGTAGAAAAATACATGTCCATAGTCAGACTTTATGAATCCACCAATACATTGTATTGAAATAAAAAAAAATCGTAATCAAATATTTATCATGAAATATTTAATTGTAATAACTGAAGTAATCATTATCAAATTGTTACACATATTCTAATGCCAAATAAATATTTCTTTTCCTTTTTTTTACAGTAGTGTTTTAAGAAAATTAAGAATCTGTTGAATAACGTTATAAATATATTTATTGTTAGATATTTTTTTTTATTATGTCTAGACTTTCTATATCATTCTGACAGGACAATTTGAGGGTTTTTTTTATCTCTTTTGATATCGCTGTCATTTTGACACATTTCCTTACTTTCAAAGCGTTTAGATAAGGAAGTAATATTAATATAAGTGATATAGAAAATATTAAATTTTTTTTTACTTGACTTTTTTTTAGTTCACTTATACGGAAGTAGTATCGAAATGTAATCGTAGATTAGAAATTTATTTTATCTTTTGATTTTATTTCATTTACTATTTTTCATTTTCGTAAAAAAATAACTAAGTATAACATATCAATTAAATAGCGATTAAAAAGATTTACTTTTACAGTTAAATGAATAATTGCAGTTTTTTTCTACATTAACTTTAGCATCGATACATTTCAAAAAGACAGTTTAGATTGATTATTTATTTCAAAAAAATTTAAGTTGTTTATTTTATTTCAAATTATATAATAATAATTTTTAAGCAATATAATGTTAACTATTTGTTAATTACGGATAAAAAGTATATGCAAGCTTCCTAACTTTACTATCTATCTTTGCAGTCAGAATATTGTGCAGTAATTATTAATGATATAGATTTTAATAATGATTTAGATAATAGTATTCAGGTCATTATTAAAACCAGTAACACCTGTGAATAAATGTAGCATTTAAGAATGCGCTCCGTAAGCATTAAAATGTAATCTTAGTACCAATTTTTTTTTTTTATAAAAAGTATATGTCATAGTAGTATGAGGTAGTTTTTATTAAGTTGTATACTTCTTTTATTTTTTTAAAAGCGGGAATTGTCAGACCTCACACACATTTTAGTGTTTTACAAATTAGTACTGTTTAATTTATATTTAAATAAAAAGAAAATTATTTTATTTTTTATCTATACTATTCTTGTGTGAAAAACCGGAAATATTTCTCGTTAAATGATACATGCTCAGAGTTTCCTAAATTATTTAAAATAATATATAGTCTCCACAATAAAAATTTAGAGTTAAATAATTTAATTTTTATTAGGGTTTATAAATTATTCTTATGTAGTGCAATTTTGATGATTATATTTCATAATTATAAATATTATATTCATTTGGCAACCCATTTTAAATTATTTACTAGATATTATAATATATTTTTTACATTACTAAGGCACTTTGTGTTGATAAACGATATGGTCTCCTTTTCAATAATAATAAATCAAAATAAAATGTATCCTTTATTAAACGCAATTTATATTGAATTATACACTATAATGTTTATGCATTTTTCTGAAGTAAAAATTAAATTTGTTTTTATTCTTGACATAGTTTAAGTGCTCATATAGTTTAAGTGATTAATAAAGTTCATAATAATATGTGAAAAATGTTTCTTATTCGTCTAGGTCATATTTTATAATAATGCTACAATATCTCATATATACGCATTTCGAAATTCCTTTTATTTTGCGTCTATAAAATAATTAGATTCAGTTAATTATTCTCGTATTATCATTAAGCAGACTCCAACTTTGTATGTTCCATTAATAGAACTAATTGCAGCTAGACAAAATAGAAGAAAAATTTGCTATCTTCGTTGCATTAGAATAATTAATCTTATGTGATTTAATGCATTGTATCAGTTACGTAAAACTTGAACACAATAGTATAAGGATTATATCTATGCAGAATCATATATTTCCTAAGCTAAATAATGATTTTTCTTTATGGTCTAAGAAAAGACCACGCCTGAAAGGAATCCAGGAATTATATTTATATAAAATTTAGTCACAGTTGTATGGTGGCAATTTCTTGAGTATAAAAAAAAATAGTTTTTTATTTAGTACAATCCATTGTTTCGTAGTTATTATTTTATAAAAATAATTTTTATAAAATAATTTTATTTTGTTATGATGTCGTCAATACCAGAAACAATAAAAATTCCAACATTTTGTTATGTTTTTTTAAATATATCAAAGCAATTCTTTTAAGTAATAAACTTATAAAAAATTGTCAGTTTCAAATAACAAATCTTTTAGCGGGATATTATAATGAGGATATATCGAGTTTTATTTATAAAAATAATTTACTTTTTGTCCCATTGCGTTATTACGTGTACAAACGATGTCCGTTATATAAACGGGTCAAAATTATATAACGGACAATATAATTTTTACATACGACAATAATTAATGACGCTTTAATTGAATACCAGTTATATATGTATAATAATTGTTAACATTATAGATGGTTATTGACCAAATAGTCGATTTATTAAAAGCATATTATACGAATTTTCCATTGTAGAACACCCCTTCCATTATAGAACTTCCTGCAGTACACTATACTTTGCCTCTTCTGCACTAACTTCCAACTACACTATTCAGCTAAAACTATATTATATGATAAATACCAATGCATCCAGAATATCTTTTGCCTACATTTTGTATCGCATTCTTGAGAGCCGGATAATCCAATTAGACATTCTAAGATAATGGGCGATATCCTGTTATAATGGTCTTCATATTTAAATTTTGCATGGCAGTTACTATGGCAAAAGCCACCCAATACCCGTTGACTTACATTGCGCAATTAGTCCAGCTTGAAAAATAGAAATTAATATAATAATTAGCATTTAGTAATGAACAATAGTGATTTAACTTTTTGAAAACAACACAAAGGAAAATCTTTCGAAATCATTTCTAAAGTTTTAAAAAATAGCACACAATTCTATTTGGAGGAAAAAAACATGTTTACAAAATGCTATGTTTCATTCACAACGTAACTCAGAAGATTTAATCTCTTAGAAGACGATTTCTTCTCCTATGGAGAAACTGGAGAATCATTTCAATATGCAACTACTTGTCCTCTTACAGAACCATGGCATCTTGAAATCCCTTCTAAGCCTTTTTACATTCACTGCCACCGAAATGTAATTGACAACCCACGGACCAGATGGAAAATCACCAAATTAATGAACTTTATAGAAGAAAATGAACATTTAATCATCCCAAAAAACCATTACCACTGAAATACAAATTGAATTCTCTGTGTCCATTATATCACTCTTAATGTAATCTTGTATTCTTCGTAGAATGAACTCCGTCATAATATTTTGTAACCCATGCCATACTTTATTTTTCACAGGATTATCGTCATTAATTTTCTTTATGCATTGTATACTTCTCATTTCATTTATGATTATACTAGGTTCATAGTATTATGTTAATTTTTCCCAGGTTTATCCCCATTATTTTTCCTTATGCATTGTAAACTTCTCGTTTTCACAGGCTTATCAACATTATTTCTCCTTATGCATTGTAAACTTCTCATTTTCACAGGCTTATCAACATTATTTTTTCTTACGCATTGTATACTTCTCGTTTCTTATTAAAGATAATTATAGATTAAGATTATTATGGATTCATGGAATTATTTTAGTACATAGTATTATATTTGTTACCATATCGATTTTTTTTTTCTTTTCGTATTACAATTTTGCACTCATGTAATTGTAAGACTATTTTTTTTTTAAATATTACTTTTCCACCATCACTTTTTTAACTGGTAAAGGGCTACATAGCCCTGGATAGGGGTGTGTTTTGGGGTAAAGTAAAATATCTAAGGGAGGAATTTATATATGTAATCATTCAAATCTAATCATTATATAATCGAGTTAATTTTCTTTCTTTTGATTGTTGTGTCTTTGGTCAATTTAACAAGTTCGTCTTCTCTTTCAGATTGTGCCTGCATTTTTCGTCGGGGGCGAGTAGCCTGGTGTCGTCTGCCCTGTTTGCCGTCCACCCCGTTCACACAGAGGCCGTAGGTAGCTATGCAATTATAAAGAAACCTTGCATTGCAAAGGCCCCCACCGCCTAAATAGAAGACAAGTCCCTTTAAAATAATACAATAATTAAGAAAATATATTAAAGTAATCGTGAGAACTATTATCTAATAACCATTATTTAAATATAAAGTAAAAACAATAATTATTTTATTGCTATTAACTTATTAAAGAATTATCCAGAATATATTCTTTACATCGTTTAGGGACACCACGAGTTAACTCGTTGGAAAATTAATTTTTAATTCTGGACTAATACACATATTTAAATGAGTACTTTATAATATTCTAAGGTAAAGTCAAGTTAATTCGTTATGTTGTACAGCAACACTCGTTCACGATATCGTATATCTGGCAACAGTCATTCTTGTTCATCGCGATGTCGTATATATGGCAATAGCCATTCTCGATCATTGTGATATCGTATGTCTGGCAACAGTCATTCTCGATCATTGTGATATTGTATATCTGGCAATAGTCATTCTCGATCATCGAGTAATCGTATATCTGGCAGCAGTCATTCTAAGATCATCGTGATATCGTATATCTGGCAACAAACATTTTCGATCATCATGATATCGTGTATCTGTCAACAGTCTTTCTTGCTCATCGTGATATCGTGTATCTGGCAACAAACATTTTCGATCATTGCGATTTCATGTTGTTTCACAGATATCGAATTGGATGCCCCACAGCATCCAAAAAAAGTGTCGACTTGCCACATGCTATTTATTAACTACTTGCTTTCAATTTGCGTCATTTTTTCCCAGAGAAGTAAAAATGGCATTTTCAATGATAATAGCAGTGATAAATTGTTTGATGATCTAGAAAGCTTTGACGATGAATGAGGGGATTATAGTCCTGATTCTCATATATAAACCGAATGGATAAATTTGCTGGATAATAAATTTCTATCATAAAAAAATATAAATAAATATGAAAGCATATTTATGCTTATATGTATGATAACACCTACTAATTTTCTATATTAGAAAAAAAAATTTGAAGAAAGTTTTTTTAAAGGATTAATTTAACATTTGTAATTGAAAATATAAAATATTACGGAGCTTATGAAGTGATAAGTCCATAATTCATAGGATGTCCATCTCGCACTGCAGAACACTGAGGATTAAACACAGTGTCAGAAATATATTAATTGTAATTAATATAATTCATGTAGTTAAATATAAAAATATTTAATAAAAATTCTTATTTTAAAATATAATTTAAAAAATTAGTTTTTAATCTAAAATAAAAAAAAATCTTAAAGTATAATTATGTTTTTAAAAATATTGTTAACCGTAATTAATTGTCTTAAAAGATTAATTTACTTTTTGGTAAAATTATCATTCATATCATGATATTTTATATTTATCAATTTAAAAAGAATTTAAGAAATTTAATAGACGTTATCGATTCTAGCGGCTGATAAATTATTTTAAAATGTCAGTTCTTATTCCTTCAAGTTAAATACCGAATATCTCCAAAAAAATAATAATAAATAAAAGTAAAAAAATAAACCCATCTTTATACCTGATCATAGATTATTAATGGTATTTTAATATTTCTATCTCATTAAAATTCCTAAAAATATTCACTACAATATATTATTACTACGGTCCGCCATGTTGAGATGCTTACAAAGATTTCTTGACACTATTTTCGTCTTAGTTTTTTTCTGGTCCCGTGGTTTGGGTAATGACCGTGTAATAACAGACTCGCCACATTTTCTTCCCTCTCCCATCATATCGATCAAATACTTTACCAATATGCGGTTTCTTGTACGACCATAAACAGTATTTAAGTGTTCCATAACGCTGGCCGTCCAATGATAACCACATATTAGACTATATATTAACTTCAACTGTACTTATCACGGCCTCAACTATTTACCAGATGGAACGACATCAGATAATTCTTCTTGGCTACATAAGGAATTCCATGTCTCCTTTATGGCTGCCATAATTACGGTCGCTATAGGACATAAATGATTTCATACTCCGTGAAAGGAGAGTAAAATATTATACCACTAACTCGAATCAGTGGAGGATTTAGCGGATGGCTACTCAACCACAAGAATCAGGAACATACCATGAATTGCAATTCTTTGGCCGGGAATTTCTGTTGGGAGGACATAATTAATGGTCATGCCACAATCCACAATTTTTTTTTTTCTGGTCCTCATCTGGTCTTATAATGCAACATTTCCGTTTGGGAAAGGATAAATAAAAATTTCGTTCGTTCTATTGCTATCAATTGCACGTTTTATTGTAGTGGATGGAAATAATTTTTGTTAAGGATCTATCTGTGTAGAATGGGAAAAATAGAAGTGAAGAATCTTGTAACTAATTGTTTAATATATTTTATACATGGATAAAATACTGTCTATTTTTCTAGTTTCTATTTCTAGACAGTCTACAATCTATTTTTGCAATCGTTCTCTTACTTGTTCATAATGTCAATGTTTCTGGGTGGTTCAAAATTTAAATAAATTTGATGAAGTTTTTGGGTTTGCATATCAAAATTTTCAAGAATAAAATATATTTAAAATAATTAGTGTAGTGTTAGTGTAATAAAGTAAAATATTTAGTAGTAAAATAATAAGTAGTAAAATAATTAGTGTATTAGTGCAAATTTTTATTATGGGCTATCAAATATCAAAATTAAATTTTGATGTAACATTTTGATGCACATTTTATTGTAGTGGATAGAAATAATTTTTGTTAAGCATCAATCTATGTGTAGAGTGGGAAAAATAGAAGTGATGAACCTTTTAACTAATTGTTTAATATATTTTATACGTGGATAAAAGAATAGTCTTTTGCAAACATTCTCTTAAGTATTCATAATTTCAATGTTTCTGGGGGTTCAAAATTTAAATTAGTTTGATGATATTTTTGGGGTTGTATATCAGGAAATAATATATAATAATAATTCAAATATTATTATTGTAAATTTTAAAGGGCAGAAAAGTTGCAATTATTTTATGAATTAATAGAATATTTGTTATAGAATGTATAAAATACTTTAAATAATCTGTATTAAGGCAAATTTTGATTGTGTGTTATGAAACTACAAAATGTAATCAAAATTAAATTTTGATGCATATTTTACTGTAGTGGATGGAAATAGTTTTTGCTAAGGATTTATTTGTAGAGTGGAAAAATAGAGGCGTTGAGTCTTGTAACTAATTGTTTAATATATTTTATACGTTATATATTTTTATGGATACAAGGATAAAATCTATTTTTGCAATATTTCTATTACGTATTCGTAATTTATTCGTTCTGTTACGTATTAGAAATTTCAATGTTTCTGGAGGGTTCAAAATTTAAATAAATTTTATGATATTTTTGGGATTGCATACCACAAAATAATATTTAATAATTCATATTATAACATTGTAAACTTTAAAAGATAGAAATTTTGCAAATTATATTAGGAATAAATGGAATATAGTTTGTTAAAGAATGTACAATATATTTTAAGTAACCTGTAGTAGTGCAAATTTTGATTGTGTGTTATGAAACATCAAGATTTGATCAAAATTTAATTTCGATGAAACATTTTGATGCACATTTTATTGTAGTGGATGGAAATAATTTTTGTTAAGGATCTATCTGTAGAGAGGGAAAAATATAAGTGACGATTCTTGTAATTAATTGTTTAATATATTTAATACATTAAATATTACATAAATATTTTTGCAATTATTCTATTACGTATTCGTAATTTCAATATTTATGGCTGGTTCAAAATTTAAATAGATTTGATGATGTTTTTGGGGTTTGTATATCATAAAATAATATTTAATAAATCACATTATAATATTATAAACTTTAAAAGATAGACATTTGGCAAAGTATATTAGGAACCAATGGAATATAGTTTGTTAAAGAATGTGCAATATATTTTAATTAATCTGTATTATCGATTAAAAGAAGTTATTAAATAAATAGTTAACAAATAATAATGGCAATAATTTATTAACTATGAAATTTAATTCTAGATAAAATTATTTCAATAAATTCTTGTACAATAGTTAACTCATAAACGTTTTTTAACCAAACAGAAAAATAAAATAATACAGTTTTCGCACACTTTTATGGCAACATTAAATCTGGTAGTTTTGAGTGTTAACTAAAAAACATTTCTAGTAAGAAATAAAATTTAAAATTAAGTGTTATTATCACTGTAACAGTATACAAGAACTCTGTAATAAAGAATAGAATAGATCAATACTCTCTAAAGAGTAATTTCGCATATAGTTACTTACGATAAATCCTAAAACTTCTCCTTAGCTTCACAGCAATTTATTTAAGTAGACACGATAAACCAGCATATTAAAACTAAAGAATTCATATAAAAATAATAAAAAACTTTATATTAAATATTGACATGCCTTCAGTATATTGTGGTGCGTTCAAAATGTTATCGTTCTTTTGCAGGTGAGCGGGGTGGTAGGACGAGCCGAACTTCTGTCTGCAGTTGCCTTCCTCTGTGCCTTACTTTATTACATACACACTAGATATCAACACAAAACAAGCGGTGAGCAATTCTTTTCTTCCCTTTCCTTTCTTTACGTCTGTTGTTTGAAGCTTCAATTTATGATTGGCTGCATAAAATATTGCATTTTTTCCACTATTCAAAATTGTTCCCTTGCATTTTTCCCTTTTTTGCATTCTACATAAATACATATTATATTTAAAAAAATTTTATCTATATATTTTTCAACAAATTGACTTGAACCATGACATTAAAAAAAGACTTTTATTCAGTTAATTTTATCTTCTTGTGAAGTTTTATATTTAAATAAAATTTAAAGTCCAAAAATAAATAAATAAACATTTTCTTTTAATATGTTTACATACAAAATATTTCTTTTGCATTATATAAATGGTATTAAAAAGTTTATAATGTTATTTTTTGTTATATTTTTTGCTAATTAAATGTTATTTTTTGCTAATTAAATGTTATTTTTTGTTATATTAATTATTATATTAATATATTATATTAATTATTAATATATTATTTTTTACTAATTAAATGTTATTTTTTGTTATATTTTTTGTTAATTAAATGTTATTTTTTGCATTATATAAAAATTAAAAAGCATGCATAGCTTTCATAATTTTATAATAGTTGTTTTAAAATAAAATATACTTCATCACGTCGTAGCGGCCTGATGGCCAATTGGTATCTGACCTTTGGTACCACATGCTTCTGGTTCGAATCCTGGCCTGGCATACGTGTTTATTAGTGGTTCTCCATGAACGTTAATCTGTCCCAGTCTAATTAACCTAACGTGTGCACAAAATGACTGTAGAGCGTCACAGTCATTTTGTGCACACGTTATATCAAATATCACCACGTCATAATACCGGCCAAAAACTGCCCAAAAGATTCAGTTTGTTTAATTTTGATGACACTTGATAGTAAATTCTTTAAAAAAATATAAGCATACTATGGTCACAAATTTTTAATAAAATTTTGGAAATTTTTATTTATGAAAAAAATTTATTAATATTATTTTTAAGTTTTCAAAATTGTATTTCCAGCTTGGCAAGAGTGCGGTGTAACATCAGTAGTAGCAATCTTAGGATTACTGTGTAAAGAGCAAGCCTTGACAGTCCTTGCTGTTTGTTGTATATATGAAATAATCAGTCCCAAGGTAGGTTCTTTCTTAAAACCTATTTTAATTGCTTAGAATTTAAAAGATTCAATTAAAATTGCCAGAAGCCTTGATTTATTTGGAGAACTACAGGATGTTTCATATTTGCTTTTGTTATGTTGGAACATTTTTGATAAATACTAACAAGTACATTAAATAATTACACATCACTGTTTAAAAAATCACTTCCAGTAATGTACGAAATTCAGAGAACATTTAATGACTTAGCGTACTTTAATTCTAAAATCATAATTCACTATTAAATTCAATAATTTACTTTCTTAATAATTTTCACTTTAATTCAATAATCTTGTCATATAACTTTTACTCTTAATATTGTTAATGTGCAGTGTTTTGCATTGATCGTGACATATTGAGATGATCATGATGATAAATTGGCTTTAAATTCAAATCATTCCACCTCATCAAGGAACATACTGTGTTCAATATGTGCTATTTCTATTAACTATGAAAAAAACTAAATAAAGAAGTTAAATATTCGTCGTATGTAAAGTAGTTAATATTTTATTCTAGGAAATAATCATTAATAATAATTTGCTCGTGTTATGCATTGATTGTGATATGTTGAGACGAGCATGGTAAGAACTTGGTTTCAGATTCAAATCATGCCACGCCATCGAGGAGCACAATGTGTTCAATATGTATTCCTTATATTTACTATGAAAACACTAAATAAACAAGTAAAATCTCCGTCGTCTTCAAGAATAGTTAATATATTGTTTTTGGAAATTATAATCATGATAATAATTTGCACGTGATATGCATTGATCGCGATATGTTGAGAAAAAACATGGCAAGAACTTGGTTTTAAATTCAAATCATGCCACGTCATTGAGCAGCATATTGTGTTCAATAAGTGTTAATTATACTTACTATAAAAACACTAAATAAAGTAATAAAAGTAAGTCGAAAGTCTCTGTAAGCATAGTTATTATTTTGTTCTAGGAAATAATAATCATATAATTTGCCGTGTTATGTATTGATCGTGATATGTTCTGACAAGAATGGCAAGAACTTCCTTTTAAATTCAAATCATGCTACATCATAGAGGATCATATTGTGTTCAATGCGTTCATATACGTTCAATACATTCATATATTTTTCTCTTTCTATTTATTCTGAAAACACTAAGTAAAGTTAAATATTCGTCGTAAGCATAGTTTAAATTTTGTTCTAGTAATAATATTGTCAATATTATTGCAGACGTTGTGTCAACTATTCTGAAAACTGAATTCAAACATCACTAAATCAAATATCATTAACATAATGTCTATATGAACTAACAACCGTTTAGAACCATCTGCTCTAAATCTACAAATTTTTAATCATAACTACGATTGTTCACGAACTACATTACATTCGTAATGAGTCAAAAAGCCATTATTATTATATATATTGTCATTACCGTTATTATTATATATAATATTACCGTCATTATTATTGCTATTATAGCTTTATTGTTAACTTTTTTTCATGTTTGTTGAATTTTCATCGCTACACAATGAATAAAAATAAAAATTAAATCATTATTTATTTATATATTTATTAAAGAAGTTAAGCATCATTGGGCGCGGTCAGTACTTGGGTGGGTGACTACCTGGGAACACTGCGTGCCGTTGGCAAATTTGGGACCTGAATGGCCGAGTGTCTAGCGCTCTGGCGCTCGGTGCCACAGGTTTCGGGTTCGAATCCCGGCGGTGCCATGGATGTTTGTAGTGGTTCGGAATCCACTTTAAGCCGTAGGTCCCGGTCTTCTATGACTGTAAGAGCGTCACGGAGCAAAAGTCAGGCTTCTACCTACGGGTGCTCCATCACAACAGAAGCTGCTTCCTTCCCCTTCAATCATGAGTCCATATGGGCTCGTGGGCTTGGCCAGCCAAGTGGGATAAGAAACAACAACAACAACATATATTTATTAAAGGTTTAAGTAAATAAAAAATAATAATTAAAAGTTCTTTATTTGATTTTGTAAAGAAATTATTTAAATAAATAAAACTTTCAATAGAGAAACATGTTTTTCCGTATGAATTTCAATAATAATACTAAAAATGGATCGAAAATTTACTATTGAAATGCTTTAATACTAAAGAGAAAATCGTTCATCTATAAAGCATCTTGTGATGAAATTTATGTATGATTAAATCAGAAGTAAGAATTTAAAAAGGAAAATAATGTAGGAAATCTTAAAAAAGCATAGATTTGATTTCGGAAAGTATTTGTCCCAAAAATATAAGTTAATGGAAAATATAAAAATGCAAATGGATAGCAAATAGGAATGTATAAAAGATGAATTCAATTTTCCATTTCATTGATTGGATTTATATGAAATATTTCGAAATTTGAATTAAAACTTTTAAATAAATAAACATAAAAGCAAAGCGTATTCATAGATTTCGTAAAATATTTTCATGGTTTCTGATTTTCAAGTGAATTTTCCTATTTAATTCGCTATATCCGGGAAATTAATGTTTTCAACGAAACATTTGTAATTAAGAAGAATAAATATTTTATTGATTAATGGATAATAATGAATAATTTTAGATGTTTCAGATTTTGTAATTTTTATAACTAATGCATATGTTTCATATTTATATTTGGTAATTAGATCTTATATTATTTGTTTAAAGATGGATTGAGAAATTTTAAAAGCCCTTTTACAAAATTGGTAATGTTTTTGAATTTATTAAAATATAATGGAATTCTAAATTCGTGCAAAATAAAAATGGTGAAAGCTTTTAAAAGTGTTGAATATTGATTTTTCTAAATGGAACAATATCTGAATCTGAATTTCATGTTAAAATAATTAGATATTTACGAAATAAAATTTTTAAAATCACACATAAAAATTAAAAATATAATAATAATATCAACATTCCCTGATTGTGAACATTGTGAATGCTAATATAGTGGATTGCGAATACTAATATAATTTTTTTTAATATATTGTGTAGATTATGCATAGAAGTGTAAGTTTATTACATTAAAAATGTTAAAATTTTGAATAATAGTGTATAATAATATTGTATAAATATATTTTTTTTGGGGGGGGGGATTTCTAAGAGGATATAATTAAATCGACCATATTAGGTATCTGCATTTCAAACCCCATCGGCTCTTTAACCAATCTAACAATCCTAATAATTGGTTATATTTCTGACAAAAATATTAAACTAATACCTATTCTTTTATTTTTTTATAAACAATTGAAAGCAGATGAGCAATTCAAATATTATGTAGACTTTTTTTCATCCTAATACACATTGTAGCCCTATTTGTGACACAGTAATAACGAACACTACTGGAGTGCAGGAGGTTCGAATTTGTTGGCGGAGTCCATTTCATTAATTTAATTGAGAAGCGCACAGACTCGACGGCGGTCTTAACAACGAATGTAAACTTGCCGGGTTGACAGCTTTCTTTTGTGGGGGAAGGTTTTTTTTTTTTTTTTTTTTTTAAATATGAAACACAACGCAAATGGAGATAATCCCACCTAAATATCACCTCAAAAGAATTGCTCTCTTTTCATCGTTCGTCGGTGAACTGCTTATGGTATAAATGACTGTGGATCAGTGTCTGTTCAATCTACGTACAAAAACAACATTAAAAAAAACTGAAATCTGCTGAGAAAATTTCAACTTATCATGTGTGAAAATTCGAGAACAGTTGAATAAACTCAGGAATGTGCAAATGTTTAATAATGCACGAAATATATGAAGCAATTGATTAGGATACTACAAGAATGGCCAAAATTCAATAGCCACATGAATATAGCGATGTTCAATAGATCAAGAACTTCATGAAGAATGAATTGTTCAAGAATCTCAAAAAAGAATATGCAAACGTAAGATAAATGTCATCGCAAATGAAGAATGAAGTATTCCAAATATATTAAGAAACTCTATACAGCTCCATAACCACGGGAAAATGACAAAAGTGATAAATAAACTTCAAAAAGAAGTAATTGATCAACGCACTACAAGTACTTATAGCTATTGGATATACAAATGTCTTAAATCCCAAGCCAAGACGTGAAAAGTGCTTCAAAACCATACTACAAAACACTTCCAACACAAGCCAAATTTTTCGAAAATTGCTTAAGACTAATTTTATTCATAAAGACTTTCAAGAGTTAAGGGGGCCAAAGTACAATTTTAAGCCAAAATTTTAAATGGAGTTTTATTTGCTTGCCCTCATTTTCGGATAACGTCACGGACCCCTAACCTGGATAACAACATGCTCACACATGATAAAAATATATTTTATGTTTATTTTAATTCTTGTAGGCATTATTTTTTTTATATTTCCTTTTAAGATCTTTGAGGATTAATCAAAGTATTGTACATTCAATTTTTAGAACCTGTACGTTCATTATAAAAAGTACACGAGTCAGCAATTGGAACCATTTCGTTCAAGTAACTACCTCGTTTTCAGAAAATGGAGGACTGCATTGTTTTCTGCAAAATGCTGACTAGCCACCGCATCTTCTTGTAGTATTCGGAAACCATTTCCTTCTTGATCCGATTTTTTTTCTCTCTTTATATGTTTCTTTTCGACCTCCTTATCTTCATCTTCTTTATTTTCTTTTTTCTGCGTGCCATGGCTAATTACTAGAAGCTCAGGGCTCCGGTCCGTAATTGAACGATTTTTTTTTTAATAGTCATGCAATTCTTTTTTTCCACTTACTTTACGGAAAAGAAGGACCACGACTCCAATTTGCTAAACGTAGTAAGAAGAGGGGAAAAAAGGGAAAAAGAACGGTGCTTTTCTTTTAATTTATCCTTATTTTTTTCCCCTCTCTTTTCGAACGAAAATTTTTCAGTTTATATTTCGTTTTCTATCGGTGGAACATTTTTCAAGAAAAGAAGGATGTAAATTTCCTGCATTTCCTTTTTTATTTTTCCTTTTAATTTTGTTTTTAGATTTTTATTCTGTTTTTTTTTAATCGTATGGATTAGTTTGGAGTGATAAATAACAGTACAATCTTTTAATTGGTCTCCAAGTTTAATTTTTGCTTCTTGCAGGGACATCTATTTTCTTCAGTAGAAATGCGGGACATAAATTTTACCGATAATTGTTTTTAAGAATATATTTCTCTTGATAATGTGAATAGAATAGGCAATAAATTTCCTTCGTTGTTTTAACTTTAAATATCAAAGTATTGAAACTATTTTTAGATTTTTCTCTGTTAATTGATTAATAGATAAAATGTTTTGTATTAAATATCGTTATTTACATTGTAATTCAGTGACAATGCAATTAACGAACACAACTAGCGTACATGTGGTTCCAATTTTTCTGGCTACATTCATTTCAATAATTTCATTTAGTAATGAAAGGACTCGACGGCGGTTTTAACACCAAATGTAAACGTGTCGAATTGAAAGTTATCCTTTGGGGTGTATATTTATAGGTTTTCTTCTATATGACACACAGCGCAAATGGAGATAATCCCACTTAAAAGTCGACTCAAAAGTATTGCTCTTTCTGCATCGTTCGTTTTTAAACTGGTTGTGGTATATCTAAATGTGGAACATAATGCTGTATGTTGCTATCCACATTTAGATATACCACATACCACCACATTTAGGTATACACTATATGTACATTTCATCTATGTACAAAAACCCCAATAAAAATAAGTTTTGATGTTTATTTTAATTCTTGTAGATATTAATTTTTTTTATATTCCCTTTTAAGGATGAGTCAAAGTGTTGCGCATTCAATTCTTAGAGCCAATACGTTCTTTTCAAAAGAACACGCCAGTCAGCAATTGGAACCATTTCATTCAAGTAACTACCACGTTTCCAGAAAATCGAGGACTGCATTGTTTTCTGCAAAATGCTGACTAGCCACCGCATCTTCTTGTACTTATTCGGAACCCATTTCCTTCTTGATCCTAATTTTTTTTCTCTTTTTATATATTTCTTTTCGACCTCCTTATCTTCATCTTCTTTATTTTCTTTTTCTGCGTGCCAAGGCTAATTACTAGAAGCTCAAGGTACAGGGCTCCGATCCGTAATTGAACGATTTTTTTAATAGTCATGAAATTTTTTTCTACTTACTTTACGAAAAAGAAGGACCACTACTCCAATTTGCTAAACGCAGTAAGAAGCGGGAGGAAAAGGAAAAAAGAACGGTGCTTTTCTTTTAATTTATCCCTATTTTTTACCCTCTCTTTTCGAACGAAAATTTTTCAGTTTATATTTCGTTTGCTATCGGTGGAACTTTTTTCAAGAAAAGAAAGCTGTAAATTTCCTGCATTTCTTTTTCCTTTTAATTTTGTTTTTAGGCTTTATCCTGTTTTTTTTAATCGTATGGATTAGTTTGGAGTGATAAATAATAGTACAATCTTTTAATTGGTCTCCAAGTTCAATTTTTGCTCCTTGCAGCGACATCTATTTTCATTAGTGGAACTGCCTGACATAAATTTTACTGATAATGGATTTTAGGGGTATATTTCTTTTGGTAATGAGAATAGAAAAGAAATTAAATTCCTTCCTTCTTTTAACCTAAAATATCAAACTATTGAAATTATTTTTATATTTTTCTCTGTTAATGAATTAACAGATAAAATTTTTTGAATTAAGTATCCTTTTTTACATTGTAATCCAGTGACCTAGTGATAAAGAACACAACTAGTGTGCAAGAGATTTCAATTCTGTGGCAACGTTCATTTCAATAATTTCATTTAGAATTTAACAGACTCGACGACGGTTTTAGCAGCGGATGTAAATGTTCCGCATTGACAGTTATCCTTTGTGGTGGATGTTTATTAGTTTTTTTCTATATGACACACAACGCAAATGAAGAAAACTTCACCTCAAAGTCGTATCAAAATCATTGCCTTTTTTTCGAAGTTGTGATATATCTGAGTGTGGATCATTAGGTCAATCTATGTACAAAAACAACATTAAAACTATATATTTTACGTTTAATTCAAATATTATGTAATCTTGCACTGTTTTACCTCCTAAAACAAATTGAATTAGGTGGTAGGAATCCCTGTGTTATGAATCTGATTCATGATACAGGGATAACGAACACAACTAGAATACTGGAGATAGGAATTTTTTGGCAGCTCGAAACTCAATCAGAAACGAACAGACTCGACCTTGGTTTTAACAACGAATGCAAACTTTCAGCATTGACAGTTATTCTTTGTGGTAGACGTTTATTGGTGTTTCTTCTATATGATACGCATGGTCTTTCTTCGATGGTTGTTGTATACTTCAGGGTGAATCATAAGGCCCATCTATGTACAAAAGCAGTAATAAAAATATTGTTCGTTGTTTATTTTAATTCTTGAGGATATTAATTTTTTTATATTCCCTTTTAAGTTCCATAGGGATGACTCAAAGTGTTGCACATTCAGTTTTTAGAACCAGTACATTCTCTTTAAAAAGAACGCGAGTCAGCAATTGGAACAATTCGTGCAAGTAACTACCTCGTTTGGAGAAAATCGAGGACTGCATTGTTTTCTCCAAAATGCTGACTAGCCACGTACAACCGCATCCTCTTGTAGTATTCGAAACCATTTCCTTCTTGATCCGAATTTTTCTTTTCTCTTTATATATTTCTTTTCGAACTCCTTATCTTCATCTTCTTTATTCTCTTTTTCTGCGTGCCAGGGCTAATTACTAGAAGCTCAGGGCACAGGCTCCAACGAACCGTAATTGAACGATTTTTTTTAATAGTCAGGCATTTTTTTTTCCACTTACTTTACGGAAAAGAGGACCACGACTCCAATTTGCTAAACTCAGTACCAAAAGGGGAAAAAAAATAAAGAGAAAAAAAGAACGGTGCTTTTCTTTTAATTTATCCCTATTTTTTCCCTTTCGTTTCTAAAGAAAATTTTTCAGTTTATATTTCGTTTGCTATCGGTGGAACATTTTTCAAGAAAAGAAGAATGTAAATTTCCTGCATTTCTTTTTTTTTTTTTTTTTTTTTAATTTTGTTGTTAGGTTTTTTCCTGTTTTTTTAATCGTATGGATTAGTTTGGGGTGATAAATAACAGTACAATTTTTTAATTGGTCGCCAAGTTTAATTTTTACTTCTTGCAGCGACATCTATTTTCTTCAATGGAACTGCCTTACATAAATTTTACTGATAAAGGTTTTTAAGGATATATTTATTTTGGTAATGTGAATAGAAAACAAATTAAATTCTGTTATTTTTTTAACATTCAATATCAAAGTATTGAAATTATTTTTATATTTTTCACTGTTAATTGATTAATAGATAAAAAATTTTTGAATTAAATATCCTTTTTTATATTGTAATCCAGGGAAATAGTGATAACGAACACAACTAGCATACATGAGGTTCGAATTTTCTGGCGACGTTCATTGCAATAAATTTATTTAGAAACGAACAGACTGGACGGCGGTTTTAATAACGGATGTAAACGTTCCGCATTGACAGTTATCCTTTGTGGTGGACGTTTATTGGTTTTTCTTCTATATGACACACAACACAAATGGAGATAATCCCTCTTAAAAGTCGTCTCAAAAGTATTGCTCTTTCTGAATCGTTCGTCGGTTGACTTGTAGTATATCTAAGTGTGGATCATAAGGCTCATCTATGTCCAAAACCAACAATAAAAAATATTTTCTGATGTTTTTTAATTCTTATATATATACTACTGTGCCCCAAAAGAAATACATGATTTCAATTTAAATTTCCCGGTAGTATGGTATATCATTTTTTTTTTTTTTTTTTTATGTTGTTGGCACATCTGTGGGAAATTTGACGTCAAAATATTCTTTAGTGCTTGAGTTATGCTTGGTTTTGTGAGAGACTAAAACTGATTGCTGTGCCAACAACCTAAAAAAGAAAAAAATTGAATTACCATATGCCCGGGAAATTTAAATTTAAAACTGGTCATACTTTTTGGACACAGTAGTATATTAATTTTTTTTATATTCCCGTTTCAGATCTTTGAGGATTAATCAAAGTAATGCGCATTCAATTTTTAGAACCAAAACATTCTTTTAAAAGGAACGCGAGTCAGCAATTGGAACCATTTCGTTCAAGTAACTACCTCGTTTCCAGAAAACCGAGGACTGCATTGTTTTCTGCAAAATGCTGACTAGCCACCGCATCTTCTTGTAGTATTCGGAAATCATTTCCTTCTTGATACTAATTTTTTTTCTCTTTATATATATTTTTTTCGACTTCCTTATCTTCATCTTCTTTATTTTCTTTTTCTGCGTGCCAGGACTAATTACTAGAAGCTCAGGGCACAGGGCTCCGGTCCGTAATTGAACGATTTTTTTTAATAGTCATGCAACTTTCTTTTTCCACTTACTTTACGGAAAAGAAGGACCACGACTCCAATTTGCTAAACGCAGTAAGTAAAATGAAAATGAGCGGTGCTTTTCTTTTAATTCATCCCTACTTTTTTCCCTCTCTTTTCGAACGAAAATTTTTTAGTTTATATTTCGTTTGCTATCGGTAGAACTTTTTTCAAGAAAAGAAAGCTGTAAATTTCCTGCATTTCTTTTTCCTTTTAATTTTGTTTTTAGGCTTTATCCTGTTTTTTTTAATCGTATGGATTAGTTTGGAGTGATAAATAACAGTACAATCTTTTAATTGGTCTGCAAGTTTAATTTTTGCTTCTCGCAGCGACATCTATTTTCTTCAGTGGAACTGCGTGGCATAAATTTTAGTGATAATGGTTTTTAAGGATATATTTCTTTTGGTAATGTGAATAGAATAGGAAATGAATTTCCTTCATTTTTTTTTTACCTTAAAAATAAAATACTGAAATACTTTTTATATTATTCGTTGTTACTTATTAATAGATAAAAAGTGATAGATAAAATTAATAGATAAATTGATGAGCATATTCACAGCAATATTCTCGTACTTAAAAAAACAATTTTTATTTGTTCAAAATTCATTATTAATAGAAATATTTTAACGATAAAGATGAAAACTATTAAAAAAATTATTTTTGTTTCTAAATTCAAAATTAAATTATAAAATATTTTTAATTTGTTATCATTTATTTAAAAAACTATTAAATTTTATGGTTTTACAAAAATAAAAAATAGGTTTAAATTTAAACGTTATAAAAAAAAGCTTTCTTTTTCTTCTTCGTGATAGCTACTAGCAACAATATTTGTCAATATTGTTTTTAACAAATTTATTTGGTTATGATAACATTCATGTTTAGGAATTCACATAAAAATTTTAAACGTTTACTACACGTAGTGCAAATTACGGAAAGGGTTAAAGTATCCTATAAATTTGCATACAATTTACAAATTTTTAAATTCTGAAAAAGTAAGTATATCATATTTATCCATATATTATATAACTAATTAATATATCAATAATTTATAAGCTAATGACATCGTTCATGATTAGGATTTCACATAAAAATTTTAAATGATTATTATGCCGGAAGTAGTGCAATTTAAGGAAAGGATTAAAGTATCCTAAAAATTTGTATATAGTGTACAATTTTAAAATTCTCTCTAAAGAAAAATTATTAAGTATAAATTACTTATCCATGTATTATATAACTAATTATTAGCTAATGAAAGCATTCATGATTAGGAATTCACATAATAATTTTAAATGATTATTATGTATGTACGTATCAAAAAGTATCAGGTAGGAATAATTCTTACAGGAGCAATTCGTCAGTTTTAAAGATTGATACTTTCTTTAAAATATAGCCTATATTTAAGTCCATCAATAATAAATTGCCATATTTTTTACATTGAAAAAAAAATGAAAAACATGCAAGCAGCAATTTCATTTTTAGAATGTGTACATGTTTTTACTTTCAAACCTATCGCATATCATCAAAAAGTGCACTCCCTCTACAGCATTACGAGCGCCATTTTTGGAAAAAGTGCCGGAATTCTTTATCGCTGGTACATATGCATTTCCAACTTTACATAAAAATGTCTTTGGGACTCAAAAAAGTGTGCAAAAATACAAAAAAACAGTAAGAGGAGCCATTGGGTCTAAATATAAATAGCATTAAAAGGTTTTATTTCTTGAAAGTGATCCCAGATCTATTTACAGAAAGAAGGGAAAATCTTGCAGATAAGTGCTTTTTGAGTATTTTATGGATTTCTTGGCAGGTTGCTTTGCTATGGCCCTTTTGAGGTCAGATTCGCACATTCATTTCAATTGAGACTCGCTTTCGCAGTCTAATTGAACAAACACTGGAACAATAGAACTAATTGAACAAAAATTGAACTGATTGAACTCGCAGTCTAATTGCACAAACAATTGAACAATTAAGCTAATTGAACTGACTGAACTCGCAGTCTTATTGAAAACGATTGAACTAATTGAACTGACAGAACTCGCAGTCTAATTGAACAAACAATTGAACAATTGAAGTAATTGAACTGACTGAACTCGCAGTCTAATTGAACAAACAATTGAGCAATTGAACTAATTGAACTGGCTGAACTCGCTGACTAATTGAAAAAACAATTGAACAATTGAACTAATTGAACAACAATTGAACTGATTGAACTCGTAGTCTAATTGAACAAACAATATGACTAATTGAATAACAAAACAATTTCTAAGATTTGGTATATTAGAAATTGTTAATTGAGAATTTTTAAAGTACTAGGAATAATTAATCAGTAAAAAGTCTTAAAGTTTAATGCTTTCTTTAAAATATAGCATATATTTAAATGTAATCCGTTAATAATAAATTGTCTTGTATTTGCATTTAAAAAAATGGAAAATATGCAAACAGCAATTTCATTTTTAGAATCTGTACATGTTTTTACTTTCAAACCTATCGCATATCATCAAAAAGTGCACTTCCTCCACAACATTAAGAGCGCCATTTTTGGAAAAAGTGCCGGAATTCTTTATCGCTGGTACATATACATCTCCAACTTTCCCCAAAAATGTCTTTGGGACGCAAAAATTTAAAAAAAAAAAAAAACAGTAAGAGGAGCCATTGGGTCTAAATATAAATAGCATTAAAAGGTTTTATTTCCCAGAAAGTGATCCCAGATCTATTTACAGAAAAAGGGAAAATCTTACGGATAAGTGCTTTTTGAGTGTTTTGTGGATTTCTGGGCAGGTTGCTTTACTATTGCCCTGTTTAGGTCAGATTCTCACATTCATTTCAATTGAGACTCGTTTTCGTAGTCTTCTGCTGAGTCCATTTCAGTGAGAAGTGAAAAACAGTCGGTTGTTTGAGGTTTTGTTCTCGACTTAAAATGGAATTGAATCGTTCCATTTGGATTGGTTTTATATAGGAGTTTATGTCCCTGAATAACTTCAGATCAACGTACTTACTTTAGGCTATTTTTGGAAAAGGTTGCAAGTTTCAAAGCGCTGAGTGTGAATTTAAATTTTACTAAATGCGTTGAATAATGAAAGATTTTTGTGCGAATGTGTAAGATTTTTATTCTATTCGTAAGTGTTTTATCTTCAAAAAAATTCCAAAAGTGTTATTCCTCTCTCCCTCCTCCTCCTTTATTTCAGTTATTCACTGCAATGCTTTAACTCAAAATTTGTACTTAAATATAAACAGGTGGATAAAAATTTGTAGATTAAAAAAAAACATTCTGTTATCCACTTTTTATTATTATTATTATTATTATCCAAGTAAGATTGACCTTTAACTATAAAAAGTAATATTAATTTTTTTTTAATAATTCAGAAATATAATTTAGCTAGGGTGACCGCTGTACTGCCCCTCATGATTTTTAATAGTATCGATATTTTAAAAGAAAGTGTATTTAAAGGCGGGATCCGATGACCGAGTGACTCACGCTCAGTTGAACTATGCTGCAGACTTCAGCCTCGAGTCGCGGCTGTGTCATGGATGAGTGTAGCGGTTCGGAATCTACTTTTAACCGTTGATCCCTAATAATATGAATGTTGGGCTTAGGGTTGAAAACCCTACCCCGTAAAAATAAAACATTTTATGTTTCGAAATATGCCAGTAGGCAGACGGCCTAGGCCCACTATGCTTCTGTTGCGCCAATGATTTGATTCTTCGTTCTACGGTCATTTTGTGCACACGAGGGCTAAACAGACCACTCTAGGGCCATTTTTGGAAAAAGTGCCGGAATTCTTTGTCGCTGGTACATATGCATCTCCAACTTCCCTCAAAATATATTTAGGACGGAAAAATGTGCAAAAATAAAATAAAAACGCAGTAAGATTGAACTAATTGAACAGCAAAACAATTTCTAAGATTTGATATACTAGAAATTGTTAACTGAGAATTTTTAAAGTACTAGAAATAATTCTTAAAAGAATTCTTCAATCTTAAACTTTAATATTTTCTTTAAAGTTTAGCATATATTTAAATACAATCCGTCAATAATAAAATATCTTATTTTTACATTCAAAAGAAAAGAAAATATGCATCTCATATCATCAAAAAGCGCACTTACGTCATAACATTACGAGTGCCATTTTTGGATAAAGTGCCGGAATTCTTTATCGTTGGTACATATGCATTTCCCACTTTCCCCAAAAATGTCTTCGGGACGCAAAAAAAAGTGTGTAAAAATAAAATAAAAAAAGCAGTAAGAGGAGCCATTGGGTCTAAATATAAATAGCATTAAAAGGTTTTATTTCCCAGAAAGTGATCCCAGATCTATTTACAGAAAGAAGAGAAAATCTTACAGATAAGTGCTTTTTGAGTGTTTTATGGATTTCTCGGCAGGTTGCTTTACTATTGCCCTGTTGAGGTCACATTCGCACATTCATTTCAATTGATACTCGTTTTCGCAGTCTTCTACTGCGAGTCCACTTCAGTGCGAAGTAAAAAACACTCAGTTGTTTGAGGTTTTGTTCCCGACTTAAAATGGAATTGAGTCGTTCGTTTGGATTGGCTTTATACAGGAGTTTATGTCCCTGAATAACTTCGGATCAGCGTACTTACTTTAGACTCTTTTATAAACAGAATGAGTGTGAATTTAAATTATACTAAATGTATTGAATAATGAAAGATTTCTGCGAATGTGTAAAATTTTTATTCTTTCCTTAATTGTTTTCGAAGAATTTCAAAAGTATAGCACAACTTACTCTCTCATCTCCCTTTATCGTCCTGATGGCCAATTGGCTAGCGCTCTGGTTTTGGTGCTTCAGGTTCTAACCTGAGTGGTAGGAAAGTGGTTTTTTAGTGGTTCGGAGTTCACGATAAACTGTAGGTGTCTGTCTAATTAGCCCTAAATGGGCACAAAATGACCGTAGAGCGTAAAACAAACCAAACAAACAATTTATCTGTATATTATCTAACTAATTATTGTATATCTAATTTATTAGTTAATGTTAGAATTCATTATTAGATATTCACATAACAATTTTAAGTGATTATTATGTCTGCACGTAGTGGAATTTAAGGAAAGGGTTAAACTACCTTAGAAATTGGCATATTGCTTATAAATTTTTAAATTCTGCTTAAAGATAAAAAATTATGCATTATAACATATTTATCCATCTTAAATTTTTGAAGTGCTAAGATTTAGATATATTAGTAATTATTCATTTGTGAATTTTTAAAAGAGTAGTAATAATTCTTACAGAAGCAATTCTTCAGTCTTAAAGTTTAATAATTTTTTTTAAGTGTAGCGTATATTTAAATACGATCCATCAATAATAAATTGCCTTATTTTTACATTTTAAAAAAAGGAAAATATGCAAACAGCAATTTCATTTTTCAGAATTCGTACATGTTTTTACTTTCAAACCTATCGCATATCATCAAAAAGGGCACTTACTGTACAACATTACGAGCGCCATTTTTGGAAAAAGTGCCGGAATTCTTTATTGCTGGTACATATACATCTCCAACTTTCCCCAAAAATGTATTTGGAGCGTAAAAAAGTGTGCAAAAATAAAATAAAAAAACAGTAAGAGGAGCCATATATATAAATAGCATTAAAAGGTTCTATTTCCAAGAAAGTGATCCCAGATCTATTTACAGAAAGAAGACAAAATCTCACAGATAAGTGCTTTTTGAGTGTTTTATGGATTTCTTGGCAGGTTGCTTTACTATTGCCCTGTTGAGGTCAGATTCGCACATTCATTTCAATTGAGATTCGTTTCTGCTTCGAATCCACTTCAATGCGAAATGAAAAACAGTTAGTTGTTTGAGGTTTTGTTCCCGACTTAAAACAGAATTGATTCGTCCATTTGAATTGGTTTTATACAGGAGTTTATGTCCCTGAATAACTTCAGATAGGCGTACTTACTTTAAACTGTTTTGGAGACTATCGCAAGTTTCAAAGCACCGAGTGTGAATTTAAATTATACTAAATGTGTTGAAGAATGAAAGATTTTTGGGAGAATGTATAAAATATTTATTCGTAAGTGTTTCATCTTCTAAGTATTCCAAATGTGTTATTTGTTCTTCCTTTTCGCCTTTATTTCTTTTTTTTTTCATTGAAATGCTTTAATTTTAATTATTAATATGTGGATATGAATACATAGATTAAATAAAGATATTTATATATATATTAATCACTTTTAAGCGTAAAATTGCTCTTACATTTAAGCTATAAGAAATAGTATTAATTTTTTTTTCAAAAATTTCTGAAATATAATTTAGGAGTTGGGAAAGTAACCCCTTATTTTTTTATTTTATGCTTAGGTTCTATTAAAATAGCATTTTTCACTTAATACTTAGCAATTTTACCTAGTAGACTTTCACATGGATTCCAAACATATGTAAAGGAGCTCTTTTTGCGTCTGTTTCTTATATTTCATCATCATGATTAGATCATCTACAGATCAGCATGATCATCAATCGTACACAATTAGTATTGCTTACTTTGATTACAAATATAAGAACTATTAAAATTGATTAATAATAGCCAAGAAAATAAATAAGTTGTATGAGAAAATTATAAAATCGATACATTTTCAAATTGATTTTCCAAGAAATATTACCCATAATAGTATTTAAAGTATAAAGAAATAATACCCATAATAGTATTCTAAATATAAAGTAGTGACTGAGTGACTGGCGCTCGGTGCCACAGGTTTCGTGTTCGTTTCCCGGCGGGGTCATGGATGCGTTTAGTGGTTCAGAATCCACCTTAAACAGTAGATTCTGTCTAAAAGGACTGTTGATAGTAGGGCTGACAAAGCTACCCCGTAAAAGAAAACATCTCCTTCTGCCAGTAGACAGAAGGCCTTGGAACAACATGAAGCTGTTGCGCCAATGGAGAAGAAGAAATATTAATGATTTTAAGGAGTATTTCAAGAAACAATCAGAATCAATATTGAAACAGTAAATTTAAACAAATAAGCTAATATAAAATTATATTATTATTTAAGATTATGCTATTATATTCTATTCTTAGTAATATATCATCCAATAATAAAGGAAAAAATCAATTCTTAAAATATTTTTGTACAGAGTAATATTACACCGCATATCTGTCGAACATCAGCCTCGCTTATAATGTTAAATTTTAAATAACAACTTGGTTGGGAAGTTTTTTATTTTTCAAATCGATTTATGATATGAAAATACATTTTTCTAATTGAAATTCTCGAAATAGTAATTTTTTTAAACGACTACTTTACATTTATTGCAAAAAAAACAAAGCACTACAAGCCTAAATTTTAACAAACTTAATAGTTCCGAGATTGAAAACTTCATTTAAAGCATTATCAAGTATGAAAAAAAAAATTATTATTGACTGAAATTACTACAGAATTACTATATTATCCCAAATTCTTGTAAATGCATTGTGGAATTCTAATAAACCACCTATTTCTGCAATAAAGTAATGTTAATGATTATTTTAACCAAAAAAAAAAAAAAAAAAAAAAAGACATTCAGAAGAGAATGCTAGAATGTGAAAAAATTTCCAGTTGATTGATTAATTTACCATTATGTGCTTTTATTTCTAAATACTTGCCATTTTCTTGTTTTATATAAAGTAGAGGCAAGGAAAAAAATGAATCACTAACTATTATCAATAACTATTCACCGAAAAGCTCAAAACTATATTTTAGTTTTCTAGCCATCTAGTTATATTCAATATTCTCGTACGGTTTATTTTGAAAAAGAAATTAGTAAAAGAAATTTTTTAACTGTGCAAATTTGTGAATACGTCCTTAAAACCACAAGGCAATGCACTTTCCCATCTCTTTAGCAAAAGACAAATTTTTTATTGAACGAAAGATTTGACTTTTGACGCCAAATTAAGCCATTTTTTTTATTTCTTCAAAAGAAATGAAAATGCTTCTAAATCAGAACTTGGTCATCGATCAAAACAATTGATAATGAAAAGGCTCATAGTCTGGAAAATGCGACTCGTGGGTAGGACTTCCCATCAAAAGGCGGGTAAATAATTTTTTTTAATTGCATTTCAATTTGTTAAAGAGCGCTGTCGTGTTCAAAATTATCTTTGCTATGTTTTTCTTTATTTTCTGGCTGGTTTTCCTTTAAACCACAGTTCAAAAGCATCAATTACAATTTATTGCACCTGGTTTCACCAATTTTTATATAATTGTTTTGGTCTAGCCAATGCACTAACTATTCAGTACCATAATCACTATCTTGAATCGTTTAAATCATTTTTCGACAAGTACTATCAGTTGGTGCGTATTTCCCATAAGTTTCTACAAAAATTCGGTGAGTTTCATTTGCACTGTTTACGAACCAAACAACAATTTTATCTTGAAATAAATACATTTGCCAAATGATTTATGTACCAGATTCGACACATTCAAAGAGACTTCATATATTTTTATACATGTTGTTCACATTTCGACGAAAACACATACTAAATATTATAGCTAATGACAATTGTTTGACATGAATTACTTATCAGTCTTATTCATCTGGTAATAATACTGATCATCTGTTAGAAAACAGCACACGAATACATGTTTAAACCTAAAAATTACAATCCTCAATTTTCAATGTCATATAGGCAAATATATCTATTGGCATGTAAAGGCAATTATGCATAAATATATACAAATGTACCTGCCTATGTTGATATATGTATAGACAAATATACATGACTATGCTGATATAATTATATGCAAATATGCATGACTATGCTGATATATGTATATGCAAATATCATTACTCAGCTAATATAAGTATAGACAAATATATTTGAAAGAACATTTAGTCTTGGAAATTCAAAAAGGATAATTTTTCTCGTCAGATAATTTTTTTATATATAAAACAATAAAATTATAAGTGAGTACTTTTATCTATTGCTTTTAAAGGAGATTTAATCAACAAATTCCTTTTTTTTTATAAAATAATAATAATATTAGTATCAATCGTGTAAGCTCAGGTTAAAACATTTCTAAATGGATAAAACCAAAGAAAAAAAACCTCAACTGCAATCACTGAGGATTACTTAACTATCCTCAATCCTTGACCGATCGTCTTGGCCAAAGTGGTATCGTAAACGACAACGACAAAGAGGACATGAAACTTTCCACATTGCCTCTCATTACCTCCAGGAAGTGCCCTTAATGAATGGATGTCCGAGTCCGTGGTGATACCTGAACAAGGCAGGTGGCAAACACTCTACAGGACCCTTAATGAACGACCTCTTTCTGCAACGAGGATCGTTTTAACAGAAAGAGAAAAATTACTTCCAGAAGAAAAGCAAGGGAAGTAAAAAAATCCCGAGCAGTTGATTAGGTTACCATTAGCAGCAGTTTCCCTCTAAATACTTTCGTTCTTGTTCTTTCTTGTGAAAGTAGAGAGGGGGGTCCAGCAAGAAAAGTCTTGCGACTGCCGTCACTCGTAATTAAGTTTATTGTGGCCTGATTGCCGCCTCTAAGCGAAAGGAATTGCAAAAAAGTGTTTCTTTTAGTGGTAAAACTGCGTTAAGTCCCAGGCTGGAGAAACGTTGAAAAACGGATGTGTGATTGAGAATTACCCTTGTCTCTTCTGAATGGCAACGTTTTTCTATCAGTCGCAGCCATACACTGTTTTTGTTTCATTAAAGGAAAACAATCAATGTTATTGGTGCGCTTTGAGATGAAAGCATTAAGGAATGCTGGCGCTTTTTTTTTTTATCGCCAAGTTCCTTCTTGACAGATGATGTCTTCAAATATAATTTCGTTATTCGATTGTTCACGATGAGATTTGTTCAGTTTTTAAGTACAATCTATTTAACAGTGTTTGTTTTGGGTTTTTTGTGCTTTTATATCTTCTTATTGGAAATAAATTAGTCTGGAAACTTTTCTATAAATGGATTCCAATCGAATACATCTTAACTTTACAAAAAACTATTTCTTAAGCTCCATTAACGATACCCATCAATTTAGGATGAGTGCTGAGATTCCAGAAAATTGGCGATGAATTTTTGGGGAAAATGATTGAAAGAAATTTTTGAAATCTTGAATTTTTATATAATAATCTACAACAAATAAATCAAACGTATTGTACTTTTATGCCCAAAATAAAACTTTAATTATTGTAGTTCCATCGTACGAGTATTATAATTTCTTATATTTAATAAAAAATAAATTAAATAATATGTTGTACATTACATACATTAAGTACTACATTACAAACCACTTAATACTTCTAGTCAGATATTTTAGTTTGCATATAAAGCAATAAAATTATAAGAAAGTACTTTTATACAACAAATTCCTTTTTTTAAACGAATAATGCTATTAGTATCAAACGTAAACGTTCTGGTTAAAATCTTTCCAAATGGATAAAACCAAAGAGAAAAAACCCCCACCCTTAACTGCAATCACTGAGGATTACTTAACTATCCTCAATCCTTGACCGATCGTTTTGGCCAAAGTGGTATCGTAAACGACAACGACAAAGAGGACATGAAACTTTCCACATTGCCTCTCATTACCTCCAGGAAGTGCCCTTAATGAATGGATGTCCGAGTCCGTGGTGATACCTGCACAAGGCAGGTGGCATACACACTACAGGACCTTTAATGAACGACCTCTTTCTTCTGCTACGAGGATCGTTTTAACAGGAAGAGAAAAATTGCTTCCAGAAGAAAAGCAAGGGAAGTAAAAATATCCCGAGCAGTTGATTAGGTTACCATTAGCAGCAGTTTCCCTCTAAATACTTTCGTTCTTGTTCTTTCAACTAAAGTAGAGAGAGAAGGGCGGGCCACCAAGAAAAGT
Organism: Caerostris darwini; assembly: GCA_021605075.1. Lineage (NCBI taxonomy): Eukaryota > Metazoa > Arthropoda > Arachnida > Araneae > Araneidae > Caerostris > Caerostris darwini. The sequence goes on along the minus strand of BPLQ01005814.1, from coordinate 5,885 downwards.
CTTGCGACTGCCGTCACTCGTAATTAAGTTTATTGTGGCCTGATTGCCGCCTCTAAGCGAAAGGAATTGCAAAAAAGTGTTTCTTTTAGTGGTAAAACTGCGTTAAGTCCTGGGCTGGAGGAATGTTGAAAAACAGATGTGTGATTAAGAAGTACCCTTGTCTCATCTGAATGGCAACTTTTTTTTTCTTCCAGTCGCCATCATCCACTGTTTTTGTTTCATTAAAGGAAAACAATCAATGTTATTGGTGCGCTTTGAGATGAAAGCATTAAGGAATGTTGGCGCTTTTTTTATCGCCAAAGCTCCTTCATGACGGTTGAAGTCTTCAAATATAATTTCGTTATTCGATTGTTAGCATTGAGATTTGTTCAGTTTTTAAGTACAATCTATTTAGCAGAGTTTGTTTTGGGTTGTTTTTTTATCTTCTTCCCTACTTATTGGAAATAACTTAGTCAGGAAACTTTTTCTATAAACGGATTCCAATTGAATAACATCTTAAGTTTCTCAAGAAAACTATTTCGTAAGCTCCATTAACGATACGAATCAATTTAGGATTATTGTTGGCTGATATTCCTGAAAATTAAAGATGAATTTTAAGGGGAAAAAATGAATGAAAAGAAATTCGTCATAACTTAATTTTTTTTTATAATAATCTACAACAAATAAATCAAACACAAATTGGTACTTTTATGCTCCTAATATAACTTTAATTATTATGTTTCCATCATACAAGTATTATAATCTCTTTAAATTAATTTAAAATACATTAAATAATATGTTGTACATTACATACATTAAATTATGACATTATTACTGACATTACGTACTACTTAATTCTTCTACTCAGATATTTTAGTTTACATATAAGACAATACAATTATAAGAAAGTACTTTAATACAACAATTGACCTTTTAAAAAACAATAATGCTGTTAGTATCAATCTTAAAAGCTCAGTTAAAGCATTTCCAATTGAACAAAACAAAAAGGTTAAAAAAAACCCACCCTTAACTGCAACCACTGAGGATTACTTAACTATCCTCAATCCTTGACCGATCGTCTTGGCCAAAGTGGTATCGTAAACGACAACGACAAAGAGGACATGAAACTTTCCACATTGCCTCTCATTACCTCCAGGAAGTGCCCTTAATGAATGGATGTCCGAGTCCGTGGTGATACCTGCACAAGGCAGGTGGCATACACACTACAGGACCTTTAATGAACGACCTCTTTCTTCTGCTACGAGGATCGTTTTAACAGGAAGAGAAAAATTGCTTCCAGAAGAAAAGCAAGGGAAGTAAAAATATCCCGAGCAGTTGATTAGGTTACCATTAGCAGCAGTTTCCCTCTAAATACTTTCGTTCTTGTTCTTTCAACTAAAGTAGAGAGAGAAGGGCGGGCCACCAAGAAAAGTCTTGCGACTGCCGTCACTCGTAATTAAGTTTATTGTGGCCTGATTGCCGCCTCTAAGCGAAAGGAATTGCAAAAAAGTGTTTCTTTTAGTGGTAAAACTGCGTTAAGTCCTGGGCTGGAGGAATGTTGAAAAACGGATGTGTGATTGAGAAGTACCCTCGTCTCTTCTGAATGGCAACGTTTTTTTATCAGCCTGCGTCATCCACTGTTTTTGTTTCATTAAAGGAAAACAATCAATGCTATTGGTGCGCTTTGAGAGGAAAGCATTAAGGAATCCTGGCGCTTTTTTTTTATCGCCAAACTCCATCATGACGGATGAAGTCTTCAAATATAATTTCGTTATTCGATTGTTCACATTGAGATTTGTTCAGTTTTTAAGTACAATCTATTTAGCAGAGTTTGTTTGGGTTTTTTTTTAGTTTGTTTTTTTATCTTCTTCCCTACTTATTGGAAATAACTTAGTCTGGAAACTTTTTCTATAAATGGATTACAATTGAATAACATCTTAAGTTTCCAAAAAACTGTTTCGTAAGTTCCATTAAAGATACGAATAAATTTAGGATGAATGCTGAGATTATAGAAAATTAAAGATGAATTTTATGGGAAAATGATTGAAAAGAAATTTGTGAGATCTTATATTTTCTATAATAATCTGCAGCAAATGAATCAAACAAATGTTTATACTTTTTCGCTTAAAATAAAAATTATTATATCTTCGTCATACTATAATCTCTTTAATTTGATAGAAAATAAATTAGTTAAAATCTAGGATACTGTATCCCTGAGGAAGTCGCCAATCTTGCAACCCTGGATATTTCGCCAATTTTCCGCCAATTTCTTTAGGGTTGCAATACTATAATTAGAAGAATTCGTAGCTTCATTTTCCAAACAATATAATGACTACTTATTGATATTGTGATTATATTATTATTTGCAGTAAATAAGAACAGAAATATATGTTCTTTTAAAATAATATTCCAATAAATTACTGATTATTCCGAACTTATTCTTACAACGTACGTCGGTGACTGATTCAGAACATAAACAATATTTATGAAGTTGCCACTCAGGAAAGTAAGAAACAAACAAGAAAAACGATTTTTTTATTTATTAATAACTTATATTTTACTCTTAAATAATTAATTTCCTTTTTAAAGATGTACGTTTAGTTAGGATTTTGTGACAACCGTAATTAGAATTCGCTCGGAATATTTGAAGCTTTAGCTTTTTAGAACGTTACAATTTAAATTTTTAATAATTAAAATAAATTAATATTAATAAAATAATGTGTCCGGAACATTTGATAATTATCTGGCAGAGTGCATGTGGCGGCGCCAGCACAAATGTGATATCCGCAAAATAATTTATGATTTCAACGATGGAATAAAAGTTATTCTGAATGGAATAGGTAAGTTATTCTCTAATTTTTTCTTCTTTTTTATCTTTTGTTAATATTAATTTATCATTCGAATTCGGCTTATTTTATGACTTATTTTATGACATTACAAAAAAAAAAAAAAAAAAAAAAAAATTGGCGAATAACTTTGGTGAAAGTTTATCGTATCGAAATTTTATCAATTAACAGCGATTATTAGCAAAATAAAATTCCACATAATAATTTGGTGATAAAGCGATTTAATTTGGTGTGAAAGCAAGTTAGGAATAAATTGTTGACAAAATAATGATATATTTTGGCGTTAAAGCGGCAATATGCGGCGTAAAAAGAAAACATTAAAAAGTTGACATAATAGTGGTAAAAATTTGGCGATAAAGCGATATAAATTGGCGTAAAGTCATTTTAGATATAATTTTCTTGGCATAATAGCGCTAAATTACGGCATAAAAGCGGTTTCATTTGCCGCAAAGGATTCCAAAGATAAAAAATTTTAGTGATAAAAATTTGGCGATTAAGCATCAACTTTTGGCGTAAAAGCGCCTCAAAAAACAAGATTCACTTAGTGAAAAAATTTGGCTATAAAGCAATAAATATTGGCGATAAAGCATTTTTTGGCTTAAAAGAAGTTATATAACAAAATTTGCTTAGTGAAAAATGGCTATAAAGCGATAAATGTTGGCGATAAAGGATAGTGATAATATTTGGCGTTAAAGCGATAAACTTTGGCTTCAAAGCCTTTTCAAGAATAAACTTTGACGTAATAGCTATTTGGCTGCTAATGTTGGCGTAAAAGCACTGTTTGGCTATAAATTTTGGCGAAATAGCACTTTACAATGACACCGAACATGGCAACCTTTTTGTCTGTTTACTTGGCGATTTGGAAACACAGTAAAGGATTTTGGCGTAATATCATTTTACCGCGCAAACTACCTGGCCCATTCATTTCTATGCTTACTTACCGACTTGGCAACTTGGCGATGTGTTTGGCACAAAGGGTACAGGATCCTAGATTTTAACCAATAAATTAAATAATACCTAGTAAATTACATGCATTAAGCACTACAATACATACTACTTAATACTTAATGTACATTGCATATACTATATATACATGTATTATGTAGTACATTACAGACATGAAAATACATTAATTAATACGTAGTTAAAGATAAAAAAAAATGTAAAATACTTAGATTATTAATTTATTATGTTCTAAAATAACTTTTAAATTACTTTTTGAGAAATTTTACATAAAACAAAAACTAATATATATAAAAACAAACTGATGTTGGCAGTCATACGCCAATGAATCGCCATTATAATTATTATTTTAGATATTGTTTAAAATATTATTATAAACACTAATTTTCATACCTGTGCAATAATGTTACAACCGTTTTCAAAAATTAAAAAATTGTATTAAGATTTGATGTTGATTTAACGTTTAATGGATTTAATCTTTACTATTGCATCTTAAAACAATATATAAAGTAAAATTTGCATTGTTGCAGTTGTTATATCGCATTGCATTGTTGATAATAAATAATTATCGTACCATAATAAAATGTTAATAAAAGAACAAAATCTATTCAATCTAATTACTACATAATTGATCAAAGTTGATATTAAATTTAATCAAACGTAATTAGATTAGTTTTTTCGCATAATTATAAAATTGTATACATTTGAATGTAAGCAAATTTTTAAGCCTTTGTTATAAAAAATATTAATTGTTTAATCAGATCTTTGTTACATAGAACAAATAATTAAATACTCAACCTAAGCTTGCATATCGCAACTTTAATTTTAATTAAAATAAATTAATTAACTCTAATTTAATTTTTATACTGATATTAATCATATCAAAAAAAAATTATAATTACTCTTATATGATTAATATCATTTACGAATCAGCAGAAAACATTTTTTTCTAGTTCTTTTTAAACACAACATGAAATTAAAATATGTCATGATTTGAAGTATCAGTCCGAATCTATTAACTGATACAAAGGGATTAATCGTGTAAAATAATATTCTAAAATTTCCAATAACAAATCAATTGTTGCTTCAGAGAAGAGAAAGTATACTAGGAAAGTATATATTCTTCTTCAATGGCACAACAGCTCCATGGCTAACATGGTAGCACGAAAGCTATCTGTCTACTGGCAGATTCCGAAGCATGAGATGCCTTCTTTTCACAGGGTAGGGTTGTTATCCCCACATCTTCTGGCGCTCGGTACCACAGGTTTCGAGTTCAAATACTGGCAGTATCATGGATGTTTGCATAGCGGTTCGGAATCCACTTTAAGGCATAAGTCCCGGCCTCATATGATCGTAGAGCGTCACAGAGTCGAATCAGACATTTCACCCACCATATTTCCTAACTGTAAAGGGACAATTCAGCTCTAATGTAGTGTAGTATAGTAGTAGTGGTGGCAAGCCTACGTCCAATGCTCTACAGTCATATTAGACCTGCATCATTCCCAAACTGTATAGGTCATCATCACCCACACAACAGTATCGGCTTCTATAAAAAATCAAAGCGTAACAATAACACAAGAAGCTTTTTAATATTTTATACGAAGGCGAGATATCCTGCCAAAATCGCCATTGAATTTCTTCGCAACGGTCAAATGATGGGCCAAGGCCGTCTGCCTACTGGCTAATCCCGAAACATGATATGTTTCTAATACATGGTAGGGTTGTCAGCCTTTCGTTCAACGTTTTACGGTCATATTACATCGGGAGCTAACGATTTAAGGTGAATTCCGAAGCACTACAAGCATCTATGGCACCCCCGCACACGAAACCGAAACCTGTGGTACCAAGTGCCAGAGAACTAGTTTTACATATATTAGATAATAAAATAGTTCAATAAAATTAATTCTCGTATGTTATTTGCAGTAACGATTATTTTCACATGAAGCCATCACTTTCGGAATTCTACTTAGCAACATTTTAACTGAAATAGTATACATTCCATAACTGAATACTTAAGAAATTAATTATTCACATAATTAACAAAATATTTTTAGAAAACTTTTTATTGACCAGTAATAGGTAATACGTTTCCATGGC